>JANVFU010000027.1:0-139585 GCA_027921405.1 Lentinula detonsa
CCTTCTGGATGGCATGAGCAGCAAAATGATGAAGTACAGTATCATCCGCCAGAAGACTTGGAGGAGGAGCAGAGTCGTTTGCAGAATTTCGATGATATTGTACGTGCCACCTCCTTACACTCTTTCACCAGGTATTGAATTCGAGTTTTACTGTGCAGGGACAACATTTAGAGCATGCTATTAACGTACAACTTCCGCCCAATAACGAAAGCATTCCCAATGGGCTCCGTCACATCTCAGATATTCCGCCAATGCCTCTTCATGCCTTTCACGACAAAATTCGAGCAGCACAGCTCTATATCAACGCGTTACGAGCCGCTTCACTTGGTGATGAAGGAGGGATGGATTCAGAGGCGGTGACTGCAATGCTGTGTCCCGAAACACAGCCGCTAGCTATTGGAGAATCTGAGGAGGAGCAAGACGCTTTTCTCTCGATGGAGCTCTTCGTTGAGCTTGCTCGTGGAGCTGCTGCAGAGCATGCCTACACCAGCACTGTTGCTGCAATCCGGCGCCGCTCTCCTGGTATTCAACCAAAGTCATACGATGGCATCAAACGTCATGTATCTAAACTCACCGGTATCCATCCAATTCGCAGTGATATGTGCATCGATACATGTATGGCATATACTGGTCCTTACTCCCACCTCCATAGCTGCCTTATATGTGGTACCCTGCGTGTATCTCCTTCCACACAAAAACCTCGGCGCCAATTCTACACCCTTCCTATTGGGCCGTACCTTCAAATGCTCTATCGCGATGCTAAAACTGCAGACCGGATGGGTTACTTTGGTGAGCGCTTAGAGACGCTACTCAGACAGGCGGAACCTGTCGCAGAATTCGATGATATCTGTTGTGGTTCCGATGTTCTCAAGGCGATGGCGAGTGGAAAGGTAGAGAAAGATGATGTTTATCTCATGACCTCCATGGATGGAGCACAACTATATCGGAACAAAGCCTCTGATTGTTGGATTTACGTCTGGATTCTTCTTGGATTTTCGCCCGACCGCCGCTACAAGAAAAAGTATATCGTCCCCGGTGCTGTATTCCCAGGTCCTAATGGTCCGAAAATCACTGAATCGTTCCTTTTTCCTGGTCTCCATCATATTGCCGCAATCAACAAGTCCGGTGGTCTTCCAATATGGAATGCTCACACCAACGTCCTCCGATATTCACGCCTCTTTATCGTACTTGCTACGGCTGATGGTCCTGGCATGGTACATTATACTGGAGGAGTCGGCCATACCGGAAAGCATGGCTGTCGTGTGTGGTGTGGTCAATTGGGACGACATAAGCCAGGGGATGGTTGCTACTTTCCTGCGCTTTTCAAGCCTGATAATTATGCTGTCGCGGGATGCGACTTTGGAGACCTTGATCCAGCACTTGTGCTTCCTGGTGATCCAGAAAAGTTTCGAGAGAACCTGTGCATCCTCCTCTCTTCACAGACACAGAATGCGTATAAGGCAAATCGCAAGGCTACCGGTATTTCGAAGCCCAGTATTTTTCTTGGTATGCACCCGGACACAATTCTTGGTATACCTTCGATGTTCCCAGGTGATATCATGCACCTCATTCTTAATCTCGCTGATCTTCTCATTCCCTTGTTCCGCGGCTCCTCTGAAATATGCGACAAGCTTGACAAGGTTTCGGAGTGGGACTGGGCTATTTTACGGGATCCTGATATATGGAAAAGTCACGGAAAGGATGTTGCTGATGCAACTCCCCATCTTCCCGGATCATTTGATCGACCTCCTCGCAATCCAGCAGAAAAGATCAACAGTGGCTACAAGGCCTGGGAGTTTCTCCTCTACCTTTTTGGTCTCGGTCCAGGCTTGCTCTATGGTCTTCTCCCAACGCGATATTGGACGAATTTCTGCAAGCTATGTGCTGGTATCCGTCTCCTATATCAGCATAAAATCACTCAAAAACAACTTCAAACAATGCATGTTCTTCTTATCCAATTTACGGTCGAGTTTGAGATCTTATATGTGCGCCGAAATCCTTCTCGACTACATTACATGAGGCAATGCATTCACAACTTACGACATGCAGCACTTGAAGTACAGCGTATTGGGCCTGGAATTACATCGTCACAGTGGACAATGGAGCGGTGTATTGGTGATCTCACAGGTGAAATCCATCAAGATTCTAATCCATATGCAAATTTATCTGAGCGATGCATCAAACGAGCCCAGATCAATGCTTTGAAGGCTGCGATTCCTGAACTCGATGCTGATCGTGACAAGGAAAGTCGGTTGCCTCGGGGTGCAGTCGATTTAGGTGATAATTATGCGCTCTTGCGAAAACGAGATAATTGTGCCCGAAAGATGACTAGCATTGAAAAGGATGCTCTGGAGCGCTATGTCTGCGCTGAGTTTGATAGCTTGGTGATTCCTCGTGGATGGGAGGTTGAGAGGGTTCTTCGTTGGGCACGACTTCGATTACCAAATGGTCAGATTGCAAGATCTGCTTGGACGGAGAAGCAGAGAGATCCGACCAAGGTGCGAAATGCAAGGAATGTTAAGGTCTGTAGTGCAAAGTTATATTCTGAATTTATCGTTCTGACTTTGACCTCAAGCTGGTTCATCAAAGGGAGCTTCGGTTCGCTGAGGTACAGTACTACTTCCGACTCGAAATTGATGAACGAGAAGTACAGGATCTTGCGATGGTCATACTGTATGGAAAGCCCGATGAAGAGCTTCTTCGTAACTCCTCCAGTACGCTATGGACATGTATGCATGGAGGCAATGGGGCAACAATGGTCGTATCTGCGAAGAATGTGAAATCAGTGGTCGCAATGGTTCCACATTCTACGAGTATCTTGGGAGATGGCTGGAAAGATCGGGTATTTGTTGTTGAAAAGCCAGGTTTGGATGTTGTAGAGATGGGAGGATACCTTGAAGACGATGATCCAGAAGATGAACAAGCAATTGATTCTTAGTTATTTAAATCTATGCTAGGTGTTCGAAAAGCGGTGAATGGAATATGAGCCAACTTAAGAGTGTGGGAATCTGAAATAACTTCTTGTCTTTACGTCCATGTCGTTCTTGTCCTCATCTCCACCAGCTTTTTTTGCTGCCAGAAATGTTTCTGAATCACCTCAGTTCAATCGTTCTATCAATTTTGAAAATAATTTCCAGGTAACTTCTATCTTATTCATTGTGGTAAGCTGATAAAGATTTTGGCAGTCGTCTTCCAGTTCTCATCAACTGCAAATGACCCATAATCCCTTAGATCAAGATGAGGTCAATATGAGATATATACAGCTCAAAATGAGCTTTTCAGCTTTGGAGAATGAGCATAAAAGGACCAAGTTCGAGCTTGAAACGTACAAGTACGTGTAATTCCTTTTCAAATAAATCTACTCACTCTTCCTCCCAGAGAACTTTACAATCAGCTCCTTCACACAATTCAAGATGCTCCTGCACTCACTTCAACTCCAACCACGGCACTTCTGCCTATTCCATCGTTCCAACGAATCAATTTTCTCAAAGTGAAACTATGGACTACACAAGATTTTTTTGATGCAAAGAACGGGAATGGAAACCGCGGTGTCAGCCTCAAAGGCCATTTTCCGAAACAAACAGGCCTTTGGTTCGTTGAAGATGAGTTTGGTCAGCCGCTCAACTCTCATACAACAGATTATGTTCGTGAATATGCTAAAACGGTCTGGATGCTTCTTCGAGAACGACAGGTGAAGCGAAGTTTGCCGGTCCCCAAGAATTGGACCGAGGCCAATGCTGACGCTGTTAATCTGTATCACCATTATATGTGTCACCGTTTCCCATTCCTTGCATTATGTGATGACTTATGGAAGACAAAGCAAATCTGGCTCACCGACTACACCTCTTGGTATGGGAAACGAAGGGACAAGATCAATCTCAAAGTTGAACAAAGCATGAAGACGGAGGTGAAGGATGACTATCTTGACAAAGACTCAGCACTATCATCATTGATCCCTGCAAAACGCGCTCAAACAGATACGCTGACCACGCTCGGTCTCGAGACTGACAATTCCTTGGTCATGGCTCCAAAGTCACCCAAACTCCCTCGACTCAAGTTATCTTTTTCTTCTGCTGAATTTCTGACACCTTCCACTCCCATTCCCATCACGCCTACTACTGTTGAACCTTCAATGCCCGTTGCGCCTGCCACACCTACTACTGCCGCCGAGTCTTCACCTGTCATAACTCCACCTACTATCACTACTGATGTTCCTGAATCCACAGAATTGGATTTCGCACCCGTTTCAGCTACCGTTGCAGATTCCATACCGGTAACAGCTATTTCCACTCTTCAGTTTCCACATACACCATCTTCTCCCACAAAAGCTTCTCCATTACAGATTTCGACATCGTTTAACGCTGTATGTGCCCATTTCTGATTTCACGGACATCATCTGATGATATCCTTCTTCTAGACTCACACTGTCGACTTGTAAGTCTTGGAATGTTGTGATGTTCAGCAACGTTTCAACTTACCGCTGTCCTTTTCACAGGAATGGGCTCTTCAACGATCCCAAGCTTGCCGCCTCTCTCCTGCCTCCTCCAGCTCAAGTTCTTCTATCTCCGATCACCCTGAAAGCTCCAGAACCTTTGTCAGCGATTATCGAGCATTCATCGAAGTCAACGTCCAACCCAAAGCCCAAGACTTGAGTCTTGACCGGTCAAGACTCAAGTCATGATTCATAGCGCAAGCCTGAGACAAAATGCCACCATGACGGCATAACGACTCGGAATTACAATTAACCACATTTGCATGAGCAGTGCAACTTGGCAAGGGTCAAATACTTCAAGTTCATCATGGGTGTCCACTCACAAAAAGCTTTTGAGAAATGGTCCAGGTGAGAACACTTGTTGTGTAGAAGTCGGCTGATTACGGTCATTGAGTGGTCACTAATAATAAGACGGCTGCCAAGAACGGAAGAACCTTCAAGTTACGAATTCACGACTCGCATAGGAGCCTCAGCGTCTCGAACAAATGACATTGAACTGCCAGTGTTACAATCTCCAAGTATAACGGTATGTATCTATCATAAGCCTTGCCTGACTGGAAAACAAAGAACTATAAAAACAATTGGTCGCGTACTGATATGATACTGTACACGTCCCGGTCCCCACGTACTACATATGTTGAGTTTTTTTTCTTTCTTCACGGTGCAGCCATCAGAATCGCCAAAATAACGAACAGCGAGGCAGCAACAGATATCGGCCTGAGTAGTTGGCATAAATGATGAGCATCACTACCCCACCGTGACTGAGGAACCGGTGATGCTCTACGTTCTGCTTTCAATCGGATGACAGCCTGCATAGTCGCGCGTGCCATTCAAATCGTGACTATACCAGCTTCTGGGGATGCCTCACAGGCTACAGCTAATGGGTGAGTTACTAGAGGTTACTAGCCAGTATCCTCTAGGGGCCGGGAGAACTTCGGGCGTATAGGCGTAAAAGACTCCATACATCTATCATCCACAGTGCGTCGCAGTGTGACATCTTAGTAGCCACTTATTTTGGTCACGGGCACTTGTCTCTTCTTCTGTTTGCCTCCTTCCTGTCCCTGTCCGTGACACAAAATGGCTGCTGAACAAGATCAGGTTTTCACGTTCAAAGCTAGTTGGTAATAGTCATCATTCAGGCTTAATACTGATCTATTCAATTTAGTGGCCGTCCATACGGTGACGAACCATGTTGTTGCTATGAAATACATCTCAAAGGCGGCTATATCTCGAGAGAAGACGAAAAATCGTGCTAAGAGAGAGTACGACTACATGAGACTGTTAAAACATCCACATATTATCAAGCTGGCTTCAAATCGGCAGCGCTCTTCATCAGTCATCCATCATCATTCATTATTGCTTTCTTCCTAGTACTTTCATCATGATGGAGTCCTTCGACAATCTTCAATATGATTCTGCTTCCTCCTACGGTGGAATGGGTATAATATGTAGATGACACGTCTTCAGTTTACAACGCCAACACTCAGAATAATGCCTCTTCGGTTGACCTATCCAATCAGAGTCTCACCACGGAGGCCGTACGGGCCATAACCATTCTCATTCAGTCAAAATTGGCCTTGATGAAGATTTTGATGCTGTTTTGGATGACTTGAAGGACGAAGGTGTTGTTGATTTACCACCTCATGCGTGCAGGTCAGTTTTCGTGTATGCCCTTCGAACATGTACTAACACCTCCATCTATAACAGTTACTGTGGTATCCATTCTCCGGCATCAGTCGTCAAGTGCCACGTTTGCTCCAAGTGGTTCTGTAACTCGCGCGGAAACACTTCAGCCTCACACATTGTCAATCATCTTGTCCGCGCAATGCACAAGGAAGTCATTCTTCATGCAGAAAGTCCTCTGGGAGAGACCGCACCCGAATGCTATAATTGCGGCAGCAAGAACGTATTCATGCTCGGGTTCATTCCGGCGAAGAGCGACACTGTTGTTGCGCTTTTATGCAGGTGTGTATCAAAAGTTCAACCTGAAATCTCCCGCTGATCATTCGCACCACTTAGACAACCTTGTGCGGCGATGTCCAAGGAAATCCAGTGGAACGCGGCACTCTGGGCCCCCTTCATTGATGACCGGTCTTTTCTATCTTGGCTTGTCAAGCCACCAAGCGAAACGGAACAGCTTCGTTCTCGTCAGATATCATTTGCCCAAATCAACCGTCTCGAGGATCTCTGGCGTGAGAATGCCAACGCAAGTCTCGAAGACTTGGAAAAGCCCTGGTGTAGACGACGAGCCGCTGCCTATCATATTACGATACGAGGATGCGTACCAATACCATAACATATTTGGTCCCCTTGTCAAGATCGAGGCCGACTATGACAAGAGACTCAAAGAGAGTCAAACCCAAACGGACATCACCGTACGTTGGGATCTAGGTCTGAATCAAAAACGAGTTGCATGGTTCTGCCTTCCGAAATTGGAGAGTGGTGAGGTTAGGCTGGCGGTCGGTGTCGAACTCAGGCTGAGGTATAATGGGAAACTACATAAGGCTTGGGAAGGTGTCGGGCACGACATTAAGATTCCGAACAGTTTGTACTGTTGAAGTGACATTCATGAACATAACTAACCAGGACCCGCTTTGATAGATGTTTCGGACGAAGTTGGACTTGAATTGCGTAGAACCGAAGGAGCACCTTCGGACTGCACTCATAATTTTGCAGCGGACTTCGTGCGTGTGGAAATCGACCAGTTTCGACAGGATGCAGCTGGCTATGAAGACGTTCGCTGTCGACGAGAAGAGTGTCAGCGGTTATATCGTGAGTCGATGCCCTTCTCTTACTTGTCATGCCTAACTACGATTACAGTACCACAAACTGCTTGGACATGAACTTGAGCCTCAAACTCTCCGAACAACAATGCCGAAGAGGTTCTCTGTTCCAGGTCTTCCGGAGTTGAACCACTCACAAATGTTTGCCGTCAAGAGCGTCCTCCAGAAGCCGATCAGTCTTATACAAGGACCCCCCGGTGCGGGAAAGACTGTTACCTCCGCCTCTATCGTGTACCATCTCGCGAAAATGAACCCAGACCAGGTTCTCGTCTGTGCTCCATCCAACGTAGCCGTTGACCAGCTCACCGAAAAGATCCACGCCACCGGCTTAAAGGTCGTCCGCTCTTACAGCCAAGTCTCGTGAAGCTCTAGACTCGAGCGTCGGCTTCCTTACGCTTCATCAGCAAGTGTCAAACAGCACCACCCATGTCGAGCTGCAGAAGCTGATCGTGCTCAAGAACGAGCAGGAAGAACTGAGTAGCAATGACGAGAGGAAATATAAGACTCTGATCAGGCAATGCGAGAACGAGATTCTCACTGCAGACGTCATTTGCTGCACCTGTGTTGGTGCTGGGGACCCGAGATTGAGCAAGTTGAAGTTCAGAACGGTCTTGATTGATGAAGCGACTCAAGCTGCTGAGCCAGGTAAGTATTTCAATGTCCATTTTTTCTTATCGTCTAAACGTCATATGCAGAATGCATGATCCCCCTTGTACTCGGGTGCAAGCAAGTTGTCCTCGTTGGTGACCATCAACAACTCGGCCCCGTAATCATGAACAAGAAAGCTGCGCGCGCGGGTCTCACTCAGTCTCTATTCGAACGCCTCGTCGTTTTGGGGAACAGACCGATCCGTCTGCAAGTCCAATACCGTATGCACCCGTGCCTATCAGAATTCCCGTCGAACATGTTCTACGAAGGTACGCTCCAGAATGGTGTCACGGCGCCCGAACATTTGAGGAAAAACGTCGAATTCCCGTGGCATGCACCCGACACCCCGATGTTCTTCTATCAAAATTTGGGTCAAGAGGAAATATCGAGTAGTGGAACCTCTTTCTTGAACAGGTAATGGCTATCATTAATTTTTGTGGTGTTCTATGGGGTACTAACATGTCGTTGTAAAACGGAAGCCAAACGTCGAAAAGATTGTCACGAAGTTCTTCAAATCTGGCGTTGGTCGTACACCGACACTGTTACCGAATTCGATCCCTCCATCAAAGGCATGCTTCCTGCCCAGTTCAGAACCATCACCCCCGTTTATACAGACCTTGCGTTCGAACAACTTTGCAAGCACACCGCAGCTGATCATGAGTGGTGCTCCCATTGCGTTACGGTTGTGCTTGTCGAACTGATCTCCACTGCTGCTAGCTGTCACCCAGTGACGCGTTTGTGACGGTCTTCCAATCCCCAGACTGAACAGAACCTTTGCAGGCGTGGTTCATACATATATCACTTCGAATTTTACAGCATTATCATCGTCAACAATGGAGTCTCTGAACTCTCTCTTTCCTCTCATCTCAAGTTCTCCTTTTGCCTATCCTTTTTACCTCTGCCTTTTCTCCACTGCAGCAACATTTATTGCTTCAGTCGTGGCATCGAATGTCTCCCAGGCGGATCGACTCTGGACTTTCTTGCCAACAATTTATACCGCGTATTTCGCCCTGGGGCCTTTCCGGCCGAAGGAACCTACTACCCTCGGTGGATTCTGGGGTCCCTTTCGTTCCATTCGTGCCAGCAGGACTTGAAGCACAGCTTCCGCGCAATGCTACGGGCTCTAGTATAGCGTTCTCGCCTCGTGCTCTTGTCCTTCTCACCCTCATAACTCTATGGATGTTTCGCCTATCGTATAACACCTTCCGACGTGGTCTCTTCTCGCTCAAAGACGAGGATTATCGCTGGGCCGTGCTCCGCAAACAGTTTGACGAGCGCTTCGGCTCGACAGGAGGGAAGATCGTATTCCAAATTGTGAACTTGACATTCATCGCTGCCATCCAGAATGTGTTGTTGGTTGACCTGCGTATCTTGCGGTGACGCAAAGTGGTGCAGGTGGTATAGAACTGGTTGACACGGACTACGTACTCGCAGTCTGGGTTTTAGGAATCCTTGCTGTCGAGTTCACAGCAGACAACCAACAGTTTGTCTATCAGACGTACAAGTACGCATTTCTGGGACAGGTCAAAGAAACCAACGAGTCGGAAGCTCACACTCACGCTCTTCGCGCTGCTTCTGCCGTGGCTTGGCCTTGTGCGTCTCCCGAAACTGACCTGAAGCTCAAGCCAGCGGACGCTCGCCGAGGTTTCATCACTTCTGGTCTCTGAGGATACTCCCGTCATCCCAATTTCGCGTGCGAGCAGACGTTTTTGGTGGTTGATTTGTGCTGTGCCGGTGTTTGCGGAACTTGTTTTCTCGGGAAGACTGGGTACGATAAACGAGACGGTTACTGGGATGCCGGACAATCAGGTCTTGTCGTGGGATGGTATAATTAGTGCTATTTCTGGCTTTGTCGAGTGGTTATTGGAATTTCTTCCACACCTGCGGCTCAAGACTCTTCTCACTTTTCCTTCGCTTCCTTCCCGGCCAACGAGTTGACCCACTTTTTTCCCGCCATAGCCCTATCCATTCTATTCGTATCCTCCACTGCATACACTGAAGCCATATCTTCTTCCAAATACCCTATACCTTACTCCGCATATCAAAAACGCGTGGCGATGTTTGGTTCAGTGTCACTTCTTGGTCTATTCCCTCTCGTGGGACTGATTTCGTTCTCCGTGGTGCTATTCTTCGGGTTGAGACCCGGTGTGGAAATGGTTAGTGGACCAGTCAAGAGTTTATTGGAGTATTCGTCAATGAAAGGGGTGTGGTGGAGACTTACAACTGGGGACGCGACGAGGAAGAAGGTGGAGCGTATCAACACACCACCACTTGAGGCTCATGGTACTGTTATGGCGTTTCAACATGGAGCGGGCTATTCAGGCCTAAGTTTTGCGTGCATGGCCAAGGAAATTACTGGAGGAGAATGCGGAGTATTGGCTATAGATGCTCGTCGACATGGTAAGCTATATCAATCATATTCTTTGATCAGATTAATGTTTGTGTCATTCAAGGCAAGACAGTGTCTACATCAGATCAACCGGATGAAGATTTATCCATAGACGTACTGGTTAATGACTTTGTAGAGGTGATACAGACAGTTTATCCCGATCCTCAAGCGTCCCCGTCTCTTATTGTGCACAGCAACCTCATCTTTCCAAGAAATGATGTTGATTCGAAATTTCAGCCCGTTGGCCATCGTATGGGTGGCTCGATAGTTACTCGAGCCTGTACCATGCTACTCGATGAATAGTACAAAATCGGTGGCGTAGTTGTGTTAGATGTCGTAGAAGGTACCAACGATGAATTTCTTGCTCCCACACCTCTCTAAGCCTGTTTTTGTGAACATAGGCTCTGCGATAGAAGCACTCCCCCATATGAATAGTCTTCTCAACGCACGACCAGATGGATTTGATAGCGTACTAGAGGAAGCTGTGGAATGGCAGTAAGTTTATCGCTGCCTCCTTTCTCGTTAAATGTGTTGATGACTCCCATCATCCAGTGTAAATACGAAAACGATCCGAAATTCAACATCGGCTAGAATATCTATCCCAGCGATTATTTCGCCCTCTGACAGTTCTTCTCCCAAAGTGCCACCTTTCATCTGGCGAACGCCTCTACGTTCTACGGCACCCTACTGGCAGAGTGCGTATATTTACCTTAACATCTTCACCATTCGCTGTTAATCGTGCCGAAGGTTGGTTTGCCGGTCTGTCAAACAAATTTCTCGCCGTGCGTACTGCAAGGCTGCTCGTCCTCGCTGGTACGGATCGACTCGATAAGGAGCTTGTGATTGGACAAATGCAAGGCAAATTCCAGATGGTCGTTGTACCAGGCACTGGGCATATGTTGCACGAAGTGTGTTTTCCCTCCCTCGTATCCCATGTATTGGCATTTTCTCGATCTCTTCATCTTACAGGATGGCCCTACCCGGCAAGCAGAGATCATGGTGGATTTCTGGAGAAGGAACGAACGTGCGGTAGCTAGTATCAAGAGGGTCGGAGAGTCTTAGTGATTTGACAACGTGAACGGACCCAGAAGAAGTTAACTTTCAACTTGTATGTATCAACAATTCAATGTATTGATCAGTGGTGCATCTCGTTTCTTCAGTGTATCCGTTGCCGGTAATGGTTATGGAGCTTTATTCTCGAAACAGTCAACTCTGTTCCTCATTCAGTATTTGATGTTCAAGGGTGATCGTTACAAAATTGTTTTTCGAGGCCGCGGAAGGCTATGGGTCGAGTACTTCAATTGCGGGTAAGGTCTGGATACTAGGCAGCGGCGCAACCAGACACGCGGGCAGCCCCGGATATCACGTCGGAATGACTGCGTACCTCTGCGTACTTGCTATAGGGAACCGGTGTCGAGATTCTCTAGCGGGTTCGTTGTAAGCTTCCATGTCCTCTCCAAGGAGATGCAATCATTGGAGAGCGCTCAAGAGTTCGACAACGTTACTTGCCAGCATTTTACCCGTCTAGAGGTCTAGTTGTACTTATCCAGATCTCCGAATGTAAAAGGTACAATCCAGGCTGCTGTGTATGAATGAGATCAAAGGATGGTCCGTCTTTCTCTCTGACATTGACCGATACTTTCATGGTGATAATACTCAGGCACATACCCGAAAATCAATGGATCGATGAGGAAGCAACTATTTACCTGCGGGGTCAGTTGTTTTACCCACAAGCCCGTTTGGCGCGCGAGCACGCCATCCCGACCATTTATATCAAGTCATGACTCTTACCTCCAATTTTTTCTCCGCGCTACTCAGTACATAGCTTCTTGTTCCATAGCTACTCTTATTTTGTTTCTTTACTCCTCTCACTGCTACTGGGACGTGCCAGTCCCAAATTTCTTCCAATCACAGCTCCAAAAATGGCCCCAACAATCGACACAAAGGCCACCGCTGTTCACCATGATTTACCAACACCAGATCCTGAAACGCCCATAAGACCTCGTCAACCATACAAACTGTCGACGCTGTGTGTTACGGTATAAATCCGTCGATGAAGGACCAGTACGGAAGTAGCTCTGTTCCAATCTACCAGAGTGCGACGTTCAAAGGCGTCGGGAACGAATACGATTATTCCAGAACTGGTAATCCAACACGAAGTCATTTAGGTGCGCACTTTCTGTCCATTTGTTTTTGTAAATGTTGACATTTTCTGATTCGATAGAACATCATATCACAAAGATATCATCTGCTCGCTGTTTCTTCGTTTCTTCGGGGATGGCCGCCCTAGATGTCACATCCTGCGCTTGCTCAGGCCCGGTGACGAGATCATCGCTGGTGATGATCTGTATGGTGGAACAAACAGATTGCTGACATTCATCCGCACCCATGTCGGGGTCACCGTTTATCGTGTAGATACCACAAACCCCAATGCTGTCATACCTTTCATCCATCCGACCCAAGACTGCTACGGTTCTCCTAGAGTCACCTACGAATCCCTTACTCAAGATAGCTGATTCATCAGTAAAGAGATCAAGGAACGTGCACCGAATGCTATTGATAACACCATGGTGAGCCCGTATCTGCAAAGACCTTTAGAACACGGAGCGGACATCGTGTATGATAGTGCGACAAAGTATTTGAGCGGTCATCACGACCTAATGGCCGGTATGATAACCTGTGACAAAGATGATCTCGCAAAGGTACCGTCTTATCAATGTTAAAGTATTCAAGCATCTTACGTCGATTTTCTGTTTACAGCAAACAGCTTTCACCATAAACAGTGTTGGAAACGCATTAACTCCAATCGACTGTTTCCTCCTCCTCCGAGGTGTTAATAAATATATACGGGTCCATTTTGCTGTGCGTACAACACTTCTGCCAATACTGTTGGCGCTGTCCAGAGATCTCCAGCTCTGTCAAGTATAAATGGCATCCTTTTGTGCTATCAGCTCTGGGAGCAAAACCCAGGTTTTGCTGATCTGAGTTCGTCATTTCGTTCCCTTGGGTCCATTCGAATAATACGACTTTAGAGGACGTTTCTTCCACAAGACAACTCGCTCCTTTCAGCTTGATGCAAATATGTTCTCGATGGCGGAACGTGTGCATATCCACGTCAAAGCTTTGGGTTTGTCATCATATTCCGCTCTATAGGTACGTATACGCATATGGTTACTATAATTTGAATGCTCATAACACGTCGGACAGATCCAAATCCTTATCCAGCCATCGGTCACAGCGAGATCCATTCGAGTCTTACATCAACTTAACGCACTACACTAGACTGGCCTTGTTCCGCTCTAAAGGCTCCCCTCTCCACGTCCATATCACCATTCTGCCGGCCAATCCCGTAGCGGCAGCAGCGGGTTCGTTGTTTGATGTTTCAGATAGGTGGCAGAGTGCATACATCGCTATCGGGTCAACCTCTCCCTCTGCGGCACCGTGTCTCTCTGCGAGACAGTTCCTGAAGGGTTTGAGGTATCCAATTTTGGAAGAACTCACTTCGGAGTGTGATTCGACTGGGTCAACTGAGCAGGATGAATATTGTCTTCCATCGTTTGTGCGTTCACCGAAGTTGCATACATTGAGGGTGGTGAAGATGAGATGGTGGCCTGTGTGTGATTCTCAGTCAGAGTCTTCCAATGCCGTTCTCAGTGATGTTGTGGACGGTATCAATGGAGACCTCGACCACGGAGAAGTTTCGGAAGGAGAAATAGAACGCCGTCCTCTTCCACACCTCCCCTACTCACAAATTCGGATCTTGACAGGGAGTGCATCCTTACCGACGTTATACACCCTTCTCAAATTTTGCTCTAATCTTGAAAGAGTGGAGGTTGAGCAAGAGCGGTTTCCCGCTCTTGCGCTTCCAGCTCCAGCTGCGCTCGATTTGGAGACAGCAGTGGAAAGAGTTATATTAGGAGCTTCGCCTACATCTCAACTCCACCACAACTACAGCCACATCTACGACTGGAATAGCACTTTTACTACTTCCCCGACTGCTTCCTCTGATAACGGATTCCCCACCTGAGAATATTGCAATAGACGCTCCACGTCTCCATACCCTCAGTATCTCTCTGGCCACTGATCAACCTCCGCTCACGAACTGGATGCGACGTACACCATCATTGAAGACACTCTCGTTAACAGGAGGGAAGCTTACCTCGAAGGTTGTTCATGAACAAGTGGTGAACGATATCATTGGATTTTTGCATCGTCAGCGATTTTTCTCGTGCGGTGGATTAGAAAATTTGAGTCGACCAGAAAGCTTCAGTGGATTGGAACACTTCACTCTTTCGACGGTAGAAATAACATCGAGGCAGCTCATTGAGCTGTTCACTCATATGCCGGAGCGAGACAGCTAAAACTGGGCAGACATGCGTGGGGGCCGAGATCGTATTTGGGGGAACTAAGAGGTGAAGGTGGCGAGATGCTTAGGCGATTGAGGGTACCGAGGGCTCGAATGACATCGGAGTCTACTAAATCTCAGTCCACGTTCACGCAACGTGAAATTGCTAGTAGTGAATACGGGATAAAAAAAGGAAAAGGTCATGATCAGCGCCATCGCGTCTTGCTCCCACGACTTACGAGCTTTTCTCTGTATTTCCCGCGACCTCCTGTCCAGATGGAGTTTGAAGAGTTGCTTGATGTCCTCGAGTCCAGGGCGGTTCCGAGGAAATTAGGAATAGCAATAGCAGTGCCAGTGCCGGTCCAATGTATAGCAGAATTGAGCATGGTCGAGTTGGATGTTGATATTCCTGGTGGGTTGGCTATGATGTTGGAGCAATCGGATTGGGCGTCGTATAGACAAAGGGTACTGAAGGTGGTCGGCATGAGTGTAAGAGAGGCCATAGAGTCATCTAGCTGAAGCTTTTCGAACATGCGTCCTGATCTCGATTTGGTACTCGTGATCGTTCATCCCTCGAAGACGCAGGGCAAAAACCATTTTTTTGCGCTGGGGGTATGTTCATTCTTTTCTCATGTACTTGAATGGTTTGCGCACTTCCGTTCCTTCGTTCCTTATCTTTCTTCGAGTCATATCTCCTTGCAATCCAAATTTGTGAACTTTATCAAAAGTACCTGGCCGAGTTCTTCTACTTCTTCAATACTACTCTATTTCCGGAGACTTTCTCTTTCTCTCCTTTTGCTACATATATCTACTTGCATGCTCATGTATATTTTTGGGCTTAGATGTTTCGCACTGGACCAGGTATTTGTAACCTGCAGACAGCATGAATGACTGAATCGCAATTCTCATTTCAACAATTCTTGGCATCAGTTGGCATCGCTCGTCTGAATAGCTCATGAATGTTAATTTTGTAAAGAAGCATCGCGAATGTGTGTAAAGCGCTGTCTTCCCCACGAATTATTGAGTCACTGAGAGCCCAAGGCGGAAAGCAGCAATCAGCACGTTGTGTGGGCGGGAAGCTCCCGGTATGCGGACTGCTGTCTTGATCAAAAGGTCACTTCTCAATCGCTACCAGGAATGTGCTGTGGGCGGTTGTGGGTCAGCTGTGGGCGGACTGTGGGATCCCTCTTCCGGTATAGCTTTGGACCTTTCACACGGGTCCTTGATGAATTTTCGTGGGCAACGGAAGGTCAATGAGTAACAGCCTGAGCCTCAGCAATTATGCTACATACTATTGTACTCATCCTGTTAATTACCATGGTCCACGTTACCGAGCAATTATGATGTTCGGATGCCATTGTTAAAAGCCACAAAAAGCCACAAAAGCTCAAATAGCTGGTCAAAGTTCGACTCGCAGTAGTATATTGCGAAGAATTCTCAGCCCCAAAAAGGAAAATTGACTGATAAGCGCTGAATTGAGTCATCTTTTCGCTCACGTGTCACACGATGATTGTTCTAGCGAAAAAAGATTAAATCTCTCAAAGGAATGGCCATTGTGTAATTAACTACGCTTGACTTTCTACCACTACCACCGTCCCCCATTCGCCTCTCTTCCCTGCTAACCCCACGGATTTGTTACGACGCCCTACGACGACTAGCGAGTTCATGACTACTGTCCTCTCTAGATCGGCTTCTTTATCAAGTTTCACCTCTGCTTTTCCTTCGGCCGGAGTCTTATCACTACATAATTCCTCTTCGACCATCGGAAAGGAGAACGACTGCACAATGAACTCAACTGGGGAAGCTAGCAGAGAGGCTCAGGCATCCACATCCCAACAACCAAACCAGTCAGCTGCTGTTACTGCAACAACAGCAAGCTCTTCGACTGCTCGGCCGCTAAAGGAGGAGAAGTCAGAGCCATACTACCATGATGATTCAAGGAAGGCTCCCAGTCCCACACCAGAGGAGCTAGCTCAATTCGGATGTCAAAATCCGGGATTTCGGGTACGAGAGCAAACTGCCACCGATTCGGCCATACAAGCCACCACCATTCCAGCCACCGCTCATTCAGAAACAACCAACACCACTGAGCCATAAACTTTGGTTGGATAGATTAGCAGCAGGGAATGGAGTTTCCAATGTAGGTGATGGAGCATCAATCTCAACGGCGGGTGCAGGATTGAGCAGAGGTTTGGGTGGGCTGGTTAGGCAGAGGGTTGTACAGGATCTTCAGGACCCAGAGCAATCACAACAAAGTACCTATTCATCCCAGTACTCTGATGGCTCGCAATCGCTACCACCACTGGAATACATAACCTCGCAAGAATCCGAGCCATACATCGAGACGCCAGTGGTCACCCCAAATGGCTCACTCCATTGGAAGGATACCAGTCATCTTCAATAGACATGCTTGATCTCCATGCTCAGATTTCAGCTGAAGACCTTGTTGGGCCCAAAAGGTCTTTATCATCTAATTCCGATCCTCTCGCGTCACCTCCACCATCAACGGCTGAACTAACTCTTCCCTCCCTCCATTCACTTATTCCTGGCTCTCCCAGGACCCGACTTGCATCCGAGGTCGCCGTCGAACATGAACCAAGTCGGCCACTGAAACGACAGCGGGTGGTGTCGCCAGACTCACCTTCACCTCCAAGCCGACGAACCACTCCTCCAGGACCAGTCTCTCCTTCCCAGGGTCTTGACAACAACTTGCCTTCCGGTTCATCAACACCACCTCCCCCTCCTTCTCCACCAACCCGACGATACAACCTTCGTGAACGACGTCCAGCCGCAACTGGAACTGAACAACGTCGGACCACCCGCGTGCCTCGGTCGCGAGGCAGTTTTTCTGTGCAGTCTGCTCAGGTGCAAGCCAAATCGGGAACGAGGGCAAACAGGAGTCGAGCTGTGAGAGGTGGAACGGACACCAGGGCGACGAGAGCGAGGACGAGAGGCCGTGGAGGATCATAAGCCTCATCGCTCTCCCCTTTATATGAATCCCCCCTCGAGATCGTCCCTTGTCTTCTCTTCCTGTGTCTCTTTGGTTGTATGTTTCTTTCAATAAGTTAAGGATGGTCTGCCCTTTCATGTTGAAGCCTTGTATCAATCATTGTGAGTAGCATGTCTTTCATCTATTCTATTTACATGCTAACAGCTCTTTTTCTTTGCTTTGTTTTCCCCTTTGTGGTCTCTGGTGCTTGTCCGTGGTCTCCATTTTGAATCCGTTGTCTGTTCGGCTTTCTTCTTCATTGCGTTCGCGTTTCGTGTTCCATACCGGGTCTGCTTTTCACTATTGTTTGGTCTTTGTTCATCCATGCGATTCAGTCAATAATGACCCTCTCTCCTGGTCATTATCTTCTAGTGGAATCAACCTTACTACACTGGCGGCGGGATACATTGCATATCCCCCGTTGCGACTGCCAAACGATCACATCGTATGGAGTCCAACCGCCAAACACCCTTCTCCTTTCTGCTCTATCCATCGTGTTTCATACATATGAATCACGTATCTTTATTCTCCTCCTTCTGTTCTCTAGCTCTAAGGGCAACCTGTTATCGCAACGCTGCGGCGTGGATTACGATAATAGGAATTCGACCGAGTCTTCTCTGACTGTCCTCAAATCCAATCACTGTAATACGACACACTTATTGTTATTCTTTGTAGGACTGACTTCACACTTTTCTTCATCTATCACACAATATGATGTTATACATACTACATACATTATGTCTGTGTAGCTCTATCACTTTAGATTCAAATTTTGTACAACTGTGTTGTATTGTGTATCTATGAATCAATGTTATTTGCTAAATTACTGTGACCATGGTGGTGTAATGCGTTTATGCTTGAGTGTAACGTGCTGGCGAAAACTGATGGCGAACGTGAGCCTTGTGGACGGACACTGAGATTAACCAACTAAGTAGAAGCTTTACTTGTTCAACTGTAAAGGCGAAGCCGGTAGGACTGTCCGTGCCGGCCAGGACTCACGTGACGGGTGGTGAGTATGCCACGCTTCGTTGTTTACTTCGACGTTTTCTTTTCTGTTGTCGGATTAGGATACACAATCATAGTATGGAATTGATACATATAAAGCTCCTTGCAACTCTGTGCTCCGACTCTTGAATCCTTCACCTTTTCCTCTTTGACATGGTCTTGATTTCCCGACTGTCATCTGCATTGTCAGCCCCCGCCAATGTATCTTCCTCCGCATGTACATAGCTCTAAGCTCAGTTCTTATCGAAGGCGTTGGAATTATCTGCGGCTATCGTCTCCGATATACTTTATGGTCTTCCCTTTGTCTCGATATATGGGATTTAGTCTCGGCTCAACTATGCTTGTATTATTGTCCATGAATGTACATAGTTAATTATTTCTTTTAGGACCTGATTAGTAGGGAAGGTACGATGGATGAGTCTTGGACTCTGCTAACGGCCACTGGGCTTGCACGTGATGAAGAGACCAGGCGGGAGGATGCCGAAGTGGAGCTTTACTTTGCCTTTACTTTCCTGTCGAGCTTTACTTCTGCAAAAAAGCAGTGCCTTTACTTTCCAGCAGTAGCTTTACTTCTGCTGTACCTTTACCTTTACCTTTACCTTTACTTTTTTCCAGGTAAAGCTGTTTTCTGTGGTGTGAACGTTCTGCACTTATTATCATCTTTTGCTGCTTGGATAAACCAAATTTGCACCAAGACTAGACAATTTGTTGGCCAGCACAGGCTAGAATAGCAGCAGAATCATTTTCTCAACTTCACAAGTCACTCCAACAAGATGGTAGCTGGTATGCACCCCTTTGTTTCTGAACATGGTGGCGTGTGAAAATCTTTACTTAGTAAGGACTTCAATGGTACAACTTGGCTCATCGGTTTTAGTGGGTAAAAACTGACCTCGATGATCTTGACTGACGCCCTTCCTTCCGATGATTTGGACGGTGAGTGTCAGAGTTTGATACTTAACTGGAATTCTTTCCTATGACCGGTCATCATGTAGGATCTGTTGCCCAGCATACTTGGCCCCAGAAATGTGTCTCAACGGAGTTATGTGTCAAATGCGGTGATTCTCTAGAACTCAATCTGCACCAACTCCAGTCTGAAAACTTATCTTGCGTCCGCGCTGGATACTATCCTTTTGGCTCAGAGCGCGCTGCTTATGATAAGCTTCTAGGGGATACACAGATAGAGCTAGATCGATGTCAAAAAGAGATTGACCGCTTAGAGATACTGTGCAATACACTCATTGCCTCCAAGCAGCTCCTCCAGGCAAACAAAAGGTTGATCCATTCCATACTGTCTCCAATCCACAAACTTCCCCTGGATCTCCTGGGTAATATCTTCGAACATCTCTGCTATGACAGGAATTACCTTTACGGTTCCTCTCTGCCCAACGTGCCCACTCTCAACCTCAGTAGCGTGTGTCATAGATGGCGCAGCTTGGTTTCCTCTATGCCTATCTTGTGGTCTACATTCAATATGATCGAAAAGGAATTTGCACGTCCTCACAACTTATTGCCCCTTTTTCTCGGGCGATCTCACCCTTGTCCCATAGATTTCCAGCTCGATGATAGAAATGAGTGCGAAGGTAGTTCACGAACGTCAAAATACATTTCCTCTTTGCTGCTCCACTCGGATCGTTGGCGCCACGTCGAAATTCGCAGTCAATTCCTCCCTGTCTACCTGCTTCAGCCGTTAATCAAGAATGGTGCGCAGCTTCCATCGCTGAAATCCTTGACTCTAGGAATGGGCGATGATGAAATAGACGACACTGACTTTCCGATGACATGTGCAAATCTCAAATCGCTTACTGTCAATCAACGAGGTCTCGAACTCCAGTTTCCGAGACCAACCATCACCCGTCTCGTTTTGACCGACATGTCCTGTGAATCTGCCTTGGGGGTCATCTCCCACTGTCCAAACGTACAGGACATAGTGCTCTACGGGCTGGCCAGAGGTCCTGATCTACCGACTCCAGCGTACAAGTGCAATGCTAACAAGCTTGAACTGTCGACCGCCCACGGTAGGCGAAGCGTGATATCTACCCTCCTTCCGGGCATTGACTTCGATCAGCTCACAAGCTTGAATCTTAGTGATGAATATGGGTTAGCCTGGTATGACATCAAAAATGTGTGCCTCATGCTTGAGCGCAGTCCCACCAATCTGACTTCGCTGAGTCTCAGTCTCCGTGTGGAGTCATTATCAATCAAACACATGTTTTCCTACATGCCCTTGCTCACAGAATTACAAGTCGGAGAGAGGTGGGGTCAGAAAGGTACTGTTTACCCGATTCTGAAATCTCTAATCGCTCCTCAAACATCTGATGCTGATATGGGGGTGATGGATGAGGATAGGGGCGGGTTAGACGACCTCCCCGACAGCGAAGAAGACGAAGCTAATCTTGACAAGGATGATAAAGAGGATGATACCGAGATTCCTGAGGGAGTTTGCGTGCTCCCTAACCTAACGAAACTTCGTCTATTCATTCGACCCCGCCCTAAACTCCTGTTAAAACTCTTGCGTTCGCGATGGAGACCATCTTCACTCCCACCAAAGCCCGGAAGGTTCTCTAGTCAGGAAAGCAATCGACTTGAAGTGGTTCCTGACCACGGCCAGTGTGTTTGCCTACGAAGTTTTCATTTAATTTATCCAGTCTCCCCTAGTTACAAGGCAGCTGCGCTTAAAGTATTCAGACGAAGCTTGGAGAGCTTCAAGAATGATGGGATGGATGTGGAAGTGACTACACCAAGTTTGACGTACTATGGTAGTTAGGGTAGTTCCGGGCGTGAGGAAGTTCTGATTTTTGGTTTTTGTTCATTTCTGAGCTTTCAAGTCATTGGGTACACTCAAGACTTTTTATGTGTATTGATTGATTGATACTTCACTGCATTTTACATTTTGTAGAATATGTTCTCGAAAGATACTCATCAAGAAAAAATATTTATGGCTGGGAGTGAAGCGTGATTTTGCCCAAAGCCCCAGAAACAGTAAGTATAGGCTATATGAGCAGGAACCAGAGTACATATCCACATTCAAGATGTTCTTGAGAGTATTTAGCCCGAGTTTTAAAGAGATCGGAGTCAAATTGCACCCTCGATGAATGAGCGAAGATGAGGAGGTATGCCTAGCGTGACACCTAGGTGTATGCCGTAGTGCGGCAAAGTGACCGTCGTTCATCATCATACCAAAAGGATCTTTCGCTCTAGCCCTGCCACATGCCGAACAACAGCGCTCGACGGCTTCACTGTGACATATGTGTGACCAATCTTCAGAACTTCCTAAATTCTCCTCGGTCGTTGTCCGCTGTCTCACTCGTCCTTCAGGAGCTCATGGAAGATTTATACTGGACCAAGTACTGTAATCCTAACTTCCCTGTCTAATAATAATTTTGATATGACAAGAAATGCACACAGGAAAAAAAAATTTCAAAGTATCAGAACTTCCTCAACTACCATAGTACGTCAAACTTGGTGTAGTCACTTCCACATCCATCCCATCATTCTTGAAGCTCTCCAAGCTTCGTCTGAATACTTTAAGCGCAGCTGCCTTGTAACTAGGGGAGACTGGATAAATTAAATGAAAACTTCGTAGGCAAACACACTGGCCGTGGTCAGGAACCACTTCAAGTCGATTGCTTTCCTGACTAGAGAACCTTCCGGGCTTTGGTGGGAGTGAAGATGGTCTCCATCGCGAACGCAAGAGTTTTAACAGGAGTTTAGGGCGGGGTCGAATGAATAGACGAAGTTTCGTTAGGTTAGGGAGCACGCAAACTCCCTCAGGAATCTCGGTATCATCCTCTTTATCATCCTTGTCAAGATTAGCTTCGTCTTCTTCGCTGTCGGGGAGGTCGTCTAACCCGCCATGCATGTCAGCCTTGCACATCCAATTGGTCGTGCTTATCTAATTGAGCTTGAGAAATTTATCGCTGATCTTAATCTCACCCCGTTCACATCTCACCGTCCCCCTCGACGCTGGCCAGGAGACTCTGAGTGGTGGTGTCGCACTCTATCGTCGGAAATATCATCACCCATACCCGGCCCTACCACCCTCTTTGATATCCAAGCATATTCTGACGCTAGCACCAGCTATGGCATCGGACTATGCATCCGCGGCTACTGGCGATCATATAGACTCCTTCCTGGATGGAGAGGCACAGATGAAGGAGAACGAGATATTGGATGGGCAGAGGCAGTTGGGTTCTATCTCCTCGTCCTTATTGTTGCACGAGAGGCTGAACCAGGACATGAGTACAAGATCTGGGGTGACAATGAGGGGGTCGTCGAGGGATGGTGGAATGGTCGAAGTCGAAACAGATCCATCAACGATCTATTTCGCAGAGTACATGAAATCACTACACCAAACAACTTCCGGATCCATACTCGCTATATTGCCATTCCGAACCAACTCGCACACCTTATCACCGACTACGACTCCCCTCTCACAAACCAAGAACGCAGCGTCCGAAGCTCTGCTACAGGCAGTACAGAACAGACTAAGCATCGCGAGCGAGCCGGACGACTTTCCTTCGAGCAATGGCAACTCTCAGAGGAAGCTCATTTACTCAACACCTTCCAGCACACCCTCTGGTAGTCGCCCAGCCACTTCTACATATCCCACCCTCGCTACTTCTAATGATTCATTCAGTAACATAGCTACTAGTTCTATCAGTCAATATCCCTCCAATTTAACTCCATTACCCTCATTGTTGCGTCCACACTGTGCTGCACGTGAACGACTGACCAGGTGGAAACCTTCAACAGCACGGGTCTTTCGAGACAGTAGCGGGGAACCATTATCCCTATCGGACGAGTTTGTAGAGCGGGTACAACAGGTACTGATACATGGTTACGCTAACAGCACACTTGCTACTTACGCAGCTGGCCTGCTAGCTTTTCATGTCTTCTGTGACTCACGCAGCATCCCAGAGTCCCAGCGTGCACCAGGTAGCAGTGACTTACTCAGCTCATGGATAGCCACCATGGCCGGCCACTATACATCGGTAAAGAATTACGTGCACGGGGGTCCGAGCCTGGCACATCATTCACGGCATCGAGTAGAATATCAACAAAGCTGAGTTCGACACGATCATACAGGGCGCGGAACGCATGCAACCAGAACGTTCCGTCGGAAAAAGCGCCTTCCCTACACCATTGATTACATCACGAAACTGCTTGAGGATCTTGACCCAAACAATCCCCTGGACGCTGCCTGTCAAGCATGTCTCACAACATCTTTCTATTGCGCAGCGCGCATTGGGGAGCTAACAGTCCCAACAATCAAGGACTTCTCCCTACATCAGCATGTCACACCTTCACAGCTACGCAGGGGTTTAGACCGAAACGGTTTTAGCACCCAAATCATTCATATCCCTCAGACAAAGAGTAGCCCACATGATGGCGAAGACCTCTACTTCTCAAAACAGCTTGGGGTCTCGGACCCAGATGCAGCCCTCAATCAGCACCTTGCCTTAAACAAGCCGGAACCTTACGAACATCTTTTCACATACTCTTGGGTCAGTGCAGGCAAGACACTTCGCAGACCGCTAACTAAGAGCGCATTCATCACTCGTATCCACAAGGCCGCCAAGAATCAGCACTTGACACCCATCCAGGGTCATGGCATTCGGATCGGAGCAACCCTTGAATATCTACTTCGGGGTGTTCCTTTTGACGCAGTAAGGGTGATCGGCCGTTGGAAGAGTGATGCATTTCTGCTCTACCTCCGGAAGCATGCCGAGATCATGGCACCATACTTGCAGCCAGAGCTACAACAAGACTTCATTCGCTACACTATGCCACCCATACGTTGTAAGTGCTCTCCTTCTTCTTTGGGAATCCATGGTCGCTGGATGCGACGTGCACTCCTACAAATTGGGAATCGCAGCTGACCATGAATGCAGAGCCTTCCGTTGCTGGGACCCGAAGGCCCTTCGGGCCTTATCCCAATGACCATATCCTACAAGGCATGAACGCCTAGTAACGACAATGAAAATTGACATTACTACCTACTCTACTACGCATCACTACATATACAAAGACGTAAAATTGTGATGGATTATTGCATAATCTTAGTCTCCCGTAGTCAGACTCGTAGATATCAAAAATCTTATCTTATCAGAGATTACGCAAGACAATCGTTTAGGTTGGACATTAGGTTATGTCCAGGGTCTATGACGCATCGACGAGCACGGCCTCGCGTGCACGATCTTTCATATTTGTTCCCTTTGTCTTCATTCACGTATATAGTTTCCTGCAGCATGGCTGAGATACTTTGTCCTCTCACCATCGCTCGCAGCCGTAGTTCGCAGCCGTAGTTCGCACATACTTCGATTCACCCTCCCTCCTCCCTTACACTACACATATCATTTATTTCCACCTACATACACCCTTTGTCTCCTGTAGCTTGGCTTCAGGCTGTACCCTTTATAGGCACAGTTTTGAGAGCTTTAGACTCCAATAGATCAACGCCTATTGTCCCAAAACTCTCGGTCACTTCATTGATCTTCTCTTCCTTCAACTTCGAGGAGAGGCAAGCATTGATGTGAAATATTCCACAAATAATTTGAATATATTTTTGTCTAGTACAGTCAGAGATAAAACTATGAATTGAAAGCAAAAGATCGCTATCTGAATTAAATCTCCAAGACTGGTCCATTCCCAATTTGTAACACAGCCGCAGGAATCTGGATGTAACGAAGTGATCCGAGCCTACCCTAATTAGTAATTACTCCACAAATTTGCAAATCCCCCTTTAAGACGTACATAATCTTGAAATTCACCATTGGTTCAATGGTGTCGATGGTTACATAACCTTCAACCAGCTGATCCCGTGATGTGTGGGATTTTCAACCAATCGACGTTGAGTTTTCAACTGTGATGAGCCCGGCTTGTGCACCATTGCCCATTTCTGAGTCGTTGAACTATTCTCTCTCACCTTACCTATTTCCCCTATTCGCCAAGGTCCCCGCCGGGTTTAGACTCCCTCTCGAACAGGTGGAGCATAGCATTTCTCGACGCACGGTCCACACGTTACATGCAAGACATACATCCAGATTGGATCAGGCTCAAAATAACAAACGCTGCAAATATAGCAAGAAGGCCTATACGTCTTGTCGATTGCTACGGTGAGTTTCACCTTGGTTGACATCATGATACTCTCAGACAAACGTCATTCAGGAAGAATTTATTAAGCGGCTCAGAAAAGGCTGCCATAGACAGGCCAACTCAGGAAGAAGAAATCATTGCGACATGGGTAAGATTCGCTGCGGTTTTCCACTCAGCACACTTAATGTCCGTCTCCAAAAGCTGACACCACACGACAGTACCAAGAGTTTATGTTTCTAAAAGGTACATAATTTTTGTTCTTTATTTCCGGCAATTTGACGCGCTCTAGATATCGTACCATACCCTGTCTCCCTATCTGAAGCTCTTGTAATGCGAGAAGCGGTACTCAAAGATTCTTTTGGTGACCCGACTCCAATGCCATTCCCGAGGTCCGCTTCAGCACCTAATCCAACGACTCAGGCATCTTCTCCTAAACCGAAATCTAAACGTTCTGCTGCCGTCAATGGAAAAGAAAAATCAACGGTAGCGCGAGTGGAAGGACTGAATTTGATGCAAACGTAAGCATGGGTAATGGTACTAGTCGCGGCGGTCAAGTCTTGAGCTGGGAAGGCCCAACATCCGCATCCAACGTTCTCGATGCTCGCTCTTGGACGCATTGGACTGAACCTATATACAGATGAGGCCATGGACGCACAAAGTCGATGATGGTTTGGAAGCACGCAAAACGGCATATGAGACCATGTATACATTAGTAAGTTCCGAAAGTCTATTATCAATGATACGCATCCTTTGATATTGTCTCAATAGCTTGACACATGTTTGCACAAGCTCGACCTCCGCCTATTCCTCGAGCGAGTCGTCCTTGGTTTAGCTGACGATTCGGACGAGACTAAAGTTATCTGCCACATGATGTTATTCCGACTTTCACAGGTGGCTCCCGCTGCTGTTTCACAGAGACTGGACGAAGCGACCCCCCAGTTGGAGAAGACGATGAAGGTCGCGACGGTTACTAAAGACATTGTGAAACAAGACCTGGAAAGAGCAGCGGAGTTACAACGAAGTGCGTTGCGTGCTGTCGCTGCGTTGAGCAAGATCGGAGCTGCCCAAGTTTGACGCGTTTACGAAAGATCTGAAGAAAAACTCGATGTGAGGTGCTGAGCTCAAGGAGCTCATCAGAACCGTATAGGTTGTGTTTCGCTAATCAATTGTCAATCATTGCCTGTATTGGATCCCGCCGTTCAAAGCTGCTACAGCAGACTTAGTTTATTGCCGAACCTTTTGGTTTGGCTTCTGTATCTGAACGTTCAACTCGACTTTATCTCCATTTAGCTATACCTTCCTTATGGATCTATCTGTATGCACTGCCATGTCATGCCTTTGTGATTCTGCGCGCTTACTTTCTGCTCACACCCTTCATCATCTTCGTTACTTGCGAAGTGACCCCAACTAAAAAAGCGAAAAGGCATCAGGATCAAGTGGGGTTTCCACCTCCAGCTCTGCCGCTACACTTTCGAGACCAACTGCACAGGAGTAATTAATTTCTTTTGTCGGGCGCAATGCTAGCGAATTATGGTCTTCGACATCATGAGGCATATGAGTATCTATCAGAGTACACAGGGACTAGAGCTGAAAAAGTTTGGTTAAACCTATTCTAGATGTCGTAAATAATTTACCAAAATGATCACTCAGAGTTTTAAACCAAAGCGCAGGATTTTGGAATGAATCTATTCTCAAACGTTCTCTTTCTTCTTAGTAAATCTATTACTTTCTGCTGAAACTTGTCGAAGTCAGCTCAAAAACAAGCACCGTACAACTCACTCTTCTTAGACTTCGCCGGGGTGGTTTCTGCCACACCAACTTTTTCGAAGCTCTCACTTTGCAAAACTGTCTTGTTACCTGCTTTTCCAATCGGTTCGGCCCTTGCCGCTCGCGGCCACCCCCCCAGTCATATTACTAGAGAAAGTAAAAGAGTGCACATTCAATAACCTCCGTCAAAGCGCCTTACTCTCCTCGTACGGTAGATATTATAAACAATTTATGACATTGCCAGTATGGTCCCATTGCACAACACCTACAAGATAACTGTAACGATGCTGACTAAAATGGAACACGCTGGAATTGCACGCAGCGAACCGTTGGACTATCCTGTCCCATTTAGTAGCCATCTATTACAGCATATAGCCCAATCCCCCGCTTCTAGGACCTCGTTACCCTAGTTCGGCCGGGATGGAAACCGTAGCGGCCCGATCCGCTACAATAACACACCTCCCGGGACTTTTCTTTTCTCTTGGTGAACCTACTTTTCCATTGCGACTCCGTCGTAGGGCACAAACAACGGATGCAAATACATCTTCAACATTTTTGGCCGTTTTGGCAGATGTTTCAATGAATCCGCAACCAAATTGTCGCGCACGGTTATTTCCTTCATTTTGGGAAACTTCTCGTTCCCAGGTCATGTCACTTTTATTGCCTACCAGCATGAAAATCGGGTTTCCTCTCTTGACTCGTTGAACTGACTGCCAGAACGTCTCGAGACGTTCAAACGTTGATCTTGACGTTATCGAATAAACAAAAATGAACCCCTGTCCTTCTCTAAATGATGAAGAACATGAGGATGAGCAATGAAGTTCATGGCCAAAAGAAAGGATAACATTACCGGACCCATTGGTCCCGTAGATTTTGAAAATCTTCTATATACAAATACATCAGAAAAGGCCATTTCCTATGAACTATGATGCTCACCTTGTCCAGCAGTGTCGATGATCTCAGTAAGACACATTCGATTATCCACAACCCACTGTTTTCGGTACGCATCTTCTATTGTTGGATCATAAGTCTAAACAGGGGATGTATGAGGAAAACTGCAAAGTAGCAAAAGAGGTTGGTCTGGGTACCTCTATAGAAAGCAAATTGGGATCAGGAGAGTTGAGAAGGTTCTCATGTCAGGCGGCGGGGCGCTCACCTACAAAAACATTGTGTATAAACTGATCATTGAATTAGTTTATGTAGCGGGATCAAAAAGATGAGAAAAGGCCACCTGAACAGCCAAGGCTGTTTTCCCGACACCCCCGTCGCCAAGGATAGCAATCTTCCAGTTATCCATTTCTTCTGAGCAAGCGAATGGTTGAGTAGAGGAGCACCTTTGAATGACGATTTTAACTTTCAAAAGCCAAATAGGATTAGGGTTCCATGAGGATGAGAGAAGTTTCTCGATGTGTTGGTTGCACATCTGATACGATATCATGTGGAATTTCAGTTGCATCATTCCTATGTACATACTTACTTACTTCAGGTTTCTTCATGAATTTTGCCATGACATCGGTGCTCTCATACACCAGGAATTGGGGGATGTTGCCAATGATTGACTGGCGTTGTGAGAATACCATTGTGAAGCTTGAACGAGGATCTCACTTTTACCTGCAAGTTCTGTTGAATTAACTTCGGGGTCAGATGCAGATGTTTAGCGGCAGCCTCAGCGATGATACATACAACATTGCTGGCATAGACGGTGTAGAAGACTGAACAAACAAACAACTTGAAGGAACTTGAATTATCCCGGATATATACTAGTATAAGACTTTTGTGACCGCATTTCAGCTGTACTTACTTTTGTGATGGTTCAACAATGTCGTAAACAGCCGAGAAGATGATAAGAGTCCCGATCGGACTTCGAGGCTGCGCCTCCTTCCTGCCACTGCGTTCTTCATTTATATCTTCCTCCAAGTGAGAGTCGTCTTTGTTCATATCTGATATTTATTATTCCGATGCTAAGTTGTTGAGATACTGGGGGCCGGAACGGTTCGGCAACGATCAAACAAGTGAACGTCGAGTTGGCGGGATGTCTTCTCAGTGCTTAACACGAGAGCAAGGGGGGAAGAAAGGGCAGAATCCGTTGTCATTTCGGGTCTACAAAGTAGTACTACATACAGAGTATATAAGAGTCAGTTCGGCAACCGGAATCCGGATTTCGTCCAGATTTTGCCAGCGTTTGGCTAGCATAGTTACCGTACCAGTACTGTAGATACTGCGCAATCCTTTTTACATTGTTGTTGCTCTAAATGCCTCTCCCACCTAATCCACGTATACGAAGAATACTTGCCATCACATACTACTACTATTTCGTTGCTGTTGCCTTCACAACAGTCCTATACGCAACACCAGGATATTGGGCTCAGGAATATCACACATCAAAGCTTTCTGGTGCATAATGGGTACAGGAATTGCTTGTGGGACATTCACCTTCCGTCAAACCTGTAAGGCTGTACGCTGATAATCGAGGGGCGATCGCGATCTCTGAAAATCCGAAGCATCATCAAAGAGTGAAGCATATCGATATTCAATTCCACTATCTGAGGGACGTTGTTGAGAAGGGAGAGATAAAGATACATTACGTGCCATCTGGGGAAAATGTGGCGGACATACTTACGAAGGTTCTAGGTACCACTGCTCATAGACAACAGGTGGATCTCCTCCGATTGAATCCAGTTGAATCCCTCCACTCGGGCCTAGGGGACTGAGTGTCGAACGTTTCAAGAGCTACTAAGTGGAAATAAAGGCCCAATCGGAGAGCGAGGCTATGGTCTCCCTACAGTGGACAAAGAAGTGGACCGCGATCCGCCATACTTACTTATAATTTCAAACATTGCGGAAAGTCATAAAATTTACATGAGCATGTAGATACACAAGCAAGAGCAATGGCTATATCAAATATATGTGAGAGATACTGAAAACTGAGAGCTGTAAGCGTGCTGGAAGATTGGGGCCGGAAGATTGCCCGGAAGATTGATTGCCATCGAAAAATTTCCGCCGCGCCTTATGTTCTGCAAATGACTGTATGTTCTGCAAATGACTGTAAAATGCACCCAAAATCATCAAGAAATGTATGTATTCATTGAGATATTGCTCTCAGACAATTAGTACTCAAAATTCAAAATTCAATGTGAAAAAATGGTGCGACATATTTTGTCTACTTGGGATTTGAAACCGAGAGCTAATCAGGGCCAAAATTAAGTCACAAAAACAGAGAATACCACTTCACTATTAGGTCATTTTAATATGATGGAGTATAAATGACTATATTCTATGCCATCTCTGCTAAGTCATAACCATCAGGTTAAGTAGTATGCAGAAATGAAGAGTACTATTACAGATGGTTATAAGGGCGAGACCGAGCTCTGTTTGCCACAAGACTTGACATTGGATTATGTATGAGGTCTAGGTTATGTTGTATATCCACAAATCCCATCAATTCCTCGCGGCTAGCACAATCTCATGCTTCAACCCAAGAAAGGTTTACTCTATTTATCAATTACGGTGCGACTGGATGATACACTGATTCTTTTGACGAGCAGCCTAGATAGAATTTCTAAAGATTGGAAATGTTTCGTTCCACAACAATGAACGCAAGGACTTACAGTGGAAAGTGGATGCATACCGTTCCAATGTCTTTTTCGTCAATCAAGGCAATGTATTATTCATTCAGAGATACGATAAATATACTACATAATAGGTCTAGAACTTATTTTCTAATGACTTTTCGATATGCGCCATACTGAAATCGAAAGATTTGGGTAGGTGCTTGTTGGATGTCCCCTCCTTCGTGAAAGGAGTTGGAGCCAGATGCTATATCAGGGACATCTTCATTAAGGTGTATCTGATTGGGAAAAATAGATTATGTTAGTTTGACTTTGAATTCGAGAGAATGTGCGTAACGCACTATGATGAGTTCCAAAGTATCTTTCAATCTATTCAGATACTTCTTGGAATTGTTCGCAGTTCTTCTTGCGGTGAGGAACCTGAAAACTGCGTGCCGAGCACAGAAACGGGAAGTGAAAGAAAATATTTCCTGCAGAATTCTGTTGGGACAATATGTGATTTCAATTTTTTCTGAAGGAGGAGAGAACTAACAAGCAAAGCGTCTCCCAATCACTCTCAAGCCGAGGATCCAATTTTCCGTGCGAAATCTCATCACTTATTTTCACTACAGTATGCACCAATGTGCACACATTTTCGCAAAAGACCAAAAAGACGTGTTCCCTGTGTAGAGTTGCCTGAAATAATGATAAGTGGGCTGTTAAATATGAATGTGCCGAGTGGGGGAATGAGGAGAGGACTGATGAGATGGGTAAGTGGAAGAAAGTACTTTTCATTTCGAAAACGGAACATGGTGAGACTTACACGGCCAATTTCCAGATTGTTCAGCGCCAGTGTTGCCGCTTTGTTTTGATAAGGCGAATGCCTGGTATCAACACTCATATCATTGAGGTTGGAGATAACATGCTGGTCTTGTCCTTCTTTCCAGCTCTCCATCGAAACCTGGAGAGCAATTACTTTGACCGGTGACCGAGGCACATTGAAGTAGGCAGTACAGATATCACCTTTTTCAGAGTCAGCGATACAGGGTCTCAGGATGTGATTATATCACATACCGTCTTCTGAGAATGTGAGATAATTTGAGAGACGACGGATGAACTCTTTGGTGGTTGGCACCTCTGTCTCATCCTAGAAACATTCCGTGTTTACATAGATCAATTAATTTTACTTGAAGCTGTAATCGTACCTCGTTTATGACCGCCGACAAATCCTCATCATGAGTCATGGCAATGTCGACTTGGGGAAACTAACAAAGAACATCGAAGTGAAGACCAATTTTTGAGAATCTGACAGCTCACCTGACGTAATATCCAATCGTTGATATCATCCGATGGATGGTACACCTACATGGAATGTTCAGTATCTTGGATATATAGCATAGGTAAGTGAATACCTGAGCTCTGAAAGGATGAGAGTCACGATCTGACACGTCCTCATCGACGAGGTCAGAGGATGTTCCACCTCCGCGGTGTCCTAGCATGCGTCCCCACGAGCTGAGACTACGAACATTATTTTGACTCTGAAAGATGTCATTGACATCCGGGTTCAGTTCAGGAAAGTTGGTCACTTTGATAGATGTTTTAGTGCGAATAACAGGTCGTTGGCGAATGGCTATCTTGAATCCTCGAGTAAAGACGCAACCTGAATGATTGCCAAACGTATCAGATCCACTCTGGACTTCAGCATAATCTCTTCTGGAAAAGCGGTATTTCGGCAGTTCTCCGGCAGTGGGCGCAAAATGCATTATCACAGAGCCGACGGGGGCATCAAGAAAACATGCTACACCCCATGCACGCGTCTTGTCACAACCAGTGACCAGGTAGAGATTCTTCGCTTCTCGGCCGTGAGGTGCGACATTGGCATAATGGAACCATTTCCTTGCCCAACGTGTCGCATACTTGCGAAATTCATACAGGTCCTTATGATCGGTCGAAGAAGCACCTTCAGGTAAAATGAGCAAAGCACCTGTGGATCGTCGTGGAACAAACGACATTCCCGCTCCGAATTCGTCAGGTACTCCCCTGCAAAGGGATAAGCTAATTGACAATTGTCTCTTAGCATGCTTTATGACTTACGGGATTTTAGCCTGACTCTGAGGAAGCGGCATCACCTGAATATTGGCCCAACGACTAGAAACATGAGAGCCTGGCGGATACATATCCTGCCATTGACTAATATGTCCTTGGTCGACAATCAGGGGTTCAAAGCCCTCTGGAAGTCCTGCGCTGTTTGCCGGATCATTGTGGGGTAGACATGCATTGAACAGGTAGTCGAAGCCACCTGTAGTAGTGAGAATTCCAACATCCCCGATTCTTACGCCTTTCTTTTTAAACTCTACTGGGATGGGCTGGCTAGGTGCGGGAATCCACAACGGATAGCCTCTTTTCTTGAGCAAGAGAAGCTGCGAATACAATTCGCTCTCAGTGGGGAACTTGGTTCTTGTTAACTGGTTCGAAGATGATGGTGAAGGAGCCGTATTAGATCCAGGAACTGATCCTGGTTGCGATGTGGATGCATTATAGTTGAAGATAGGCTGGTGTAATTGAAACGATGAGGCATTGGCGAACCATTGTGAAGTATCGCTTGTGAAATAGAAGAATGTATCAGAGGGTAATCTATTCACTTGAGATATATACGTACTGCTCAACGCCCACGACGTCTGTCGTCTCTGCCATCACAGGGAGTAGTAAACTGCATCGACATGCGCGTTGGACGCGAACCACAATTAACCACGTTTGACTTGTTTGGCATTGGCTTTGGGTGCAAACAAATTCCGCGCTGACCTCAAATATAACAGTCGTTCGCGAAGTCGCACCATAAAGTCAAACGTGAGCTGATGATGATGAAGATTTTCAAGCATGTATGAGACATTTAGCCCTCATATATGATTCATAGCCTTACAGTCATTATTTGCAGAACATAAGGCGCGGCGGAAATTTTTCGATGGCAATCAATCTTCCGGGCAATCTTCCGGCCCCAATCTTCCAGCACGCTTACAGCTCTCAGTTTTCAGTATCTCTCACATATATTTGATATAGCCATTGCTCTTGCTTGTGTATCTACATGCTCATGTAAATTTTATGACTTTCCGCAATGTTTGAAATTATAAGTAATATTGGTGAGTCACCGAGCTTTCTTTTTCCAATTCCATAATATAATTGATCTCACTCTTTCCCATGCAAATTAATTTGGACATTTATTTTGGATAGTGAGGAAAGCTATAAAAATTACATAGGCATGTAGATACTAGCAACTATAATGGCTATGCAAATTATATCTGGGAGAAAGTAAGAAGTAAAAGCTGGAAGCATGCTGGAAGACTACCCTTGGTGGGACTGCGCTCAAGCATGAGGCACACATTTTCGATGTCATACCAGGCTAACCCATATTCATCACTAAGATTCAAGCTTGTGAGCTGATCGAAGTCAATGCCCGGAAGGAGGGTAGATATCACGCTTCGCCTACCGTGGGCGGTCGACAGTTCAAGCTTGTTAGCATTGCACTTGTACGCTGGAGTCGGTAGATCAGGACCTCTGGCCAGCCCGTAGAGCACTATGTCCTGTACGTTTGGACAGTGGGAGATGACCCCCAAGGCAGATTCACAGGACATGTCGGTCAAAACGAGACGGGTGATGGTTGGTCTCGGAAACTGGAGTTCGAGACCTCGTTGATTGACAGTAAGCGATTTGAGATTTGCACATGTCATCGGAAAGTCAGTGTCGTCTATTTCATCATCGCCCATTCCTAGAGTCAAGGATTTCAGCGATGGAAGCTGCGCACCATTCTTGATTAACGGCTGAAGCAGGTAGACAGGGAGGAATTGACTGCGAATTTTGACGTGGCGCCAACGATCCGAGTGGAGCAGCAAAGAGGAAATGTATTTTGACGTTCGTGAACTACCTTCGCACTCATTTCTATCATCGAGCTGGAAATCTATGGGACAAGGGTGAGATCGCCCGAGAAAAAGGGGCAATAAGTTGTGAGGACGTGCAAATTCCTTTTCGATCATATTGAATGTAGACCACAAGATAGGCATAGAGGAAACCAAGCTGCGCCATCTATGACACACGCTACTGAGGTTGAGAGTGGGCACGTTGGGCAGAGAGGAACCGAAAAGGTAATTGCTGTCATAGCAGAGATGTTCGAAGATATTACCCAGGAGATCCAGGGGAAGTTTGTGGATTGGAGACAGTATGGAATGGATCAACCTTTTGTTTGCCTGGAGGATCTGCTTGGAGGCAATGAGTGTATTGCACAGTATCTCTAAGCGGTCAATCTCTTTTTGACATCGATCTAGCTCTATCTGTGTATCCCCTAGAAGCTTATCATAAGCAGCGCGCTCTGAGCCAAAAGGATAGTATCCAGCGCCGACGGATAAGTTTTCAGAAAATCTGAGTTGGTGCAGATTGAGTTCTAGAGAATCACCGCATTTGACACATAACTCCGTTGAGACACATTTCTGGGGCCAAGTATGCTGGGCAACAGATCCTACATGATGACCGGTCATAGGAAAGAATTCCAGTTAAGTATCAAACTCTGACACTCACCGTCCAAATCATCGGAAGGAAGGGCGTCAGTCAAGATCATCGAGGTCAGTTTTTTACCACTAAAACCGATGAGCCAAGTTGTACCATTGAAGTCCTTACTAAGTAAAGATTTTCACACGCCACCATGTTCAGAAACAAAGGGGTGCATACCAGCTACCATCTTGTTGGAGTGACTTGTGAAGTTGAGAAAATGATTCTGCTGCTATTCTAGCGTGCCGGCCAACAAATTGTCTAGTCTTGGTGCAAATTTGGTTTATCCAAGCAGCAAAAGATGATAATAAGTGCAGAACGTTCACACCACAGAAAACAGCTTTACCTGGAAAAAAGTAAAGGTAAAGGTAAAGGTAAAGGTACAGCAGAAGTAAAGCTACTGCTGGAAAGTAAAGGCACTGCTTTTTTGCAGAAGTAAAGCTCGACAGGAAAGTAAAGGCAAAGTAAAGCTCCACTTCGGCATCCTCCCGCCTGGTCTCTTCATCACGTGCAAGCCCAGTGGCCGTTAGCAGAGTCCAAGACTCATCCATCGTACCTTCCCTACTAATCAGGTCCTAAAAGAAATAATTAACTATGTACATTCATGGACAATAATACAAGCATAGTTGAGCCGAGACTACTAAATCCCATATATCGAGACAAAGGGAAGACCATAAAGTAAGTATATCGGAGACGATAGTGTTAGATTTGTGCGTGTAGCGGGCCACATCAGGTGACCATTAGGCGTTCTGGTTGTATGCTGAGGGGAGTCGAAGAGGTTTTGCTTCCGCAAGTACAGCCCGACGAGGGAGTTTCACTTACAGTGACAGAATGCCTGTAACTTATGTAAGAACACGAAAGCCTCAGAACGAAGAAGAGTTCTCCATTACCTGTAACTTATGTAAGAACACGAAAGCTACAGGAGAGTAAGTACGGGATAAGCAGTAGATAGAAAGTAAGTAGGACGTACCCTCAGAACGAAGAAGAGTTCTGAGGGACAATGAACGATCATCTAGAGTTTAAGTATGAAGAAAATTATCCCGATACACTCCGAACCCAAAGCCCTGAAACCTGTAAGTGAAACTCCCTCGTCGGGCTGTACTTGCGGAAGCAAAACCTCTTCGACTCCCCTCAGCATACAACCAGAACGCCTAATGGTCACCTGATGTGGCCCGCTACACGCACAAATCTAACACTCCCCCTGGCGTTCTGCATACCACCAATCAAGACCTAATGCAGACACGATGCGACGGTGCTTGTCCTTAGGCAGGGATTTCGTCATAATGTCCGCGAGGTTCTGACTGCTCTGAACGGGGTGAACGGAGACTTCGCCACGACGAACCACGTCCCGGATGAAGTGATAACGAATATCGATGTGTTTCGAGAGATTGTGTTCCTTGGTGGTCTCCGTCAAACTAATAGCACCGAGATTATCACAAAAAATGTCCATTGGTCGATCACCCAAACCCATTTCTATTTCATCGAGCCAGCTTCGTGTCCACAGAGCCTGCTGAACACCGCGGGACATGGATATGTATTCAGATTCTGTGGAGGAAAGTGCAACAGATGGTTGGCGCTTTGAAGACCAGGATACTGGCGAGCCGTTGACCAGGAAGATGTATCCGGACATGGACTTCCGGGTCACTTTATCGCCAGCCCAATCAGCATCCACATATCCTACTGGCCTGACCACTTCTGATGTCCCAGGGTGATAGACGATCCCATAGTGTATGGTGGAATATATATAACGGCACAGGTTGATCAAGAGGTCCCAGTGTTCGCGCGATGGTGAATCCTGAACAGTCGACAGCACACTGCATGCAAACACGATGTCTGGACGAGTGCAGCTTGCACCCCACCAGCAGCAACCTAGAATCGCCCGATACGGTTTGTCCTTCATGAACACGGCATCCTCTTCAGTTCGAGGAGTAAGGGATGAGAGGGAGAAGTTGGGGGGGAGTGGAGTATATAGAGGACGTAGTTGGTCCTCGAGACCAAAATACCGAAAGGCATTGCGGAAGAAGGGAGCCTGGGAGATAGCAATAGAACCATCACTCCGGTGAACGATGGTAAGGCCAACAAGAAAGTTCTTGTCCTTTACGTCAGTAAGGTCCCAGACTTTGAATCCTTTCACTGTATCGTTAGCTTCAGTCGATGAGGACGATCCACAAAACACGTCATCTGTATGAACGGAAGCAATTGAGAATTCGTTTGAGGATGGGTTGCGTCGATACCGAATGCATGGATCAGCGCGGGACGACTTGAACCCCAGCTTTTGAAACTGTCCTTCCAATTCCTTGTACCAGATATGGCCTGCTTGCGACATTCCATATAATGGCTTGTGCATCAAACACACCTTCTCCTCCTCCCCCTGAACTGCGAAACCCATGGGCTGATTCATATACACCGGTGGATCTTTAGGCAGGGTTCCATTGAGGTAGGCAGAAGAAAAATCCCATTGTCGAGTTTGAAGTCGATGGAATGCACATATAGCGATGAGAAGGCGTACAGATTCAGCTCTAGCCACCATAGACCAGCTTTTGTCGAAGTCCACTCCTGGAACCTGCATATCTCCTCTCGCAACGTATCGAGCCTTGCGCTTGAGAACTACTCCCTCACCATCAACCTTCAGATCGTATACCCACATCCCATTCATTATCCTGGCATTCTCCGGACGGTCGACAAGAGACCAACATTCTCGTGATTGTAAAGAATCTATTTCTTTCTTCATCGGGGGTAGCCAATCGTCCGGAAACTTCATTGCTTCAGAGTACGACTTTGGTATACCTATGCCTCCACCCCCTTTGATGGTGCTAGCAAGAACAATGATGTTAGCCCATTCCTCGGCTTCAGCACGTGCTCGGCGCACATCCTGCTCATGGTCCATCGATTGTAGGAGACGAGCAGAGGGAACCCGAAGACGAGATGATCGACGAATATCAGAAGACGGTGCTGGGAGAGCTGAAGATGAGGGTGGTGCATGCACAGACGTAGACTGAGATGCCAAAGGTGAAATGAGGCTGTTATCTAACGTGGATGGTGGGAGCAAAGAGGAAGATGTAGGTTGTGGGAATGAGGAGGAAGACTCAGAAGCAGTCGTCTGAGTTGAATGATCCTTGGATGTGGATATCTCCTCGGAGTGGTCCATCTGATCCACGCCGATGTCAAGACTAGGCCCTTCCTCAAGGTCAGTAGGAGGAGAGGGATTATGTAAAGTTCGTCGCGGGATTCCTTCCTCAAATTCCACATCACGCACTGGGTACACGCCCTTACGCCGCGGGTCCCACACTCTGTACCCACGACGTCCGACATATCCCACCATTCTGCCTTCCCAAGCCTGTCTCCCCAGTTTACCCTCAACGTGATCCAAGTCAGTAACCCACACTTTGCTCCCCCACCTCCTGAGATGTGATACGTTCACTTTCACACCTCGATCCTCAAACCACTTTTCCCAGGGGATAACTCCTGGGTGCCGACTCGTTGGAATCATACCCCGAATGTACCCATATGCTGCCGCTGCCTCTGCCCAAAACCGGTGATCGAGATCAGAGTCTTCAATCATCGATCGCACACCAGAGATGATGGTAAGGTTGGCTCGTTCAACTTGTCCATTCGCTGCTGACGATGCTTTAGGAATTTTCTCGACCAGTATTCCACGTTCTGCACACCAAGTATCAAAGAGTTTATTATCAAACTTTCGACCCATGTCGAAGCGGATAATACGTATTCGCCGACCGGTTTGACGTTCAGCCATCGCGACAAAATCCTGTACAAGTTTCAAGATGGTCTCGGCGTCCTTGGTTGCAGAAAAGTATGTAAACGGAATTCCAGTTCCATCGTCACACGCAATGAGCATGTAGTATGCACCTCCCAGGCTTCTGGTACGAGCACGACCCCAGAGATCAAGGCTCACCCGGTCAAGAGGTTCAGATGCAGGTACTACAATGTCGTCAAAGGGTTTCCGTTTAGCTTTTGAATACATGCACACTTCGCACTTCCCACATAGTGAGAAGTCCGAAACCTCAAGGCCACCCACTAGATTTCGTTTCGCCATTAAACGAATCATATTAACGTCGGCATGTCCAAAGCGATTGTGCCACATTGCCAGTGAACACGGCTTAGACTTGGACCGACCCGTCGACGCAAGGACATATGTAGAATCGAGAGTCCCCAGAGAGGACATGAGATCGGCCTGCGGACAGTCCAGGTTATCCACAACGTCTACCTGGTATAGTCCATGCCCGCCCCGCCGTCCTGCAATTTGTCCGTCGACAATAACTTTCCCTGTAGCAGGGTCTCGTACGTCAATTCTTCCACTCCCCCATTCTCCTTTCAACCCCTTCTTATCCATACTCGGCAGGGAAAGCAGATTTATCCCAAAGCTGGGTGTGTGCGACGCTGGAAAACGCAACTTATGCTTAGATCCAGCCTTAGTCCGCACAGTGATCTCTGCAATACCGTGACCCTCTATCTCGAATGACCCCGATGAACCTTCAGCAGCCATACGTCCCGAGCTCCTTGCAGAAGTGTATGATGTGAACCGATGACGGCTACGAATGCACCAATGTGATGCACCGCTGTCAATGAATGTAGGAACAGCGGCGTTGGGATTTTGACTATCTATGCGTACAGATGTAGGTAATAAGCTACTCGTACTGCCCTGCTCACCGCTCAAAAGGGCAAAAGTTTCTTGGATTCCCAATCTATGCGGATGAGCATCAGGGAGGTTTGGGCAGTTCGAGAGCTCAACCATACCTCCGAAGTCGTAGTCGCTGAAATCGTACACAGTAGCCGCAGCAGCATAGTGGTCCTCCTCTTCCTGTATTGACGCGGCAGTGACAGGCTTAGGAGTAGGCTCCATCCCTTTTGGAGCGTGGTACCAACGTGGGGCCTTCCCTTCACTTCCGCCACCTTTAGCCCAGCAGTTCTTCTTCGAGTGACCAACACGTTTACAATTTTCACAAATAATGCCACCGGCACTGAATCTGGAGGGAATAGCTAACGCATTTGGAGCAACAGAGGTTGTCGAAGAAGGGGATGCAGATTCAACCATCATATCGTACTCGAGGAGCGCGCGTTTCAACTCCAGGTATGACCGAGAACCATGGTTTTGAATAACCCACAGATATTCGGTCGAGAGGGAGGTCAAGAAGCGAGATCGAAGATCTTCATCAGGAATTTTACATCCAACATCACTCGCAGCCTTGCGTAGAGCCTCAAGCTGTTTGAAATACTCCTCGAAAGGAGTACCAGGAGTGTATCGAAATTGTTGTATACGCTCCTTGGCTAGAGCTTGAGCCGCAGCAGAGGAGGTATCATATTCAGATGTGAGCCGAGTCCACATATCGTGGGCAGACATAATCTCGGTTACACCTATAGACCTCGGATCCTTGATGTTCTGATATATAATACCTGCGAGTCGCCCATCTCGAAGTTCCCATTCCTCGACAGAAGGGGCACGCGAGTTGATGGGAGTGGAAGCTGGAGCACTGGGAGTAGTGGATGGGTCATCCGTAGATGTTTTCTGGGATGACGGAGCTTTAGAGGGATCGGTAGCCCGAGGAGATGGAGCCACAATGGTACCATCCAGATATCCGGTAAGACCAGTAGCACGGGCAACGCTCCGCAAATGGTCACGGAAGATGGCCCAGTTGCTCAAACCAACGAGTTGGCGATCCTCGGGGAACGATATAAGACTTGGGAGGGAAGTAGACGACATTCTTATGAAAGGCTATAGTGCGTGTCAGTCTAGGTTAAACTTCTGCGATTCTGACTGCGAATCTGACAGAATGCCTGTAACTTATGTAAGAACACGAAAGCCTCAGAACGAAGAAGAGTTCTCCATTACCTGTAACTTATGTAAGAACACGAAAGCTACAGGAGAGTAAGTACGGGATAAGCAGTAGATAGAAAGTAAGTAGGACGTACCCTCAGAACGAAGAAGAGTTCTGAGGGACAATGAACGATCATCTAGAGTTTAAGTATGAAGAAAATTATCCCGATACACTCCGAACCCAAAGCCCTGAAACCTGTATGTTAGATTTGTGCGTGTAGCGGGCCACATCAGGTGACCATTAGGCGTTCTGGTTGTATGCTGAGGGGAGTCGAAGAGGTTTTGCTTCCGCAAGTACAGCCCGACGAGGGAGTTTCACTTACAGGTTTCAGGGCTTTGGGTTCGGAGTGTATCGGGATAATTTTCTTCATACTTAAACTCTAGATGATCGTTCATTGTCCCTCAGAACTCTTCTTCGTTCTGAGGGTACGTCCTACTTACTTTCTATCTACTGCTTATCCCGTACTTACTCTCCTGTAGCTTTCGTGTTCTTACATAAGTTACAGGTAATGGAGAACTCTTCTTCGTTCTGAGGCTTTCGTGTTCTTACATAAGTTACAGGCATTCTGTCAGATAGCCGCAGATAATTCCAACGCCTTCGATAAGAACTGAGCTTAGAGCTATGTACATGCGGAGGAAGATACATTGGCGGGGGCTGACAATGCAGATGACAGTCGGGAAATCAAGACCATGTCAAAGAGGAAAAGGTGAAGGATTCAAGAGTCGGAGCACAGAGTTGCAAGGAGCTTTAAGTATATGTATCAATTCCATACTATGATTGTGTATCCTAATCCAACAACAGAAAAGAAAACGTCGAAGTAAACAACGAAGCGTGGCATAGGACAAGATGCGAGACTCTTCACGAGTCGTATATCTCAATGTAATTAATAGTATGTGAATATATTCTTTTGGGTTTTGGCTGGAGCTTGGCTCCGCGCCTCCTCCCCATAGTAGATGGCGAGGCCCGGACCCACCCAAATAGAGCCGAAGCTCCACAAAAAGGAACTCGACATCTGCTGAAAAGGTCCGTCAACCCCAAACAGAGCGTAGGTTTTAATTTTATAATAATAATGTATTTATCGGTAAGTACATCAGACCTTGCTTTACGCCTGTAACAAAACAGAATTTGAAATATTATGTGATTTTCGAAAAGAGTCAATAACGTTGTTTAAAGAGTCCAAATGAGATTTACTATACGCCTTTGAAATATGCATAGGGAGGATCTCCTCAATACGACGCCAGTATAGTAGAAAGGCCAAGGAAGTCCAACCGCCTGTGGCTGCCACAATTTCCGGGGAAACTCCTGCCAAAAGAAGCTCTACGGCCCCTCCAATACGGAAGCTGTGGCCCAAAACATGCTGCATATCAGCACGCGTCCATACGTCTGTAACGAAGTCCATGAAGGTTGATTTTACCATGTTCTGTGGTTTACTATTGATGTCCATATATGCAAATAATGCGAAATCTCCGGGAACCGCTGCGTTCTTCTGGAAATGTATCTGCATAGCATCATTTGGGCATAAAGAATCATTGCGCGCCGTGATGACAACTGTTGTTCCAACTTCTTTCGTGGTCTTGGTCCATGGGGTATGGAAATGAACTGATCTAGATCCGTCACGATGGGAGTTGAATTGAATGTTTGCTGAATGACGGGAAACGTGAAATTTTGCATTGAAACTATTGCGAGAGGGTATAGTGAGTTCGCCCAGACGACGACAGCCAAAAAACGCGGTAAGAGCAAGTGCCCAAATGGCACAATGAAATGGAATACTCAAGTCGACGGCCACGTAGAGGGCAAGTAAGTGGGAAAGAGTAATTGGGGCCCGCAAAGGTCGTTTGTAAACCGTTCCTTCTTTGTTGGCACTAACCCGGGCCATCTGAACCCATCGCGATTCCCCACACCAAGGAGCGTCATGGTAATCGTGCAAGAGACACAGGAAGAGAAGACAAGGGACGATCTCGAGGGGGGATTCATATAAAGGGGAGAGCGATGAGGCTTATGATCCTCCACGGCCTCTCGTCCTCGCTCTCGTCGCCCTGGTGTCCGTTCCACCTCTCACAGCTCGACTCCTGTTTGCCCTCGTTCCCGATTTGGCTTGCACCTGAGCAGACTGCACAGAAAAACTGCCTCGCGACCGAGGCACGCGGGTGGTCCGACGTTGTTCAGTTCCAGTTGCGGCTGGACGTCGTTCACGAAGGTTGTATCGTCGGGTTGGTGGAGAAGGAGGGGGAGGTGGTGTTGATGAACCGGAAGGCAAGTTGTTGTCAAGACCCTGGGAAGGAGAGACTGGTCCTGGAGGAGTGGTTCGTCGGCTTGGAGGTGAAGGTGAGTCTGGCGACACCACCCGCTGTCGTTTCAGTGGCCGACTTGGTTCATGTTCGACGGCGACCTCGGATGCAAGTCGGGTCCTGGGAGAGCCAGGAATAAGTGAATGGAGGGAGGGAAGAGTTAGTTCAGCCGTTGATGGTGGAGGTGACGCGAGAGGATCGGAATTAGATGATAAAGACCTTTTGGGCCCAACAAGGTCTTCAGCTGAAATCTGAGCATGGAGATCAAGCATGTCTATTGGAAGATGACTGGTATCCTTCCAATGGAGTGAGCCATTTGGGGTGACCACTGGCGTCTCGATGTATGGCTCGGATTCTTGCGAGGTTATGTATTCCAGTGGTGGTAGCGATTGCGAGCCACCAGAGTACTGGGATGAATAGGTACTCTGTGGTGATTGCTCTGGGTCCTGAAGATCCTGTACAACCCTCTGCCTAACCAGCCCACCCAAACCTCTGCTCAATCCTGCACCCGCCGTTGAGATTGATGCTCCATCACCTACATTGGAAACTCCATTCCCTGCTGCTAATCTATCCAACCAAAGTTTATGGCTCAGTGGTGTTGGTTGTTTCTGAATGAGCGGTGGCTGGAATGGTGGTGGCTTGTATGGCCGAATCGGTGGCAGTTTGCTCTCGTACCCGAAATCCCGGATTTTGACATCCGAATTGAGCTAGCTCCTCTGGTGTGGGACTGGGAGCCTTCCTTGAATCATCATGGTAGTATGGCTCTGACTTCTCCTCCTTTAGCGGCCGAGCAGTCGAAGAGCTTGCTGTTGTTGCAGTAACAGCAGCTGACTGGTTTGGTTGTTGGGATGTGGATGCCTGAGCCTCTCTGCTAGCTTCCCCAGTTGAGTTCATTGTGCAGTCGTTCTCCTTTCCGATGGTCGAAGAGTAATTATGTAGTGATAAGACTCCGGCCGAAGGAAAAGCAGAGGTGAAACTTGATAAAGAAGCCGATCTAGAGAGGACAGTAGTCATGAACTCGCTAGTCGTCGTAGGGCGTCGTAACAAATCCGTGGGGTTAGCAGGGAAGAGAGGCGAATGGGGGACGGTGGTAGTGGTAGAAAGTCAAGCGTAGTTAATTACACAATGGCCATTCCTTTGAGAGATTTAATCTTTTTTCGCTAGAACAATCATCGTGTGACACGTGAGCGAAAAGATGACTCAATTCAGCGCTTATCAGTCAATTTTCCTTTTTGGGGCTGAGAATTCTTCGCAATATACTACTGCGAGTCGAACTTTGACCAGCTATTTGAGCTTTTGTGGCTTTTTGTGGCTTTTAACAATGGCATCCGAACATCATAATTGCTCGGTAACGTGGACCATGGTAATTAACAGGATGAGTACAATAGTATGTAGCATAATTGCTGAGGCTCAGGCTGTTACTCATTGACCTTCCGTTGCCCACGAAAATTCATCAAGGACCCGTGTGAAAGGTCCAAAGCTATACCGGAAGAGGGATCCCACAGTCCGCCCACAGCTGACCCACAACCGCCCACAGCACATTCCTGGTAGCGATTGAGAAGTGACCTTTTGATCAAGACAGCAGTCCGCATACCGGGAGCTTCCCGCCCACACAACGTGCTGATTGCTGCTTTCCGCCTTGGGCTCTCCAGTGACTCAATAATTCGTGGGGAAGACAGCGCTTTACACACATTCGCGATGCTTCTTTACAAAATTAACATTCATGAGCTATTCAGACGAGCGATGCCAACTGATGCCAAGAATTGTTGAAATGAGAATTGCGATTCAGTCATTCATGCTGTCTGCAGGTTACGAATACCTGGTCCAGTGCGAAACATCTAAGCCCAAAAATATACATGAGCATGCAAGTAGATATATGTAGCAAAAGGAGAGAAAGAGAAAGTCTCCGGAAATAGAGTAGTATTGAAGAAGTAGAAGAACTCGGCCAGGTACTTTTGATAAAGTTCACAAATTTGGATTGCAAGGAGATATGACTCGAAGAAAGATAAGGAACGAAGGAACGGAAGTGCGCAAACCATTCAAGTACATGAGAAAAGAATGAACATACCCCCAGCGCAAAAAAAATGGTTTTTGCCCTGCGTCTTCGAGGGATGAACGATCACGAGTACCAAATCGAGATCAGGACGCATGTTCGAAAAGCTTCAGCTAGATGACTCTATGGCCTCTCTTACAATCATGCCGACCACCTTCAGTACCCTTTGTCTATACGACGCCCAATCCGATTGCTCCAACATCATAGCCAACCCACCAGGAATATCAACATCCAACTCGACCATGCTCAATTCTGCTATACATTGGACCGGCACTGGCACTGCTATTGCTATTCCTAATTTCCTCGGAACCGCCCTGGACTCGAGGACATCAAGCAACTCTTCAAACTCCATCTGGACAGGAGGTCGCGGGAAATACAGAGAAAAGCTCGTAAGTCGTGGGAGCAAGACGCGATGGCGCTGATCATGACCTTTTCCTTTTTTTATCCCGTATTCACTACTAGCAATTTCACGTTGCGTGAACGTGGACTGAGATTTAGTAGACTCCGATGTCATTCGAGCCCTCGGTACCCTCAATCGCCTAAGCATCTCGCCACCTTCACCTCTTAGTTCCCCCAAATACGATCTCGGCCCCCACGCATGTCTGCCCAGTTTTAGCTGTCTCGCTCCGGCATATGAGTGAACAGCTCAATGAGCTGCCTCGATGTTATTTCTACCGTCGAAAGAGTGAAGTGTTCCAATCCACTGAAGCTTTCTGGTCGACTCAAATTTTCTAATCCACCGCACGAGAAAAATCGCTGACGATGCAAAAATCCAATGATATCGTTCACCACTTGTTCATGAACAACCTTCGAGGTAAGCTTCCCTCCTGTTAACGAGAGTGTCTTCAATGATGGTGTACGTCGCATCCAGTTCGTGAGCGGAGGTTGATCAGTGGCCAGAGAGATACTGAGGGTATGGAGACGTGGAGCGTCTATTGCAATATTCTCAGGTGGGGAATCCGTTATCAGAGGAAGCAGTCGGGGAAGTAGTAAAAGTGCTATTCCAGTCGTAGATGTGGCTGTAGTTGTGGTGGAGTTGAGATGTAGGCGAAGCTCCTAATATAACTCTTTCCACTGCTGTCTCCAAATCGAGCGCAGCTGGAGCTGGAAGCGCAAGAGCGGGAAACCGCTCTTGCTCAACCTCCACTCTTTCAAGATTAGAGCAAAATTTGAGAAGGGTGTATAACGTCGGTAAGGATGCACTCCCTGTCAAGATCCGAATTTGTGAGTAGGGGAGGTGTGGAAGAGGACGGCGTTCTATTTCTCCTTCCGAAACTTCTCCGTGGTCGAGGTCTCCATTGATACCGTCCACAACATCACTGAGAACGGCATTGGAAGACTCTGACTGAGAATCACACACAGGCCACCATCTCATCTTCACCACCCTCAATGTATGCAACTTCGGTGAACGCACAAACGATGGAAGACAATATTCATCCTGCTCAGTTGACCCAGTCGAATCACACTCCGAAGTGAGTTCTTCCAAAATTGGATACCTCAAACCCTTCAGGAACTGTCTCGCAGAGAGACACGGTGCCGCAGAGGGAGAGGTTGACCCGATAGCGATGTATGCACTCTGCCACCTATCTGAAACATCAAACAACAAACCCGCTGCTGCCGCTACGGGATTGGCCGGCAGAATGGTGATATGGACGTGGAGAGGGGAGCCTTTAGAGCGGAACAAGGCCAGTCTAGTGTAGTGCGTTAAGTTGATGTAAGACTCGAATGGATCTCGCTGTGACCGATGGCTGGATAAGGATTTGGATCTGTCCGACGTGTTATGAGCATTCAAATTATAGTAACCATATGCGTATACGTACCTATAGAGCGGAATATGATGACAAACCCAAAGCTTTGACGTGGATATGCACACGTTCCGCCATCGAGAACATATTTGCATCAAGCTGAAAGGAGCGAGTTGTCTTGTGGAAGAAACGTCCTCTAAAGTCGTATTATTCGAATGGACCCAAGGGAACGAAATGACGAACTCAGATCAGCAAAACCTGGGTTTTGCTCCCAGAGCTGATAGCACAAAAGGATGCCATTTATACTTGACAGAGCTGGAGATCTCTGGACAGCGCCAACAGTATTGGCAGAAGTGTTGTACGCACAGCAAAATGGACCCGTATATATTTATTAACACCTCGGAGGAGGAGGAAACAGTCGATTGGAGTTAATGCGTTTCCAACACTGTTTATGGTGAAAGCTGTTTGCTGTAAACAGAAAATCGACGCAAGAGAACATGCTTGAATACTTTAACATCGATAAGACGGTACCTTTGCGAGATCATCTTTGTCACAGGTTATCATACCGGCCATTAGGTCGTGATGACCGCTCAAATACTTTGTCGCACTATCACACACGATGTCCGCTCCGTGTTCTAAAGGTCTTTGCAGATACGGGCTCACCATGGTGTTATCAACAGCGACGATAGCATTCGGTGCACGTTCCTTGATCTCTTTACTGATGAATCAGCTATCTTGAGTAAGGTATTCGTAGGTGACTCTAGGAGAACCATAGCAGTCTTGGTCGGATGGATGAAAGGTATGACAGCATTGGGGTTTATGGTATCTACACGATAAACGGTGACCCCGACATGGGTACGGATGAATGTTAGCAATCTGTTTGTTCCACCATATAGATCATCACCAGCGATGATCTCGTCACCGGGCCTGAGCAAGCGCAGGATGACATCTAGGGCGGCCATCCCCGAAGAAACAGCGAAAGCGCGTGCAGCAGATGATATCTTTGCGATATGATGTTCTATCGAATCAGAAAATGTCAACATTTACAAAAACAAATGGACAGAAAGTGCGCACCTAAATGACTTCGTGTTGGATTACCACTTCTGGTATAATCGTATTCGTTCCCGACGCCTTTGAACGTCGCATTCTGGTAGATTGGAACAGAGCTATTTCCGTACTGGTCCTTCATCGACGGATTTTCCACCGTAACACACAGCGTCGACAGTTTGTATGGTTGACGAGGTTTTACGGGCGTTTCAGGATCTGGTGTTGGTAAATCATGGTGAACAGCGGTGGCCTTTGTGTCGATTGTTGGGGCCATTTTTGGAGCTGTGATTGGAAGAAATTTGGGACTGGCACGTCCCAGTAGCAGTGAGAGGAGTAAAGAAACAAAATAAGAGTAGCTATGGAACAAGAAGCTATGTACTGAGTAGCGCGGAGAAAAATTTGGGGGTAAGAGTCATGACTTGATATAAATGGTCGGGATGGCGTGCTCGCGCGCCAAACGGGCTTGTGGGTAAAACAACTGACCCCGCAAATAAAAGTTGCTTCCTCATCGATCCATTGATTTTCGGGTATGTGCCTGAGTATTATCACCATGAAAGTATCGGTCAATGTCAGAGAGAAAGACGGACCATCCTTTGATCTCATTCATACACAGCAGCCTGGATTGTACCTTTTACATTCGGAGATCTGGATAAGTACAACTAGACCTCTAGACGGGTAAAATGCTGGCAAGTAACGTTGTCGAACTCTTGAGCGCTCTCCAATGATTGCATCTCCTTGGAGAGGACATGGAAGCTTACAACGAACCCGCTAGAGAATCTCGACACCGGTTCCCTATAGCAAGTACGCAGAGGTACGCAGTCATTCCGACGTGATATCCGGGGCTGCCCGCGTGTCTGGTTGCGCCGCTGCCTAGTATCCGACTGTATCCAGACCTTACCCGCAATTGAAGTACTCGACCCATAGCCTTCCGCGGCCTCGAAAAACAATTTTGTAACGATCACCCTTGAACATCAAATACTGAATGAGGAACAGAGTTGACTGTTTCGAGAATAAAGCTCCATAACCATTACCGGCAACGGATACACTGAAGAAACGAGATGCACCACTGATCAATACATTGAATTGTTGATACATACAAGTTGAAAGTTAACTTCTTCTGGGTCCGTTCACGTTGTCAAATCACTAAGACTCTCCGACCCTCTTGATACTAGCTACCGCACGTTCGTTCCTTCTCCAGAAATCCACCATGATCTCTGCTTGCCGGGTAGGGCCATCCTGTAAGATGAAGAGATCGAGAAAATGCCGATACATGGGATACGAGGGAGGGAAAACACACTTCGTGCAACATATGCCCAGTGCCTGGTACAACGACCATCTGGAATTTGCCTTGCATTTGTCCAATCACAAGCTCCTTATCGAGTCGATCCGTACCAGCGAGGACGAGCAGCCTTGCAGTACGCACGGCGAGAATTTTGTTTGACAGACCGGCAAACCAACCTTCGGCACGATTAACAGCGAATGGTGAAGATGTTAAGGTAAATATACGCACTCTGCCAGTAGGGTGCCGTAGAACGTAGAGGCGTTCGCCAGATGAAAGGTGGCACTTTGGGAGAAGAACTGTCAGAGGGCGAAATAATCGCTGGGATAGATATTCTAGCCGATGTTGAATTTCGGATCGTTTTCGTATTTACACTGGATGATGGGAGTCATCAACACATTTAACGAGAAAGGAGGCAGCGATAAACTTACTGCCATTCCACAGCTTCCTCTAGTACGCTATCAAATCCATCTGGTCGTGCGTTGAGAAGACTATTCATATGGGGGAGTGCTTCTATCGCAGAGCCTATGTTCGCAAAAACAGGCTTAGAGAGGTGTGGGAGCAAGAAATTCATCGTTGGTACCTTCTACGACATCTAACACAACTACGCCACCGATTTTGTACTATTCATCGAGTAGCATGGTACAGGCTCGAGTAACTATCGAGCCACCCATACGATGGCCAACGGGCTGAAATTTCGAATCAACATCATTTCTTGGAAAGATGAGGTTGCTGTGCACAATAAGAGACGGGGACGCTTGAGGATCGGGATAAACTGTCTGTATCACCTCTACAAAGTCATTAACCAGTACGTCTATGGATAAATCTTCATCCGGTTGATCTGATGTAGACACTGTCTTGCCTTGAATGACACAAACATTAATCTGATCAAAGAATATGATTGATATAGCTTACCATGTCGACGAGCATCTATAGCCAATACTCCGCATTCTCCTCCAGTAATTTCCTTGGCCATGCACGCAAAACTTAGGCCTGAATAGCCCGCTCCATGTTGAAACGCCATAACAGTACCATGAGCCTCAAGTGGTGGTGTGTTGATACGCTCCACCTTCTTCCTCGTCGCGTCCCCAGTTGTAAGTCTCCACCACACCCCTTTCATTGACGAATACTCCAATAAACTCTTGACTGGTCCACTAACCATTTCCACACCGGGTCTCAACCCGAAGAATAGCACCGCAGAGAACGAAATCAGTCCCACGAGAGGGAATAGACCGAGAAGTGACACTGAACCAAACATCGCCACGCGTTTTTGATATGCGGAGTAAGGTATAGGGTATTTGGAAGAAGATATGGCTTCAGTGTATGCAGTGGAGGATACGAATAGAATGGATAGGGCTATGGCGGGAAAAAAGTGGGTCAACTCGTTGGACGGGAAGGAAGCGAAGGAAAAGTGAGAAGAGTCTTGAGCCGCAGGTGTGGAAGAAATTCCAATGACCACTCGACAAAGCCAGAAATAGCACTAATTATACCATCCCACGACAAGACCTGATTGTCCGGCATCCCAGTAACCGTCTCGTTTATCGTACCCAGTTTTCCCGAGAAAACAAGTTCCGCAAACACCGGCACAGCACAAATCAACCACCAAAAACGTCTGCTCGCACGCGAAATTGGGATGACGGGAGTATCCTCAGAGACCAGAATTGATGAAACCTCGGCGAGCGTCCGCTGGCTTGAGCTTCAGGTCAGTTTCGGGAGACGCACAAGGCCAAGCCACGGCAGAAGCAGCGCGAAGAGCGTGAGTGTGAGCTTCCGACTCGTTGGTTTCTTTGACCTGTCCCAGAAATGCGTACTTGTACGTCTGATAGACAAACTGTTGCTTGTCTGCTGTGAACTCGACAGCAAGGATTCCTAAAACCCAGACTGCGAGTACGTAGTCCGTGTCAACCAGTTCTATACCACCTGCACCACTTTGCGTCACCGCAAGATACGCAGGTCAACCAACAACACATTCTGGATGGCAGCGATGAATGTCAAGTTCACAATTTGGAATACGATCTTCCCTCCTGTCGAGCCGAAGCGCTCGTCAAACTGTTTGCGGAGCACGGCCCAGCGATAATCCTCGTCTTTGAGCGAGAAGAGACCACGTCGGAAGGTGTTATACGATAGGCGAAACATCCATAGAGTTATGAGGGTGAGAAGGACAAGAGCACGAGGCGAGAACGCTATACTAGAGCCCGTAGCATTGCGCGGAAGCTGTGCTTCAAGTCCTGCTGGCACGAATGGAACGAAAGGGACCCCAGAATCCACCGAGGGTAGTAGGTTCCTTCGGCCGGAAAGGCCCCAGGGCGAAATATGCGGTATAAATTGTTGGCAAGAAAGTCCAGAGTCGATCCGCCTGGGAGACATTCGATGCCACGACTGAAGCAATAAATGTTGCTGCAGTGGAGAAAAGGCAGAGGTAAAAAGGATAGGCAAAAGGAGAACTTGAGATGAGAGGAAAGAGAGAGTTCAGAGACTCCATTGTTGACGATGATAATGCTGTAAAATTCGAAGTGATATATGTATGAACCACGCCTGCAAAGGTTCTGTTCAGTCTGGGGATTGGAAGACCGTCACAAACGCGTCACTGGGTGACAGCTAGCAGCAGTGGAGATCAGTTCGACAAGCACAACCGTAACGCAATGGGAGCACCACTCATGATCAGCTGCGGTGTGCTTGCAAAGTTGTTCGAACGCAAGGTCTGTATAAACGGGGGTGATGGTTCTGAACTGGGCAGGAAGCATGCCTTTGATGGAGGGATCGAATTCGGTAACAGTGTCGGTGTACGACCAACGCCAGATTTGAAGAACTTCGTGACAATCTTTTCGACGTTTGGCTTCCGTTCTACAACGACATGTTAGTACCCCATAGAACACCACAAAAAATAATGATAGCGATTACCTGTTCAAGAAAGAGGTTCCACTACTCGATATTTCCTCTTGACCCAAATTTTGATAGAAGAACATCGGGGTGTCGGGTGCATGCCACGGGAATTCGACGTTTTTCCTCAAACGTTCGGGCGCCGTGACACCATTCTGGAGCGTACCTTCGTAGAACATGTTCGACGGGAATTCTGATAGGCACGGGTGCATACGGTATTGGACTTGCAGACGGATCGGTCTGTTCCCCAAAACGACGAGGCGTTCGAATAGAGACTGAGTGAGACCCGCGCGCGCAGCTTTCTTGTTCATGATTACGGGGCCGAGTTGTTGATGGTCACCAACGAGGACAACTTGCTTGCACCCGAGTACAAGGGGGATCATGCATTCTGCATATGACGTTTAGACGATAAGAAAAAATGGACATTGAAATACTTACCTGGCTCAGCAGCTTGAGTCGCTTCATCAATCAAAACCGTTCTGAACTTCAACTTGCTCAATCTCGGGTCCCCAGCACCAACACAGGTGCAGCAAATGACGTCTGCAGCAGTGAGAATCTCGTTCTCGCATTGCCTGATCAGAGTCTTATATTTCCTCTCGACATTGCTACTCAGTTCTTCCTGCTCGTTCTTGAGCACGATCAGCTTCTGCAGCTCGACATGGGTGGTGCTGTTTGACACTTGCTGATGAAGCCGACGCTCGAGTCTAGAGCTTCACGAGACTTGGCTGTAAGAGCGGACGACCTTTAAGCCGGTGGCGTGGATCTTTTCGGTGAGCTGGTCAACGGCTACGTTGGATGGAGCACAGACGAGAACCTGGTCTGGGTTCATTTTCGCGAGATGGTACACGATAGAGGCGGAGGTAACAGTCTTTCCCGCACCGGGGGGTCCTTGTATAAGACTGATCGACTTCTAGAGGACGCTCTTGACTGCAAACATTTGTGAGTGGTTCAACTCCGGAAGACCTGGAACAGAGAACCTCTTCGGCATTGTTGTTCGAAGAGTTTGAGGCTCAAGTTCATGTCTAAGCAGTTTGTGGTACTGTAATCGTAGTTAGGCATGACAAGTAAGAGAAGGGCATTGACTCACGATATAACCGCTGACACTCTTCTCGTCGACAGCGAACGTCTTCATAGCCAGCTGCATCCTGTCGAAACTGGTCGATTTCCACACGCACGAAGTCCGCTGCAAAATTATGAGTGCAGTCCGAAGGTGCTCCTTCGGTTCTACGCAATTCAAGTCCAACTTCGTCCGAAACATCTATCAAAGCGGGTCTTGGTTAGTTATGTTCATGAATGTCACTTCAACAGTACGAACTGTACGGAATCTTAATGACGTGCCCGACACCTTCCCAAGCCTTATGTAGTTTCCCATTATACCTCAGCCTGAGTTCGACACCGACCGCCAGCCTAACCTCACCACTCTCCAATTTCGGAAGGCAGAACCATGCAACTCGTTTTTGATTCAGACCTAGATCCCAACGTACGGTGATGTCCGTTTGGGTTTGACTCTCTTTGAGTCTCTTGTCATAGTCGGCCTCGATCTTGACAAGGGGACCAAATATGTTATGGTATTGGTACGCATCCTCGTATCGTAATATGATAGGCAGCGGCTCGTCGTCTACACCAGGGCTTTTCCAAGTCTTCGAGACTTGCGTTGGCATTCTCACGCCAGAGATCCTCGAGACGGTTGATTTGGGCAAATGATATCTGACGAGAACGAAGCTGTTCCGTTTCGCTTGGTGGCTTGACAAGCCAAGATAGAAAAGACCGGTCATCAATGAAGGGGGCCCAGAGTGCCGCGTTCCACTGGATTTCCTTGGACATCGCCGCACAAGGTTGTCTAAGTGGTGCGAATGATCAGCGGGAGATTTCAGGTTGAACTTTTGATACACACCTGCATAAAAGCGCAACAACAGTGTCGCTCTTCGCCGGAATGAACCCGAGCATGAATACGTTCTTGCTGCCGCAATTATAGCATTCGGGTGCGGTCTCTCCCAGAGGACTTTCTGCATGAAGAATGACTTCCTTGTGCATTGCGCGGACAAGATGATTGACAATGTGTGAGGCTGAAGTGTTTCCGCGCGAGTTACAGAACCACTTGGAGCAAACGTGGCACTTGACGACTGATGCCGGAGAATGGATACCACAGTAACTGTTATAGATGGAGGTGTTAGTACATGTTCGAAGGGCATACACGAAAACTGACCTGCACGCATGAGGTGGTAAATCAACAACACCTTCGTCCTTCAAGTCATCCAAAACAGCATCAAAATCTTCATCAAGGCCAATTTTGACTGAATGAGAATGGTTATGGCCCGTACGGCCTCCGTGGTGAGACTCTGATTGGATAGGTCAACCGAAGAGGCATTATTCTGAGTGTTGGCGTTGTAAACTGAAGACGTGTCATCTACATATTATACCCATTCCACCGTAGGAGGAAGCAGAATCATATTGAAGATTGTCGAAGGACTCCATGATGATGAAAGTACTAGGAAGAAAGCAATAATGAATGATGATGGATGACTGATGAAGAGCGCTGCCGATTTGAAGCCAGCTTGATAATATGTGGATGTTTTAACAGTCTCATGTAGTCGTACTCTCTCTTAGCACGATTTTTCGTCTTCTCTCGAGATATAGCCGCCTTTGAGATGTATTTCATAGCAACAACATGGTTCGTCACCGTATGGACGGCCACTAAATTGAATAGATCAGTATTAAGCCTGAATGATGACTATTACCAACTAGCTTTGAACGTGAAAACCTGATCTTGTTCAGCAGCCATTTTGTGTCACGGACAGGGACAGGAAGGAGGCAAACAGAAGAAGAGACAAGTGCCCGTGACCAAAATAAGTGGCTACTAAGATGTCACACTGCGACGCACTGTGGATGATAGATGTATGGAGTCTTTTACGCCTATACGCCTGAAGTTCTCCCGGCCCCCCACCGTGACTGAGGAACCGGTGATGCTCTACGTTCTGCTTTCAATCGGATGACAGGCATAGTCGCGCGTGCCATTCAAATCGTGACTATACCAGCTTCCGGGGATGCCTCACAGGCTACAGCTAATGGGTGAGTTACTAGAGGTTATTAGCCAGTATCCTCTAGGTAGTGATGCTCATCATTTATGCCAACTACTCAGGCCGATATCTGTTGCTGCCTCGCTGTTCCTTATTTTGGCGATTCTGATGGCTGCACCGTGAAGAAAGAAAAAAAACTCAACATATGTAGTACGTGGGGACCGGGACGTGTACAGTATCATATCAGTACGCGACCAATTCTTTTTATAGTTCTTTGTTTTCCAGTCAGGCAAGGCTTATGATAGATACATACCGTTATACTTGGAGATTGTAACACTGGCAGTTCAATGTCATTTGTTCGAGACGCTGAGGCTCCTATGCGAGTCGTGAATTCGTAACTTGAAGGTTCTTCCGTTCTTGGCAGCCGTCTTATTATTAGTGGCCACTCAATGACCGTAATCAGCCGACTTCTACACAACAAGTGTTCTCACCTGGACCATTTCTCAAAAGCTTTTTGTGAGCGGACACCCATGATGAACTTGAAGTATTTGACCCTTGCCAAGTTGCACTGCTCATGCAAATGTGGTTAATTGTAATTCCGAGTCGTTATGCCGTCATGGTGGCATTTTGTCTCAGGCTTGCGCTATGAATCATGACTTGAGTCTTAGCTTGACCCTCGGGCACGCATGCTGGATTACTTTTGACCAGCTTTCGACTTACACGAAGCTTCCAGACTATATGCACTGTTTAAGTGCTGTTTCATTCACACAGATTGGATACCCAACGTACTATATACCTACTATATCCTTCGGGACAGAGGGCAATAATTGAAGATACGAAAAAAAGAAAAAAGAAACCGCGACAAGATATCTTGAGATACGTACTGAACGTACTGAACCAGAAATCAAGGGAATTTGATATGTCCTCCATATCTCATATGATCTTCCAATTCCTGCAGAATAGGTGACTTGATCCGCAGGACGAACAAAAAACAACACACCTGGAGCGTTTCACAAAAAAACAAGCACAGGCTGGGCTCTGTCCATTCACACCTGTAGACTAGCCTCTTGTTGGGATGGCTCCTTCCAACTTCACTCACTCCATTATCATGATTCTTTGATGTTAGGCTGACGCCACTACATCAGCAAAATCCCCCATGTATTATGGGTATTTTCGGCGTATTGGTATAAACGTGATACCGGATCACGCGTAATTATACAAATCCAAAATCTGATTGATAATAGATCCGGTATGTTGGTTATACCCGATCATACGCGGATTATGCAATGATTATACATGCTTATACTAGCTATTTTTGACAAAGTTCACACGCCAGTTAGTAGCAATCCGAAAATAAAGTTTAGTGATTATGTAAAGTTCAACTACACGTGGGTACCTAAAAGAAGTTCAACGAAAAGTTCAACCAACCACACGTACACTCTCTTCCCTCCTCGTAAAGAACACTCTTGACAGCTTTGGTGAACAGCGCTCAAGTCCAGTTAAGTCTAGGTGTTGGCATGATGCAATTGAAGGAGAAGAAATATGGAATCAGATATGCTTGGCAATGGTGACTGAAGTTTTTTTTGTCAACATTGGAAGGGTCCCAGTCGCTCGCCAACAATCGAGGTGCGTATATCATTCTACTCCTTACATTCTCTTACTGACTGTGGTGTTGTATCAGGTTCTCATTTGGCGCCGCCTTCCTCATTGCCGCAAACGTTCATGCAGCTTGAGTTCATATTTTTTGGTTGACATTGAAAGGATCTCAGTCGCTCGCCAACAATCGAGGTGCGTATATCATTCTATTCCTTACGTTCTCTTACTGACTGTGATGTTGTACTAGGTTCTCGTTTTGCCCCGCCTTCCTCATTGCCGCAAACGTTCATGCGGCTTGAGTTCATGTTTTTTGGTTGACATCGGAAGGAACTCAGTTGCTCGCCAACAATTGAGGTGCGATATCATTCTATTCCTTACGTTCTCTTACTGACTGTGGTGTTGTATCAGGTTCTCATTTGGTGCCGCCTTCCTCATTGCTGCAAACGTTCATGCAGCTTGAGTTCATATTTTTTGGTTGACATTGGAAGGTCCTCAGTCGCTCGCCAACAATCGAGGTGTGTATATCATTCTATTCCTTACATTCTCTTACTGACTGATGTTGTACTAGGTTCTCGTTTCGCCCCGCCTTCCTCATTGCCGCAAACGTTCATGCGGCTTGAGTTCATGTTTTTTGGTTGACATTGGAAGGATCTCAGTCGCTCGCCAACAATCGAGGTGTGTATATCATTTTATTCCTTACATTCTCTTACTGACTGTGGTGCTGTACTAGGTTCTCGTTTCGCCCCGCCTTCCTCATTGCCGCAAATGTTCATGCAACTCGACTCGGTATCCCCCCAATCTAGCAACGATGATCATGAGTAATCGTCCATTTTGGCTATCTCGAGTGTATTTTGAGTTTATAATGTTTGTATTTTGAGTGTATAATGTTTGTATTTTGAGTGTATAATGAATGTGTTTTGACTGTATTGAGCAGTATAAACTGCTGTATATCCCGCTTGGTAAGATTGTATTATTAGGTATATTGCCGTATGTCAGCGTATTGTATTTGTGCATGCCCCCCTGGGACAATACGTGGCAATACAGGCCCAATTCGGTATAATGGCTCCACGCGGATTATACATTTCTGATTTTGCTGATGTAAGCTCCCCTGTCAAGTTTGCCACTTGCAATTTACTCTCCCTAAGCTCCTCTTGCACTGTCCTCGTATCATTCTCATGAGCCTGCACAAAGCGAACTTGTGCTTCTACTTTGTTAATACTACTGCCAAGTGAATTGTTCACAATAGCGACGGCTGCTGGCAGTCGTTCCTGTAAAGATGCTAACTCTTGCAACGTAGCATCTCTCTCGGCCTGATCTTGCTGTCGCGCCTATCAAAGAGCGTTAGAGATGAGGATCTGTCGACAAAGAATTAGGTAGAGGATGATAAGGCATATATACCTGGCATGAGGAGGATTTTGGGTCCGAGTCTGGTGCGTGACTGGAGCTTCCGAATATCTTGACTCAAAGGTGCTCTGTACAGACGAATCGGTGCCTACTCTTTGTGAGACGAGATGAAAACGCATACCCCGTCGAGACCTCGTTCTTCGTCCATATTTGCGTTTATAGTTGAGGGCAGCCAAACTCGACAATTTTAATGACCCAATTTTATAGAGCCGGGCACTAAGCCGGCAGGTTTTTTTATTGCATTTTTATGCTATCTATTAATAACCCTCAATGTAAATATATTTCTTCATACATACTAGGGCGAAAATGTTGCCGGATCAACATTTTCTTTTCTACCCATAATATCCACACTTATCGCGAACCCAGATCCTTTGACATGGCCCTTCATTCCCCCAGCAACACTGGGCACCTTCTCTTCAGTTCCTGCCACCAATATTGATTCGTCATCAAAGCTCACATCTCCTAACACCCACGCCTCTTCAGGCATCTGCTCCAAGAGAATGGTACGCTCTGGTACGCCGGCGTACATAAGCCCCTCACTGGGAAGCCGAAGTGGATTGGAGGTGGATGATGTGGTCGGGTCGCCGAAACTACCGGCGACGCCTGTGATCTGGATTCCAATTTCCCCCTTATCATCTGCGAGAGCGGGCTTGAATACAGAGTCAGGGATTCAAGACAAAGAGTTGGCGGAAATTGCGGACGTAAGGGATGTACGAGATGAAGAAAAGGAAATAAACGTCAATGTGGACGTTGATGAGGCCAATGAGCATTCGATGTCCGGCACCTTGTGCTGCAATGACCAGCTTTTTTCTCTCTCAACTCTTTTTTTACAATGGTTTACTGGGACTTACCACTGCGGTCACAGTATATGATGCTCCTGGACAAAATCCTTTCTCCGGTACCTCAACTGACCTCATCGTATACCGGTGCTGCGGCTTACAATTCCACGACATTTGAACCACCAGCTTTGCCTGATCCCTTGCCCTCGCTTTCGCTTGATTTAAACATTCAAACCAATCCTTCAAGTTCTGGGCTTTCCATAACTCAATCTGGCGCGTTCATGGGGTTTTCGGTTGAAATGTCGGTGGCAAATCAAGTTTGTGAGTATTTCTGCGCCCATTCTTCGAGCGAGTGTTTTATTCCAAATTCTTTTTTTTAAGTGGGCAAGAATTCGTACGTGTCGCATGTCTTCTTTTGGATTGGCGATTTCATGTTACAAAGGCCAGGTCCATTCTTCAAGTCCCATTCTTAAATCTTTTAGCGACCATTTTGCAAAGATCAGGAACTGTTCGCGTACGTATAGGAGGAAACTCGCAAGATACAGCTTCCCAGGTGGCTTCTTTGGACGATGGCAAGGTGAAAGACTTGAGTGGTGTGACCAACCCGGTAGGCTGCATCGAGCTACCATCGAAGCTTCGGTTTCTGATCTCTCTTGACAGACCGAAACCCCGCCTTTGGTGTTTACACCGGACTTAATGTACATGATGAGGAATATGTATATCGAATTTCGTCGATGTTCGCTGGTTTGTTGGTCAGTGTTTAACCCGTTAAGTGACTACCGAATCGGTGTACAAGCAGGCGAGTCTTAAGGATTTCTATCGAGTCGTCAGGACTGAAACACTGCAATACATAGGCAATGAGCCAGACCTCTACGGTGAATTCTATCTAATCGTCTTTGCATTCGACTCATTTTGTCTTAGCTGCACATGGCCACCGCTCTTCTAGTTATTCCCAATATGATTATGTGGGGGAACTCGGAAGTGTTATAGATGACATGTCACAATATTCAGACCTTTCGGTTGCTCAAAATCTGCTCCTCATTCCTAGTGTCTGTCAGTCGTTCTTCTGATTGGAGCTACTTCCAAGCTGATGACCGACAATTTTTTAAACAATACAGCTGGTACATGGACTCCGGAAGACGTTTGGGACACTGGGGTCATAGATACCTATGGCTCGAATATAGCCTGGATGAGTGTAGAGCAGTAAGTTTTCTTGACTTTTACTTCGTGTCTCAATTTTATGTGGTCTCTGCTTAGCTACCCGACCGACAATTGCTACGTCCAATATGGTACAGGAACCCCAAGAAACGACACGGAACTCTGGCCAACATACTTGATGCATACCTCCGCTCAAAGCCTTATACAGCCCTACCTGAACTCAACGGCCTATGCTCAATCGAAAAGCAAGCCGTTTATCATGTCCGAAACAAACACTGCGTCTTGTGGTAGGTTCTTGTCCTGATTTTCAATTCGATTTGGCGCCTCACATATTTTTAATCAGCTCCTCCTACCAATCAATCTTCCTACAAACAATGGACTGTCAGCCCTGTGTTCTACTCTTCCCTCGTCATTGCAGAAGCTGTCGGTCCCTCCAACCAGTCACAAGTATTAGAAATGGGCGCAGAGAACCAAAACACACCCCTAACTATGTTAGTTACGAAAACGTACAACCGGTCCGGATGGTGCTAATCAACTTTTTATCGGATTCGTCTGGGAACAGCAACTAAGTACACTGAAAATATCGCCATCGGAGGAAGTCAAACAGGGCAATCTAACACGACGCCGTCACAAGTTAAGGAGTTAAGGTCAAGTGAGCACTGGATTTCTTCCTAGGGTCCTTCCTGGTTTTCATGTTTCATGAGAAAAATCGCGCATTGCTAATTCATCCGTAGATACCTCACTGCCTTGTCAGTATTCCAGAAAGGGAATTACTCATGGGCAAGCCAGGTATATCCATGCGTCCACTGCTTTTCTCTTCCTAACCGTGTTCCTCAGACGTTTGGTGGGAATTTCGAATCTGACGGTCGACTTGAACGAACCAAAATAATCGAAACCATCCCTTGTGATAAATCCACTCAGGTATGTTCAGCCAGCGTACCCGCTCCTGGCGCCGCTCTGGTATTCCTCACGGACGACTTGACTGAGACGGAGGGTGCCCCTTCTACTACGTTTGCGACAACGACGAAGACGGCAACCACGGCGACAGTTGATGCATCTGTTTTGGCGACATCTAATGGTTGTAGTGGAAATTCGCCGATGGGCAGCTCGGGTAAAGGAAGTGCGAATGATGGCGTTGGATTGAAGGCGGTCTAAATCATGTTTGTGCATCGTTTTTGGAATGAGTAGCGGGGTTGGACTCTTCTTGAGAGCAACGTATGTGTTATAGTGAATATAGATCTTTGTCTATCGAGCCTGTCATTTATTTTCCAGGGCAGATCCAGTCTCGAGCAATTTGAATTTCACTTAGAACCTCCGACAAAGGAGTTTTTCGTGTACAACAGTTGTCTATTGGGGAGCATGTTAGTACCAGAGCTGACTGAGTGCTTCGTCACAGATATTTTGAATTAGCGTTGTGATTACATTTCTTGGGACGACTCAACGTCAATGTTGGAGGTAACTTACTCATATCAACTCGATTTGGTAGAAAGCTTCTACGTCCTATTGAACAGCAGTTAAACCTGGTCAACGTCTCCATGGCTGCGATTTAGAGATATCCTGCACCCCACTGGCATACACATCATCCAAAGCAGCTTTTACGGGTTCTTGGGCAAATTGTAGACGAACGAACGGTCTGTTGACGACGTTCAAATGATTGTTACACATTTAGGACTGCTATATGTACACACTGAAGGTACAATGAACTATTTTGATGGGATCTAAGTGAGGATTTCGAGTGATGGGTTTGGAAATGGGACCGACGTCCAGTTGGATTGGCATTACCAGCAGATTTGTTATCCTGCCTCTCCAGCCTAGGCGTCTTGGTTGCAATAACGGTTTTGTTTGGTCTATTGGGATGTCAATAAAGAAGTCGGAGCAGGCAAGGATATTCCGTCCGACTAGAAGAGAATCCGAGTTTTTCGAAAGGAGGATTCCAGGTTTGAGTTAGTAAGTCTTCCGAATTCAACCGTACTTTGACGAGCAGGATCTGGGGTGCATTGTTGAGAAAGGTAGCAAGAATCCCTACTCCATGCTTACTGTCGGTACCTTCACACAGCGTTCCTACTTATGTCTCATCTAGTCCGACCGCTTCCCGATACTCATCGATACTAATCCCTTCCGTTGGACTTCCTTCGTTTCGTATATTCCAAAAACTCCAATTTCATATACAAACCGTTTCAGCCTTTTACTTATTTACCTATCAACAGAATCACCCACCCTCAGTCGTTATCACCTTCGTGTGTTCGTCTGAGTACCGTCGTATATACTAATTTATACTCGTTCTTGACAGGTTATGGGCCCCGCGTTTTAAACACTGCACACCGAACACAACGATCACACGAAATATTGAAAACATACCGAACGACCAAAAATATATACACATATAGCTGCTTTACTACATCCTTCGAATAAATTCGATATGTCAACACCTAGCAACTACACAACAATCCAAAACCTTCCCGAAGACCAGAAATTCAATGGCGAAAACTATGTATCATTCAAAGCGATCATTATTCCTACTGGCCGATTGAAAGGTCTTCACCTATACTGGGAAGGGAAAGTAAATATCCCAACCAACGAACCATTACCGACTGACAACACACCAAAACCATCGAGCACCTCTATCCAAATCCCACATACCGCAATCAACGACCCTTCTCCTACGATGCTCGAGTATGAACTCCGAGAATCTGTAGCATACCTCACGCTATGGAACAATATCAAAAACCCGGACGGGTTAGGTATACCTCATGGAATGTCTTCGGACAAACTATGGAAATACCTAGAAACGGAGTTTCAGAAAGTCACTACAATCGCAAGACAACGAAAAGAAGACAACCTGCGAGCATGGGAGGGAACCAAAATAGCCGGAGAGGGAGGATATGCCGAAAAGATGAGACTACTCCTCAAGGAAGCCAATGATTGTGGGTCGAATATCTCACCTAGCCAATTCAACACCATATTTCTCGACTCATTTCCGAGAACCACCGAATGGTTAGTTATCACCGGGAATTTGATGGGGGAATCCAGTTTCACTGTCATTATATCCCGCCTCGAGGAATTCTTCATCCATACCAGAAGAGGATCCAACGTACCTGGTGTATCAGTATCGTCAGGAGATCGAGTATCAGCTCTCCAAGCCGAAGTCGATAGTCTCAAGGCATTATTCATCCAAAATCGTCCTAAAGGGCCAGCGAACCCCGACCTTCTATGCTCCAATCCCAATTGCAAAGGGAGAGGACACCTCATCGAAAATTGTTGGAAGACTGGTGGTGGCAAACAAGGGCAATACCCTAAATGGTGGAAAGGCCGACGAGACCCAACGTTGACTGGAAACCCTGCTGCAAACCATACTACAACATCGACGTCAGAAGAAAATACGATCGGAAACGGACAGATCTACGCACTTTCAGTTACTACATTGAAGGCTATTGCTGAACCCTATATCATCCCTAAAGGGCAAGTTCGAACCTTCACAGACTCCGGCGCCACAGCTCACTTCTTCCATGACCGAAACGTATTCCGCAACTATGTTGAAAAGAAAGGGACGGTCGGGAACTCATGTAAGAAAGGCGTTAGTTTTGAAATCCTTGGCCAAGGAGATGTCGACATACGCATTGTTCACAACAACGTGGCCAACATCCTCACTTTCCACAACGCCTTACACGCCCCATCTATATCCTCCAACCTAATATCCATAAGCGTTCTTGATGGTCTTGGATGGACAATAAACATTGGTTAGGGAACTATCGGGTTCAAAGACCCTCGAGGGGATGATGTGTTCATAGGACGACTCGTTGACGGATTATACCTAACCGAAGGATCATACATAGGGGATTCCATGCTGCCTTAACTGCGAGGTCACTCCAAAGTCCGGCTGACCAAAACTTGTGGCACCGCAGATTTGGACATGCAGGGTTAACACGAATCAATAAAGCGACTGTATTGGTAAACGGCCTTGGAATAAAACCCGGAGACCTCAAGAAGTGCGAAGATTGTACATTAGCCAACCACAAACGACGCCCATTCGATGCAGAAAGCAATGTGGAGAACGAACCACTTGAACGAGTCTATATTGACATATTCGGACCAACCCGAGTGACTTCAGTTGGCGGAAACTCCTACGCAATGGTTTTAGTCGATGGAGGAACTGCGAAGAAATTTTCTTACTTCCTCAACAACCGTACTGCAAATACCACTCTCCAATGCCTCGACAACTTCAAAATAGAGTCTGAACGCCAAACCGGCTACACTCTAAAGAGGGTCCGAACAGATAATGCACCAGAATTTCGAGGACATACCTGGGCAGAATGGTTTCAGAAACATGGCATCATACATGAATTCACTGCGGCATACTCCTCCGCATCAAACGGCGTCGCTGAGCGAGCTATTGGAGTCCTAACCGAAGCCACACGTGCAATGTTAACGGATGCCAAACTAGGTGGGAGATGGTGGTGCGAAGCATATGCCACAGCCACATACATCGGAAACCTTTTACCCTCGTCTAGACACCCAGGTACGATTCCTGAAGAGAATTGGACGAAGAAAAAACAGGACGTTGGTCACCTCCGAGCATGGGGATGCGATTGCTATATCAAAATTCCGACTGAAAAAGGAGGCAGCAAAATCGCCAAACAGTCAATAAAAGGGCAGTTAATCGGTTATGAAGCGCCGGGGGTATATCGAGCAAAAGTGGCTGGGTCAGATGAAGTGCTGAGGTCAAGGGATGTAATCTTTGAAGAAGGCCTGGGACACTGGACTTCTGAAGTCGTGGGGGAGAATGAAGAAGAGGATATGGACCTACAATTCCTCACTACATCAACTTCAAAGTCTGACGTAAACGAAAGTGTCACCACCGAGCCAGTCACCATTATCAATCCTAGTCAACAAAGTAGTCAAATTCGTCACTTTCAAACTAGTCCCACCAACACAGAACCGATACGACGTTCCACACGAAACAAGACGACCTCAAGGGCCAGGCCGGCCATGGCCGAGTCTCTTCAATACCTCGACGAGGAACGACGCGCTAGACAACAAGAAGAGAAGTGGGCAAATGATGATGATGAACCAAAAACAGACACTCCAATCATTCCAGACGAGAACGAAGAAGCTACGGCATTAATCGCCCAAAACGAACCTCTTGCCAAGGAGCCCGATAATAAATGGGTCCCCCTCACCTACGCCGAGGCAATCACTCGATTAGATCTATGGGGACCTGCTCTCGAGAAAGAAATCGGGCGATTAGACGAACGAAAAGCTTTTACTCCTGTCCCCCGAGAAGACTGGATGAAATTAATTGGTACCAGACTCGTATTTGACGTAGTTACCAACAAAGAGTCGAAAGTAGTCAAGAGGAGAGTAAGACTTGTTGCCCAAGGACATACACAAAAGCTAGGAATCCATTATTTCGAATCCTTTTCACTCACCGCTCGATACGAATCAGTTCGACTGGTCATTGCCTTAGCAGCCTACTATGGACTAGAGTTGTGGGCGGGAGACTTTGCCGCGGCCTATCTCAATGCAAAACCACAAACAACCAACTACCTCCGGATTCCCGATGGATACAAACAACACTACGGACTACGTGATGGTAGAGAAACTGTTTTACGACAAGAGATCAACCTATATGGGACCAAAGATGCGGGAAATAACTGGTACAAGCTCCTCGACCAAACGTACCGTGATCTAGGACATAAATCCATATCTGCCGACCCGTGCGTACGATTCAGAGCCACTGATGATGGTGAAACCATAACCACCACCTACACTGACGATGTAATGGGGGCTTCAACAACTAAGCGAGATGGAGAAGCCGTTCAAGACGAACTGGGAAAGAAGTTTGAATTCAGAAAGGATGGGAAACCCGATACGTGCTTAGGAATTGGGATAGAATACCACGAGAACGGGAACATATCGATTCACCAACACTCGTTAATCAAGAGCACCCTCGAGCGTTTTGGGATGATCGGATGTGCTCCAAAATACACCCCACTACCTCCTGGAATCGATTTATCCAATAGTCAACCCACGCCTATATCGCCCGAAGACTTCGAGTTTATGAAGAACAAAGATTCTGCGGGCTTATTAGGCTGTCTTAATCACATCTCTCATGGAACCCGTATGGATATCTCCTATGCGGTGGCACTCATTCAACGTTTCTCATCCGATCCTCGCCCTATTCATTGGGGCGCTGCAACACACACCTTAGCCTACCTCAGTGCGACATTTGGATACAAGCTAACCTACCAATATCGACGAAACTATCAATCAAACGACAAACCTTTATCACCAATCGGGTACTCAGATGCATCTCATGCTGATATCCGCGAAGAACATGGAGCGGCCACCCGAAAATCAACAATGGGATATGTCTTCCTTGTAGGCGGAGGGGCTGTATCTTGGAGTTCCAAAAAACAGAGCGTAGTTGCTCTGTCTACCACCGAAGCTGAATACTTGTCCATGGTACACGCGGGAAAACAGGCCATCTGGATGAGAAACTTCCTGGCTGGAGTCAACCGAAAGCTCAGCGGTCCACCCGAAATATGGATTGATAATCTCAGCGCGTTAGCCCTTACAAAAACGACTACACATCATGCCCGAACCAAACATTTCGACGTAAACTGGGCCTGGATTCGAGATGCCGTCCGAGAAGGAGAACTCAAATATCAATATGTTCCATCAGCACTCAACCTCGCCGACATCTTCACCAAATCTCTTCCACGAGCAGCCGTTACCGAAATCGTGCGTGGACTTGGACTGACGGAGTAGGGTTTCTGGGGGAGTGTTGAGAAAGGTAGCAAGAATCCCTACTCCATGCTTACCGTCGGTACCTTCACGCAGCGTTCCTACTTATGTCTCATCTAGTCCGACCGCTTCCCGATACTCATCGATACTAATCCCTTCCGTTGGACTTCCTTCGTTTCGTATATTCCAAAAACTCCAATTTCATATACAAACCGTTCCAGCCTTTTACTTATTTACCTATCAACAGAATCACCCACCCTCAGTCGTTATCACCTTCGTGTGTTCGTCTGAGTACCGTCGTATATATTTATACTCGTTCTTGACATGCATGATCAAGAGACTCGAAACCTGATAAGCTACTACAAATTGGCCTGGGCGATGCGACAGTAGAAGTACATGTGCATTGGGCAAGCTTGCACCTAACTTTCTTCTTGTTAGAAGTATCGTCATTACAACTTAAGATTCACCATCGTCAATCAGTGTTTGCGTTCATCGCCTTTGTTCCTCGTGTAGTAATCCTAAGCTCTTTTCTGTAGGTTTTCAGTTCAAAATTCCATTTATTGTCGTTTGCATAATAGTTCGCACGACAACGTTTCCACATCATTTGAGTACCACATTTCGGGGATCGATAACTCGACCAAGACATATCCAATTAGCATAATTTTGAGTGCATTTCGAAGCGTTTGATGGCGCGCAGGGCGCCATATACTCAGATTTTGAAAAATATAATATTTACAAAGCATCATCTCTGGCGGTAAACTTTCATGTCGGGGATGAATCACATTCGATTGAAGACTTATTTAGCCTCATGGAGTATGTACAAACGTTGTACTAATCATCTGGGAGGGCACAATATGAAGAAAGAGTAAAAAAAACATTGTCTTAGGTCATCGTTGAGCAAAGAAAAAGAAGCAGCTTATATGATATAACCTACAACCGTGACACTGTCTACAATTTTGTTGTTTCTTTTATGTGGCACCCTCAAAGATACTTGATACAACATATGTGCATACTCCGTGAGGCTAAATAAGTCTTTAATTGAACATTATTCATCCCCGACATGAAAGTTTACCGCCAGAGATGATGCTTTGTAAATATCATATTTTTCAAAATCTGAGTATATGGTGCCCTGCGCGCCATCAAACGCTTCGAAACGCACTCAAAATTATGCTAATTGGATAAGTATTGGTTGAGTTATCAATCCCCGAAAAGTGGTACTCAAAATGATGTGGAAACGTTGTCGTGCGAACTATTATGCAAATGACAATAAGTTTCACAAAGTTAATTTACTGCGCGCATCCGTCTGGACTGCCAGTGGCCATTGTTGGTTTGCGACCACCCACCACATCGCCACCTTTACCAATGCCTGCTGGATTACAGTCTATCCATATTGATACTGTCCCAGGATGGGGGAACGATGATCTTCGATTGTTGAAGAATCTCAAACGTCTAGTAAGTCCCCAAGTTAGAGTTCATTACTGTTCTTTACATGTCCAGAGACTTCGAAAACTTCGAACTTTTTTTTTTACTCATCATCGTTGGGGTTTCTCTCCTTACTTCTTATTTCTAGGGTCACACAAGTCCAAAATATCGAGAATATCTTCGTACCCAGCAAGATACTGCAGACAATGCAGGCCCCGACTTGCAACTGGTATGGTCGAAAAAGATGAAGAAAATCATGAACCAGATTGATAACAGCGGGGCCGCTGATAAGCTTTGGGTAGTTCCATTTACCAATAGGTCCTTTAGATTTCTCGATCTCGGGTAGGTGTATGGTTCTCTGATGCTCATTCCTTATTTCCTCAGCAAAAAAATATTTTTAGATGCTGCCCAGGAGGTTTCTCCACGTATATCTTGAAAAAGAATAAAGAATCTACCAGTGTCGGTGTATCTCTTGATCCGGCCCAAGGAGGCCATCCATACCTTCTGGAAGATGCTCTTCGCGTAAGACAGACCGTGATTTTCGCTGACATGACTACCTTTCAACTCGGTGATCCTGAAGCAGTCAATCCAACACCATCCTATACACAACCACCTCTCATCCCAGTACCCAACATACTATTCGCCCGGGACTTTGACCTCGTCCTCCTCGATGCTCATCACCTTCGCAACCAAACCGGAAGCTCTCAAGATCTACTCGCAATCTCCCAAGTCCTTCTCGCCCTCCTATCTATCAAATTCGGGGGAACGATCGTAATGAAACTGGCATCTCCAGACTCGCAGTATTCAGCGACGATGCTTTTCATGCTGGACATGCTCTCTGCTTCGATTCAGGTTCACAAACCTTATGCTATGCATCGTATGCAGAATTCATTCTATGTGATTGCTCGTGGGGTGGGAGGCAAACCTGATCGTCGTTTGTACCTCCAGAACGAGGTGATTCCTGGACTGCGCCGTGTGTGGGAGTGCTTGAGGCAGAGAAATAGAAATAGTGGACCCAGGAACGGTTCTGGAAAGGAAGGATTGGTAGTTGGTGATTTGGATTTCATTGTCGATAAGAAGCAACTTGAAAGTTACGGAGGACGCCTACATGAACTGTGCTCTTGTGTTTGGAAGTTACAAGCTACGGCTTTGGAAACACTGTTTGCTGAAATGGGAATCCATAACACATAGGTGTTCTTTCTGCATTCTTTGTCCTTGAGAATTTTGCTCTATATTCATCTTTGCTATGTAGTAGCTCCCTGCTGCAGAGATTGGTTCATGATATACTTGTCATTAAGAGCTTGAAGTAGCGCGCCCTCGCCGGCCCTCAGGCTACTCAAACCTCCTGACCATACTTAATTATCTGTCATCCAATTCATGAGCGACACCCGTTTCATGTGAAATGACTCGACATAATGACTCGACATAATGACTCGATATGATGACTCGATATTTTGAAGTTCTACATCAACCAAGAGAAAGATTCAAGCAGCCAATTGAAAAGCATGTTTTCCTCAGTCAAGGACGATAACTTTTGCTTCCCCATTCCTGACGTTCTAGAGACTGCAAAGCTGAAATTGGTTCCATTCATTGTCAGTATCAACACTCTTCCCTCTCAATCTCTGGAATAACCTCCAAACCGCAGCCAGCTCTCCACGCAGAAGCTATCATCAACTCCACAGACAAAGACACTTGGCACTATATTCCCTTCGGACCCTTTTCCTCCGCTCAAGAATTCATCGAAAGCTTCTACGAAGGCTGGATCCGCCTTTGTCCAGAGATCATCTGGTTCCGTGTGCACATACCCGCACATGCCTAATGGTGTTGGTTCGTGGACAGAGTTGTTCGTACTAGTGTTGCCCCAGGCCCGCCACACACATGTGGCATCGCATATGATTGGCCTTCTCATGCGCTACGCATTGAACCTTCCTGCAGAAGGAGGACTGGGGCTTCGCAGAGTGCAATGGTCGGCGAATGTGAAGAATGAAGGGAGTATTGGGCTAGCGAGGAAGATGGGGATGAGGATAGAGGGTGTGAAGAGATGGGCGAGGGTTTTGAAGGTTGAGAAAGCGGAGGGGAGTAACGGAATAGCAACGAGAAAAGGAGATCCTAGAGAGGAATGTCCAGGGAGAGATACAGTGACTTTGGCAATATGCTGGGATGAGTGGGAAGATGAAGGGAAGGAACAGGTTAAGCAATGTAGACACGTGAAGATTGTAAGAATCTGATTGCTCATGAATTGGAGGAACTGAGCCAATCCGTGAACCCAACCAGAGCAGAGTTACAACACTCCTCGACTACTTCCACGTTCAAAAAATATCGCGGTCCCATCAGTCAGCCTGTATTGCAACGCAACGCTTCTCTGTCGCGCTTGCGTGTATGTTGCCCACCCGCGCGGGGCCAAGCCCCAGCCAAACCCTCTCAACTGGGATTGAACATCTACGTGGCTTCAAGTCAAGCCATCCACTCCTCATCAGGCTCTCCAGCCGAGCGACTTATCTTGTCTGTTGAACTGGCGGCTGAAAATCACGTGACTTTCATACATGACTTATCGGTAGTCATGTGATATTTTGATTAGCTCTATAAGGATAATCTCGAAACTTTGTTTATGCTGGTTCGCCTTATCCTCGGAGACGGCCGATAAGTAAAGCGTATTCGAAAGGAGATAGCGGCTACGGCTATGGGTCACATAAAGACAGACGGACACAGAAGTCCAGTCAGGCAACTGGCTGGCCATGGGTCGGCCTCTCATCAGCAGTGCGCTCGCAGTAGGCATCTGATATTGGTCACATGGGAGGATGCCCCCAGACTCATTCCCACTGAACGAAAACCTACGCATATGCTGTGGTCCCCGATGCTAAGCCAACTAAGGCCCTGATCGGCTGCAACGGAAAACGGCGCAGGAAAACGGTTTCCGGGTTTGGTTCCCATCAAATCCTGACTCAGGTTTTACAACGGGTTTGTTGGCACGGCCCGAGTACCGGACTCTGCCGCTGAGCAGAAATAGCGGATCAAAAAGTCATGTGACATCTATACATGGCTTATCGGTGGTCATGTGATATTTGATTAGCTTTATAAAGATAATCACAGTACTTCAGCGCTCAACAGATTTTTCGTGTGTTTGCTACCAAAATAAGTATGCATTGCTTCCTGCATGAGTTCAGGACCTTCTCATATGTGGATAAAGATGCTGTATACTAATATAGCAGTCAGACAGTAGACCCACTTCATAAAAATTGCTTTGGTGACCAAGTTTGAGAGAACCTTTGTGGTAGCGCTTTCACCTTTGCTGAGTCAGTGATTTGATTGCCGCCCAGATCCAGCCAGACTCTGAATGTTTTGCCGATCGCCAGTTTCACGGAAATTTTCACTTTTCCCGCTGATTTTACGTAATTTCCCGCATCTGGGTATTTTTGGCTGTATGTACCCGTCAAAAACCCGCACCGTTTTCCGTTGCAGCCGATCAGGGCCTAAGAGAGAAGTCAGCGAAGCTGGCTTCTCGGCGGACAAGATAAGACAGGCGATGAGAGCCGGCGCGGCTTTGTGCCGTGGGTTCGGTGGTTTCTCACACTTGAACCACCACCAGCTCTCATCGCCTCTCGCATTGACGAGCCATTTTTGCAACCCACCCTCCCGCCCTCAGAACTCTAGTGTCAAGACACTCCAGGTTTGTGCCAAAAGTCCGCGCTTGTGTGTTGCCCACCCGCGCGGGGCCAAGCCCCAGCCAAACCCTCTCAACTGGGATTAAACCGTTGCTTGGCTTCCAGCTGAGTCGACTGTATCTTATCAGGCTCTACAGCCGAGCCACTTATCTTGTACTGCAGTTGGATCGGGTATCATGTGGTGCACGGCCATGTGACATACTCCACCCCGCGATTAGGGAGTCATGTTCTGTTGCTACAGTAGAACCGGCAGGTTAGGGCAGCGGTTAAGCCCTCTGATGAGGATGAGCTCCTTCGCAAGAGCGAAACTTGCTACGAAGTCCCTACCTTTCGGGTTCGAACCCCCAAGCTGTCAAGTAGTTCAGGAGCTATATCCGCTCGATGGATTTTTTTTTCATTCCGGTGTGTTTAAGAAAGCAAACAAGCTGTGACATATCTCCATGTTGCTTCCAACCACAAATACTACTAGCCTTGAACAGGCACATAAATCAGCTTTTTAATTCATAGCAGATAGGTAGCGGCGGTTTACTCTACCCCAGCTAAAAGAGAGTATGGCGGCTTTGCGACTGCTAAGGCCCATCTGCTGGGTTGGCTCATTGGGACCCGAATGCTCCACTGCCATGTCAGCTTCGTCAAACTCAATGCAAATCTTCTGATTCAGTGCGCACATGTATTCATACCTCAAGCTATGTCTGTCAAAGACCCTACGGTGCGTAAAAAGATATCTATCTGCTGGACTCGGTTCTCAATTGGTGTTTCACAGCTCAGTATATACGAGTGGATCCTTGGTATGCGCTATCGAACCTTATGCAAGAATAGCCGTTTATTCTTGATGCCCCGTAAGTTTTTCGTCCAGAATCTCCCGCCTCAAACTTACGTTTGTTAGTCCTGTCCACTATTCACAGCTGTTACGACGAAGACATCTGCTTCTTTCTTCCGGTGCCCCCAGTGCTAGACATGATATCCACGACTATGTCCTCGAAGGAATCTGCAAGGCTATGGATGGGTTCCATGTTATTTCGGTGGTCAGAACAGGCGGCGGCAAGACCACATACTTCTCTGGATTCATGGTCTTACTTCAAGAGATGGAGAAGCTTTCAGAAGATCATCCTCTCAAGCACAGTCTTGAACGTTTCATTCCAACAAATCCATTGTGCATCATTATTTATCCAACCAAGGGTTTAGAGGAAGACATGGTGCGTCTATCAAGAATTTTCTTCATACATGGCTCTCAGTACTAACAAATATCAAATCAAACTCAGGCGGAAACCTTTAATGCATTGGGTATACCTTCTTTGGCCATAAATGAAGACACACTGAAGAATGCACGCAACCGTTCCATCGATCTGTGGGCTCTTGCAACTCAGCCGCAGCTTCGATGTCTTCTTCTCTCACCTGAACAGCTTGCATCCAAACCCTTCAACACAGCGCTATCTATTCCTTCGTTCTACTCCCGTATCGTTGCGCTCGATGTGGATGAGATACATCTTGTCCTGACATGGGGGGCTCCAGGTTTTCGCAACTCCTTTCGTGATATTGGAAATGCCCTCATGCGTTTGCCACGTTGGACCACACTGACTGGTGTGACTGCTACACTACCTGAAGGCATTGATACCCTTTCGCTCATGCGGATTCTTGGTCTGCGTTCAGGTTCCTTTGTGTTCACGCGACGCTCAAATCATCGTCCAGAGCTCCAGTTCATTTTTCGTGTTCTGAGGCATGGACTTCAAGGCTGGAGCTTTCCGGATTTCGATTGGGCTTTGAACGGTCAACGTAAAACGATCATCTATTGCCGCACCATATCCCTTGCCTTCCGACTGTTTGTTTACCTGTGGCAGACATCATCTCCCTCCAATTCTCCTGCGCGCCGCAAGCGATCTCGATTATACTGTTCGTTATATTCTGATAAATATAATAAAACTTCTCGAGACATCTTCGTTAATGACGTCAGTTGTCAATTCCTAATCACCACCGATGCTCTCAAAGTTGGGAATGACTTTCCTAATGTTGACGATGTAATCAATATCGAGCCCGAAGACCCGTCTGACATTCTTCAGAAGGGTGGTCGCGCTGGCCGTAGAATCTCCAACTCTTTGACCACAGGTCCCCGCTGCATCAATTACTTATTTCACGCAATCCACAATGAAGCGTGCCAAAGAGGTTTTGAAACCTGGCCGTGATGATAGCTCAATCCAGGAGCTTGGTCCCAGCAATCTGGAACAAGGAAGTCAAGGGAAAATGACCAGGAAGATGGCACGCCTGCTTCTATCTGACTGTATTGATAAAGAGATCGATATTCAGTTTGCCAACCCTGAGACTGATCCTGTCTGCACTTGTGAAAAATGTTCACACCTTCACCCTCTTCCTCGCTCTATGGTTGACTGCAGGTGTAGCAAATGCCAACCAGAACCACCGCTACCTGCTCTTCCTCAGAAGGCGGCTGTTTCTCGAGTTGGAAATGGAATTGTCCTGGCCAAAAAACTGACTGAAGTAGAAAGAGAATATGGCCTTCGTCAGTTGTCGGCATTTTGTAGACGTGTATGGGATGCTTCCAGAGATATTTCAATCAAATACCTCCCTCCACAATCTCTGCTCCCCGATTGCTTGATCCACTCGTTGCTCAATGAATTTGCCAAACTGAAGACGACGGCTGACCTGGTCCCATGCGTGAATGGTTTTCTGAAGGGTAACGAAGTTCCTCTCATGAGCGAACTGAATTCTCTCCAAAGGAAATTCAATCGTATGAGGATTGCACTCGATCCCAATGGAGACGATGTTCCTGTTGAAAGGTAAGTCATTGTTCCATTGGCCAATCACTTGCTGAGCTTCTCCGTTACAGGGTCAACAACAGTATACATGCAACGAATCCGGTTCCTTCGTCTTACGATACATTCTTCTCAACATTTGTTGGTATACGGCCATCATCTACTATTCCGTCGAATCCTCAGCCACAGTCTGTGCCGGGTTCTCATCAACCGAAACCAACACCACTACCAAAGCGAGTGCCCACTCATCAAAAAGTATATATTCGTTTGCCACCTCTGAAATCTACGTAAGTCGAATATCTCCTATTGATCATTTCTGATTGTTGTTTGCAGTGTTCTCTCTAACTCTCTGTCATCTTCATCGTCTTCAACACCATGGCCTGGTAACAAGCGGAAACTATCTGATGCTGGTGATTTGGACAAGATCAAACAACACCGCACTCGATCTGCGAGCGCAAAAGAGAATATAATTTGAAGTACCACTGTTATCATACTATATTGCTCCTTATAACATTCATTTGTCGTTTTCATCATTACTATCACTCTGATCTGCTAGGGGCTCATCCTCGTCATCACTATGGACTTCTGCTGCATCCGGATTGAATGCAAACCCATCCTTCTGCAGTTGATCATCAGGGTTTAACCCTTCAGGTAGACTAACAAAAGCTTGACTTTCAAGTGATATCAGTGTCTCGGCAACACCTTCATCTAGCTTTCGAGAACGGCATGTATCTCTGCTCCATTTTTCTAACCTCCCGCTCTGCAGACTGACAGCACCTCGTCCTAAATCATCAACCCGCATGACATCAGCCTCGCCATAGCTCCGCCCCTTCCGGAATAGATGAAGCTCTTCGAGAGCATAGCGAGTCATCAATTTACGTATGTCGGCCATTCGTGATGGGGGTATATGATTTCCAGAGCGCAAGGCAAGTCCTAGACTGGCATGTTTCTCCTTCTTCACTTGTTTGAAGCGATAAACGTTAGGTGAAATCCGATTACGGATATGTGGATCATCAAACCCCTGATCGTTCTGAACATGCTCATATAATTCTGCTTGTAGTTGTTCCTGGAAAAGATCTCCTGCTTCGAATGTCCGACCATTGGGGCAAATCAGCCAGTTGTCAAAGAACACAGTTTGTAGCTTTGGGTCTGCTTCAAGCTCGAAGTTGCATATCATCTCAAGTAGATATGCCGTATATTTCGTGTGCGAGGAGCCAGCAAATGAGAATAGCATGATCTAACAAGTGAGTGAGTATGCATTTTGCAAAGATGCAGCAAACACTAACTTTATGCACTCCCAAACGCAACCAACATCTCCATGTCGTATTGCGCGATTGATCAACTTGGACAACATGCCATCGTAAATCAATCGCGTTGATCGCGCCAATGATTCATCACCCAACACTTTGACTTCGACCTCAGGCTGTTTCTTCTTCTCCTTCCCAGTCTTTTTACTCGTACCAGGCTTCTCGAAGGCAGCTGAGGTCTTGCTCTGCTTCGGAGCCTTCCATGGAGAGCCCTCTTTGTATCCTTCACCGCAAACTGTAGCGGATCTAAATGCAGATGGCATGCTGAATTTTTTGTGTAAAGTCTTTGCCTTTTCATACAAAACTTCAAAAGATGGGAGCTCGCCCTCTTTTGACCATTTTCCAAGGTCAGAAAATAGATCCTTGGCTTCCAGCTCGTTACTAAAGATAAATAATCTCAGAAAATTTAGCAGAAATCATGCACTTTTGCAATGCGTACCTCCAAATATCGAGTAAGTACACGAGCATCAACCTGACTATCCAGTAAATCCATGTACACATAATAATCCACTTTCTTGACATTCCCTGGTGCTCTGCGCTTCAGAGTATTGGCACCGAAACCGATACTTGATGGATCAGAACTAGTAAGTCCCACCCAATGCGCTTCATATATCCGGCTGAGATTGGTCCAGACAGTATGCCAGATTTCAAGAAATGGTTCAAGAATTTCCATACGCTCGAACTCGTTCTCTTGGAACTGTAGGTAATTCTTCAGCTGGACCATGCGCTCATAGCTCAGTCCGTCACCTCCAAACAATGTCAAGCGCGGCGAAAAGGAATCGGGAGTCTGACCGAGCTGGGCAAAGAAGTCCTTGATTGCACTCAGGAGACCTGTCATTGTCGTTTCGTTATAGCCATTTGACTTGAGAGGGAAGATTCTGGTTTTATGTGGTGTGACATGGCGTTTCGTTCCAGTCTCCATGAATACCTGACACAGTTTTGTGTAGTATTCATCAAATTCTGGAACATCCTTCGAATAATCCAGAAGCACCTCAATCCACAACAAAGGGAGGGTGTTATCGATGAATGTCCAATCTACCTTGGCCCAGAGTTTTTCGAATGTAAGTTCCGCACGAAGCCCTTTTCCTAATGCTTTCTTTTTGTCATCAAGAGACAGTGAACCTGCCTCAAAGCTCTCATCTTCTGCAAATGTTCCAGCACAACCAATCAGCATCAAAGCATCTCTGCTCATCCGTGAATATCGAGGTTTTATTTGCTTTTGAACGTTATCGAAACGGACGATTCCATTTTTGCATGGATCAGCAGTGATTTCACGTACGGAACATCCATCGTGTATTGCGTACTTGTTCAACATCTCGAGTGTTGCGTTGTAGCTAATAGAAGCTCCAATATGGGATTCATGGGAGAAGATATACCGATTCGCTCTGCTTGCGAAAAGGAGTAGGCCTTTATCGGCTGGCAGGAGTTTTGCATTTCTATTTCTTGAATAACAGATTGACGACATCGCATAGGTCACAACCTGTATACAAGAAGGTTATTGCTTTATCACTTCAATGATTATGGCTTTCACTCACGATTTCAGGTGGACGATAGTTTCTTGGGATTGCCATGGTGCCTTCAGGTGCGTCCTTGGCTCGACTTTTGCGTTTTTGAGGTTGGGATGTAGCCATTGCAATACAGTAATCCCAAAACAGTGGCTGCCCTTTTTCAAGTGCTGTCCTTGCTTTGTCCAGAGTTTCCCCCCCAAACTTCTGATCCGAAATGTCATTTGCCCCAGACGAAAATGTATGAAGGCCACCCTGCTCAGAAACCATAGTTTCCGCGGTACGTATAAGTTCTGCCTTGACCAGTTGCGCGGCCCATGATGTCAAAGCAGGATATGCGAAATGAAGCTCCTCAGGAGGCTTGTCTGGGGAGAAGATATGTGAATGCTCATCGTGTGCTCCCTGTGAGCTCTTCTCTGACTTTGGGTGACCCATTGGATTTTTAATCCATTCTTGGACAATCATCACTGAAGTTTTCTTTGTGTCGCCTCTTAGAAAGGATGAGAGCATACCCGAATGGGTCCGTGTACATCCTTGAATAGGAACTCCGTCCTCATCCTCATTTCGCGAGAAATAATATAAGAAGTCCCCAACGGTCCATCGAGCTTTTTGTATGGTTTTCAATATCGTCTCGAGCTTAGACTGATACAGCTCCATGGGCTTTGCAGAATTCTTGGATGCATATCCATTTCGGCTCATTGTATGAGTGCTTTGGTCTTGAGCTCGGGATTTTGGTTTAGAGCTGGAGGCTGAGATAGCCGGAGAGGGTGTCGCAGGAGAGGGCCATGTGAACGGTAATTGATTTGGATGGGTGGGATAAGGGTAGTAGTACATTGGGGTGTGTATATGAGTGGGCATCGTGCTTGGAATAGACGGTGATGTAACACTGGATAGTGGTGTAGTATGAAGTGGATAGGTATTTGGCATTGAAATAGGAGTATCATCGAGACTTTGAGTATCAGAGAGGCTAGAGTCTGAACCTGATTCTTCATAATTGGGCAAATCCATAATGTAGATAAAAAAAAACCAAAATCGCAGGTTAATCGATTATCACTGTATACAGATGAGCTACGTAATCACTATTACACATGTCACAGCTATGCAGAACTTCGGCATTGGGTCGGAGTTTAAAAGTGGGGAGCATGGAGGTTCTACGCATCCTCGGTAAGTACCAGGCTTTATTCACAAACGAGTTTACTCTTTTTTTTGTGAACTACAGACGGCTAGCCAGGCTAGCTAGGTAAAGACCCAACGATTTTCCGCATCACGTGCTATTACAGATCGTTTTCCGCATCAAATTTGCCTAAAAAGGCAAAGTTCTTTCACAGAGCTTGAGCGCGCGCCACGAGCTCCGGCTTGCTGTCACATATGTGACAGTTCTTGTTTTTTTCTTCACATCGCGCTCAGTATTTGTAAATCTCATTTCAGTTGCAATGGAGGCTCGTCAGCGAGCATTGCACATCTCAATCTCCTCCTGATGCACCTCCCAGTGCTGCTGTGAGTCCCAAAGCCCAAACCCTTTCATACCCTCGCAATGTGAAGCATAGACGCGCAACCACTGCATCTTCTGCTCGCCCACACCGTGCTCCTTCCCCAATGGGCGAAAGGATTCTGAAGGGTCATCTCGACGGTTTCAATTGATGTGATTTTTGAGCTTCTTGCTGTGTAACCTTTCATTCTCACCAACTGTCATTCCCGCGCTCGTCTTTTCTGTTTTGGCTGTATCATCATTGCGCACTTGTATCATATCTGTGTCCCTCCCTCGTAGTCGTGCCGCGACAATCTTTGATCACACCCACATCCTCCTCACATTGGCATCATTTGTGAGTGAGCAAAACATACAAATCATTGTGTGATCTCCTAATACATCACATCCATATCATATAGCAAACTACAATATTACAGTATCTTGAGTTAACCTTAGTGCATTGGCCCTTGCTGCATAACATTGAGCCTCCATTGCAATTGAAATGAGATTTACAAATACTGAGCGCGATGTGAAGAAAAAAACAAGAACTGTCACATATGTGACAGCAAGCCGGAGCTCGTGGCGCGCGCTCAAGCCTTGACTTTGCCTTTTTAGGCAAATTTGATGCGGAAAACGATTTGTAATAGCACGTGATGCGGAAAATCGTTGGGTCTTTACTGTTTTCTTAGTTTTTGTAAAGGCGCTGATGAGTCATAAGCAGCAACCACACGTACTTACAACGAACGCGCTTACTCTTCGTTGAACTATCAGAGTGGCTAGCGAGGCTAAACCACACGAGCGACGAGGTACATATTTGTCAAGGATTATTGTAAATGTATACTCCGTTGATATCTCTTCTTTCTAGCATCATGATACAAGTGACACTCGATATGCCTCCAGGAACAGCAGCCTCACCCGTTTGTTCTAGCTTGCGTAAAGTTGCTATATATTCCAATCATTTACTCTCTTTTGTTAGATGACCATGACCACGAAGCGAATCCACCGCGAAGTCGCTGATTTGAAAAAGGAGGATCTGGGTGCGATGACGCTCGCGCCATCTGATGATAATTTGTTCCTGTGGAAAGGACAGATCCCTGGGCCAAGCGGGAGTGTTTATGAAGGTGGTATGTTTGATTTAGATGTCACTCTCGCGCTCTCTCGCGTCGGATTATCCGTGTGTAATTTACTCTCTACCCTTGTCATCTGATTGCTGATATGGATATGTCATTGAGGTTCACTGCACCTAGGGTGACTTTCAAGACCAGGTAAGTCTTTCATCTTTCACTCGATATCCCAAGGCTAAAAGTCATCCTTTGTTCAGAATTTACCACATGAATGTACGTGTTCGGCGCCTTGCTGTGTATCTGTGTTCCACTCTATGAACACCAATTCCCCTTACCCTTATAGATCTTGGAACACGGCGATATATGTATCGACATTCTGAAGCACAATTGGTCTCCGGCACTATCACTGTTCAAAGTGTTGCTATCATTATCCTTGCTCCTGACGGACCCTAATCCCTGTACGTGGTCGAACTTAATCTGATGAAGGGACATAGCTTTCTCAAACCCGGGGAACGATGTACATAGGTGATCCACTAGGTATTTTCTTTGGCTTATAGATTCGCTCGATCTCCTGACGTTTTCTTCCTAGTTGGCGCAATAGCGAACCAATATACATCGAACAGACAAATGCACGATTCCATTGCCCGGCAATGGACGAAACTCTATGCGATGCCGAAACCTCCACCGCCGCCACCTGCAGCTTCATATTCAAAGGCGATGACAACCCCGGCAGCTTCGACAAGGGCTAGAGGGAAAGCCACAGCCTCTAGTTCTGCTACTTCTACAAATACCAATCCATCCTCTTCATCTTCTACTTCAAGGTTCGCACTTACCGGAACACGATACAATAACCGTAGAGGATTCAGATAATGAGGATGGACCCCAGTCCATGAGAACGAAGGCGGGCGCGAAAAGAAAGCAAAGATCGGGTGCGAGTGGTCACACTAATGGGGAGAGTTTGGACGACGATGGTGAAATTGAATTCAATGTCGACGAAGGGAGGAGGAGAAAATGGTCAACGAGGGCTACCCCTGCAGAGAGGGGACGTCATGTTCATGATTCAGACATAATTGTGATTGACAATGATTAGATGGTCAGGTTTCTCGTTTTGTACCCCTACTACATTTCCTGCTGCACCTTTATGATTCGGAAATCTGACACTCATCTTTCTTTTCCTCGTCAATGTATTATCTTATACATACTCACTGTAATCGCAATCAGGGATCAAGGCATTTGTATTCACTTCCTTTTCTATCAACAAGTTACAAGATGTCTATTCCTCCTAAGGGTATCAAAGAAAGCAAACTTGTCACCGTCTAGATGACGTCTTTGGGGATAAGTAAACGCGTTGCCAGCATCGTCAAGGATCAAGGCTAGAGGAGCAAGCCACTCAGTTTCACCTCAGAGGACAAGATGGCGGAGATCAGCTTGGATCGAAGGGTTGGTTTTCTGTGGATTGATATTCAGTGTTCAAGCAAGATACGCTGTGACGTCGCTGTCAAGCTCCGCGTGAGGTTAGGTGAGGTTACATAATACACGCGGAACTCAACAAGTCCACCGTCTACCCCACAGCCAATGTCCGACGGGTGGACTAGGCCATGTACACCGCTACACCGCTTTTGCATCTGATTGGAGTACCGCTATGATATATAAATAGAGTAAAAGAGACGGACAAATTAGAAGATTTTTCCACTCACCATATCATACGAGCTCGAAAGCTCTCTGATTAACTTGTCTCGCTTGCACTAGCTGAGTCTAGTCTAAGACAATACCCAGCATCACAACTATGCAGATCGCGAACTCACCTCGTTCAAACGGTTAGTAAATGCATCTTCCGCACCGGGTGCAGCACCCACGCAAGTTGCCAGTGATCGACGATGAGTGCGTGTCCACCAGGAGCCATCTTTCCTTCTAGCGTTCCTATTAGTTCTACCGTTGATTCGAGAGTGAGAGTAAGTGCATGGTAAGTTTGTTTCTGCCATGAAATCTCAGTATCATTTCCAAATTGTCCTGGTTTCAAACGTACAACGCGGCCAGAAAGAACTACTTGGAGATATCCTGTTCCATCACGGAGAGTGAGGAAAGTAATATCCTTCTGTTGTCGTAGACGGTGAATCCAGCCAAAGACACGAACTGGTTTAGATCGATGTTCAACAAGTTGTGGTATCTTCGCCTCGGACAAACTTCTGTAAGGTTAAACGACATTACGGAGGTTTTGACTACCTTGATAGCTTTTGGTAAACTGGTATCCTCAGTGAGAACAACACTTTTGCTTTCTTCAAATAACTTCTCCCGCTTTTGCCGTTCTTCGCCCTTTTCCTTTGCCTCTCGTTCAGCAAGTTCATCTGCTTTTTTTTTCGCTTCTTCTCGAGTTCATCTGTGCCCTTCTAGGCTTTTTTCAGCGCAGATTGAGTGGGCTCATCGTATGGCGTGTTCGCGTCCTTCCGAATGAGATACTTGGCATCGGCGGTAGTGAAGACGGCGAAAGCGAGAGACTGACAATGTTGGGATTCCGTTCCTTGTCCGGTGGTATCAGAGTCAGTGGCTTCGTCAATGTAGATGGTCGACTTCTTGGTCGATATCGCGTGAGGAGGGGAAGAAAGATGGGGTTAAAACTGAGCTGGCTGATCTTATCTATTCCTTGATCTCGTTGATTATGACTCGAGTGTTTGAAGTCAAGTTGGATCTTGAATTCTTCGCATTCGATTGGTCGATATAGCAGCGCGTTCTCATTCGTACCACGTGGAACAATCCAAGATTGATTTTGTGCGGAATGAAAGAATGGAAATGTTCAAGCGGCATTTCGAAATAAAAATAACAGATTGCGTATCCAGATCATTAGGTCGTGGAAGGTGTCCCGGACAACGGGGATAGATCTATGAAGCCAAGGCAATCATTTACGCTGAGAAGAACCGGCCGTGCTTTGCCTTAGTGCTCTCTTCAAGGGCGTCAGTTCGTCATCTACCATAGCTTTTATGAGACGCAAAGTCAATTAGTGAAGATAGTTTCCCCAGTATTAAGAACGTACAGGCATTCGATCCATCAACAGACATATCTTCGTCTTCATTACCGTTGTCGTCTGTGCCACAAAACTTTGGAATAAACGATTGGCGACGCTGGGAAGATCAATAATATTAGTTTGGAATCTGTAATCAAATGTGCTGAACAAGACAAACTTTATGTCGTTTGCTCTTATCGCTGTGAAGGAAGAATGTATTGCTCATTGGTTCGGGCTTATGCTCCTCCAAGTCGACCAGGTAACGCTCCTCATCCAGACGAGCATCTGCTTGCTTACAGTCTCTTAGCCAGGATGCTCCTACGGTCTTTGGTCTCTTCGTTTCGCTCAATGCACTGAAGTATTCACGTCAGTAAAAATTCGTGGAAAAAGACATGCCATCGGCACGAACAAGTACTGCTCTACAGTTCTCTCCCGGCCAGCTGTATATACGATATGCGTGCACTGTGGCCCGATCCTTTTGACAATCTGAGAAAGAGCAAACAAGACTCAGAAGGAGAATTCTGATGAATATTTTGTATTGAGAGCCACATACCCTAGCACCTAGATTCTTCGCAATGTCCGCATAAATTGACGACGTGTCTTGCCCATCGCTCATCCACACATCCACAAACACTGTACAGCCCTCAAGAACGGTCGACTCCGGAACGAATTTCGGAGGGGCTTGGGGTTTCGAGATTGTACTGGATGGGTATGAGCTACTGGAGCTACGTAGTCCTGCTCGCCGAAGAGGAAACGTCGGTGGCGGTGGTGGACCCATTGATCCCGTGATAGGCATTGGAAAAGTTGTATCTGGAAGTGCACTTAGCGATTGACTCGATGCTCCATTGTGCCTGCTCATAACTGAGCTATCTTCTGACTCTGTTGTTCCTGCTGCCACTAGTATCAGAGACCTCTGACTCAGAAATGTTCATGTCACTTCGGTTCCCAGACATGGAAATATCGAGCATAGTCATATCCACATCAACCATCTCTATATCATCGTCGCGGCTGACACCAACACCGCCCTTGACAGGACTAGCAACAACACTAGGCAATGTGGTCTTCTGGCTAGCTTTCTTGCCTCTGGGTCCAAGCGACCCACCAACGGGAAATCGATTCGCAGCGCCCCTGGGCATTGATATTAGCGGTCGTCCGCCACGCATGATAGCAGCAGGTTTGTTCTTCTGCAAGCCTGGCCCGGTGCGTGGTGGGATGAATTGGAACAACTGCGACTGAGCTACCAGTTTGGACGAAGCAAACGCAGATGTAGTGGGTTTAGAGGATGAAGCTTGTGCCATGTATCCGGAAGCCGAAGTCTTACTCGTGCTGGGACGACCGATCCCAATAGTGAAGATCGACTTCTCCCTTCCCTTTTTGGGCACACTATTGATTCTTCCTCCCCCATGTAGAATACTAGAATCTGGATCGTCACGGTTGAAGCCTATGCTGGTGTTTGGATGCGAGGGCTCCATTGCGGGCGGGGGTTTAGCGAGGGCTGCCAATGCATGATCCAGTCTTCCCTAAACACTAGTATCGGAGTTGATTAAACGTGGCACTGCAACGAAATATCAGCAACGACGTTCATCCACCAGGGTAAAAGGTAGAACAACGTTACTCACTGACTGGGACATACGAAACATCGCACACGATTTCTTGAGTTTGGTGGGCGAGGAAGGGGCGGAGCCTGGTCTTGTATCTTTCGGCGCAGGAGACCTAGAGATAGTAAACTTACGAAAACCGACTTTTCAATTTTCGTGGAACTGGTGGAACGCGCTAAGTGGGATTTACCGTGACTAACAGAGGATTGGACACTAGGAAACGACGCTGAACGTTCATCTGGAGGATCATCATCTGACCTCAAGCCTCGTAGTGATTTCCTTCTGAATGAAGTGGAAATTTCCGTGCCCAAAGTCTTCCGTCGGGTTTTCATAGCAGTGCTAGACTGGGCCGCTGTGGTGGTGTCTCCATGTCCATGTCCTCGCCACCATCGCCTTTCAAAGGCACCTCTTCATCCATGTAGTCCTCTGGAAGATCCGACAGTTCAGATGAGTCGTCGTCATCATTGAAGACGGGAAACTGAGGATCAGAAACATTGACAGTACGGGGCTCTGTAGGGACAAGACAGTTGGTAGATGAAGAGGAAGCGGTAGAAGAAGCGTCAGCCTCCGCTTTCGAACAAGCGCCTGCCTTAATTGCAACCTTCCTAGCTCTTTTGCTGCGGGCAGGAGGTTTTTTTGATGCAGCCATATCTGGCTCTGTGCAACGGACCATTGACGAGGCACTTCGAGTCGTACGCGAAGGAGGGGGAGGCCGTACGACTTTCTGACGTCGGGATCTAGGACTGGTTATTGAAGAAGATTCGGTTTCTATCGCTTGGGGCGAATCTAATATAATTTCAATTTTTATGGACTCGCCGCAAACAGGAGCAGCACCATCGATGAAGTCATGGGGGCTTTCATATGCTTGTCATATTTTTTGTTCTTTGAATCTTCATCGGGGCGCGAACTCGGTTCAGAAAAAAGTGGGGAAGGTGCAGTAGTAGGAGGTTCGGAAAAGAGTGGTGAAGGGACTCGAGGTTCCACATTTATCTGAACTTGATGTATTTCTGTTACCGCAGGAGTATTCGCTTTTCCCAGAGAAACAGGCTGTCCCTCGATATAAATCTTATTATCTCCTTTCATATCGTCCATCGTCAATGTAGCTTCGTCAACACCCTTAATCCTCCCTTCTGCGTTAGTAGACACGACAGGAGAGCTACTTTTTGGTGGTAAGCCACCAAATTCGAGAGGTGATGGTGAAATTCGGGTAGGAAGAGGTTGTAAGGGATAGATGGGAGAATCAACCATTCCGCCGATAGATGAGGGAGGTTCCTCATCTTCGTCATCAAGAACAACACTTGGTATAATAGTTGTTTTAACCTCAGGCTTCGTACGCGGTTTCATTTTCCCTTTGATTGTGAATACGTTGCTGGGTTGAACCTCCGCATTCTTACCGCTCCTCCCTTTACCCTTTACGTCTGAGCCCTTCTTTTGCTGTATAACCACCCCGTTCTCCCTGAACTTGCCCACGCTCACACCCAGACTGTGATCAGGTTTTTTAGCCTTTCCCTTGGTCACTGCTTTCTCTTTTCCGTTGTCTTTTTCCGTTCTGCGCATCATCAAATCAAACGCATTCGTTTTTTGTTTGGCGGTACCCCAGGCTCAGTAGAAGCCGCTTTTCGGGGCAACAACTTGTTGCGTAACGTAGGATTTGGTTCTCGATGAAGATGCAGTGGCATTTGTAGACCGGGGAAGACGAATCCGAGAATGTTTGGCGGTAGGGCGGAGGGCCACTGAATACTGAAAGGACTTCCAGAGGTCAGGTTAAAGTTGTTGGCGACAGCGAGAGAGTGTGGAATAAAGGGTGGTTGAGTTCGACCGAGAACTTACTGTAGGTAGCTAGTCAATAACAACAAAAGTAAAACGTGGAATGAGAGCATACGAATTGCCGTCTGTAGCAGTCCAAGTAACGTTTGATACGAGACCATTCATCAAGACTCAAACTGAAGACCGCAGGAAGAGCAGCAAGAAGGACGCTGCATAATGTCAGTCGTTGGATATACATTCGACGAGAAGCACTTACCAAACTTTGGCGAACATTCTGTACCTGTTAAAGTAGAACCAAGCAGCAGAGACGTATAGGACGGTGAGGGAAATAAAGAAGGCAAGACGATAAAACTGCTCAGGAAAACTTAACGTTAGCTTTGTGTAGCGGATCGGGCCGCTACGGTTTCCATCCCGGCCGAACTAGGGTAAAGAGGTCCTAGAAGCGGGGATTGGACTATGTACTGTGACAGATGGCTACTAAGGCCCAGCTCGGGAACCAGTGTTGGCCCACCCTGGGTGGAGTTGAGCTGAGTTGAGATAAGTCAAATCTCGCCCAACTCACCCGGACACAAGTCACAACTCAGTCACAACTCGGTGACTGATTAAATGGATTGCGATAGCACGTACATAGCTATTTTTCCTCTCCATCCATACTGTATCTCATAGTCACCACCTGTGTATCACCCTCTGATCACCCTCTGAAAGACCCAAAAGAGCAGCTACAGCTCAAGAAAGAGTCCGAAGACTCATACTTACAACCTAGATAACATGAATGGAGGACTTTTTCCGGCCCTTTCTTCCCTGCCTTCACTGAGAACTTTGGACACATCGAAGAATCCGCCATCACGACGACCCTTTTCCCGGCCGTCCCCGAAATCGTTCCGGCCTCGAATTCAACAATGCGCACAGGAAAAAAAATTTTCAAAGTATCAGAACTTCCTCAACTACCATAGTAATAGGCAGATGGAAAAGCGATGCCTTTCTACTATACCTTCGCAAACACGCCGAAATCATGGCCCCATACATGCAGCCAGAACTACATCAGGAGCTATTACGGTACACCATGCCCCCTGTCAGATGAACGTGTGCTCCTCCAATGCTTGGGAAACCCACGGCCCGCTGGATGCGTCGCACACTCCTCCCCACATTGGGAATCGCAGCTTGCCGTGTACGCACAGAATCTCCACGCGGCCAGGACCCAAAGGTCTCCGACCTTTTACCCATAGTACAGACGAAGGAAAGCTCTCGCGTGAAGAAGAAACGCTCTTGTATATAGCTTGGACATGAGAGAATATATAGCATCACCTCAAGTCCAAAGACCGGGCCTTGGGCACCTATTCCACGGCCGATAGGTGCCAATATTCGATAATCTCGGGGGCACCCATGTATGCCACGTTAATTATTGCACATCAATTATTACCTGACGTCTCGGCTGACCGGTGAGCGACCCAATTCGCTGTGAATAAAATAAGACTATCAACGTCCAATGGAACCCAAGCCGTTTTGACACTAAAGTTGGCGGCAATTATTCGTTGACGCCCCAGGCTACCGTCTAAAAAATAGGTGAAATTTGCATAAATAATATACATAAAATTTGCTCAAAAGTACAGAAAGCTACCTAAATCTACTGCCTTCTACTGCCTAAGGCTATGCCTTGCGCCCCCTGTGCCTCCTGTCGTACCGGACCATAATAGCCAAAAAAGAAAAAGTTGTGCGAACCAAAATTTGGGTCGGTACCCATTTTGGGGGTCAAAATTGTGCGAACACAGATCAGTCATCACACCCTATTATCAGGGGCCTTCACCAAGTCCGCGGTATCCCCCTGATGTCCGATCATTACAAACATCTTCCATTCCTTAATCGTGATTGTGATATCACAGAAGTCGACGGTCTCAACGCTTGCCTTTTTTGCGCTCCGCGTGATTTTATACTCCAGCGTGCTAATTGACTGAATCTCAGATTGATAAAACACCTCTTATAAACTACGACGTTTTCGTTTTTGGATTTCATTTTTTTTCCCCGTTCTTCCTGTCGAAAAATGTCCTTACACAATATAGGAGGTACACCTGGTTCAACTGGGCCAGCGCAGAAGGAGGGTACGGGTTCCGGAAATGAACGGGATGCCGTTCTCCAACAATTATATCGCCGGAAGGAGGAGAAAAAAGCCAGAAAATCAGCGGCGGCAGAAAAGAGAGTCCGCGACGAGCGAGCACAGCGGAACGCCCGGGGGGAATTGGAATCGGCGCCGCCTGTAGGCCCCCTCGTTAGCAATACACGAGACTCAATCTCGGGCTACCAGCCAGACGTCCGCGGTGAAGGTCCATCAAACAAGGTACGGCTTTTTCCTATTATCATTCCATCTCACTCACCCCTCCTAGCGTTCACACTCAAATGGCCCGGGCGTCAATCTGCCCGAAGGCGTGGTTAGCAAAAAGGCGAAGCAGGTCAGCTCCCGCAGTGCCCTAATAAAAATTCCTGCCGATCTCACCCATTCCCTCTTTCTAGCCCGATTCCATCAACGTTCATGTGATTGAGGACTCGGACTCTGACAACGTGGGGCTACGAGAGCCCTGTGATAACTGTCACGAAAAGGACCTGCCCTGTCGTCCACAACGTCAAGGCCGCCCTGGCTCCGCTTGCGAGTATTGCAAGAGAGGCAAACTCAGGTGCACCTGGTTGCATCCGAAACAGGCTCCTCGAGCGCAAGCGTTCGCACCTGATTATTCCCAGCTCATAGCCGAGCACCTCAACACTATCGTCGCTCAGAATTATCATGTTACCGAGTACCTCACCACTATCGTCGCTCAGAATCATCACGTTACCGCCCAAAACGATATGATCATTCAACATCTCAAAACCATCAGTGACTCTTCTAATGTCCAACTAGTTAGCAACCCGATGAATTGGTGGGCCACATGTTAGATTTGCACTCCTTTTCCGCCATCGTCACCGTCACCTGCATCATGTTTTCGTCGAACAATTCTTACAGCTGCTTTTCTTATCCTCATCAGACTCGTATATAATACTCAGTATTCAATATCATCTTGAAGCAGTAAGTAATATAATCAGTAGTAAATATCGTCTTGAAGCAGTAAATATAATCATGCTGAGCACATGTTGCGCACTACTTGCCTTGGCCTCTTTCGCTGATCCTTTCAAACATATATCTGCCTTTAATATAGCATAAGGAAATGGACATACAGGCTCGCTTTTTCTTGGACTCTGCATCGCTTTAGGACCCCGGAAGTTAACTCTACTAGGACCAGGAATTCTCAATCCTCTCGGGCCAGCCAAAATCTCTATGATGTTGACCGCGTCTGGCTCGATCTTGATTAGAGGTTCAGCTACCTGTTGTGCCGCGTGTATGTTTCGATTCAGCACAAAAGGCATCTTATTCCGGTTGATCCTAGCTACGCCAGAGGCAAGCGATCGTACTTGGCCCTTCCTCTTTGCACGTTTACTCACGAAGTGAGCTCAGTTAGCAAACCTCCGAAAATGACACCTGTTCCTCCGCCTAGGGAGCGCCAGTAGCAAAGGTAGCAAATGCAATGGCGCGCGTTCTACCGGGCGGAAATGAATGAGCAAGGATACCTAACTGTAAGAAAATTCGAAGTGAATCTCGCGAAGATGAACGAGCCTCTTTTTATGGATGCAGGAATTGTGTAGCCGCGCTACCAAGACCAGACCTTGGAAGCCTCGTAGTGTGTCAAGTGTGACTGGGTCTGTAATAATTTCATGAGTATACTGGATGTATCATCATATCATGCTATACAATCCGAGAGTAAATGCACAAGCCACAACGATCCAACTAAAAATACTTTCTTTCTCCCGTACAGATCCGCCAGACGGCCAGATATTAACAGAAGCCAGCGCTGTTGGACCCACAAATCAACCATATAGACTCGGGATGGCATACTATTTCAGAAAAACGAACATTGCTCAATAGATTAGCTGCTCCAACCCAATCTAGCGCGGCTTGAGGAATTTCCGATCGTTCTCCATCGTAGGCAGCGCTATCAAAACAACAGAGTTGCTTGCCGTCTGAGCAACGGGTCAACATCTTCGATTATACCTTGAAATAGATTTAGATACGCACAGTCGTAACATGGCCAACGTGCAGCTCGTTATCAAGGGTATCGTTTGCCATAGGGATATGTCGTTAATCCGCTCCAGTTCCCCTTCATTCTGTGAGCCCAACTGGTGCTCTGGATCGTCCTTTGACGCCATGGAGGAAAGATGAAGAAATCAAGCGGTTGAATAGAAAAAGCTGACGCATTTTTGAAGCGGTCTAGGTTGCGCAATGCCTTCTGCGACTGTTCGCTCGACCCTTAAATCCATCGTTAAGTGTCTTATGATGGGAAACATTCGAACTTCGGCCCAGCTCTCGAAGCAATCCTCCAGTGGGCCAATCTAAGTATCTGCGCGTTTGTACTAATCGGTACCGGTATCAATGAAAGTCTGAGTCAAGTAGGATGAGCAAAATTGTTTACGATAACAATGCACCCTACGAGCGTTGAGGCTACACACACACCGTTTTTGGTCCGAATCCTATGCTTACTACCCGTTACTGCGTTAACCCAAGCAGCTTCTCTAGTTTCAAAGGTGAGAAATCCTACAAGACAAAAATTCAACATGACCCAGCAACGGATACGGGAATGCGTGAACGCACCTGGCTGAATCGTCTCAAAAAGCTTCTTCTTGGGATTCAATTGGGTAAGAGGGGTTGCATCTGATACCAGGCAAAATCAGCTTTCTGGAAACCTGTCTCATAAAGAATCGTACTCACTTTTGAATTCCGCGCCTTCATAGTAAACACGATCTCCTGGTTTGGAGTTCGCAGGAGGTTAAATTAGCTCAATTCCAGCTTCTTTTGCATCCTTCGACATAGCCTGACACAGGTATAAACATGTTCATGTCAAGAATCGGAAGCACATCACTTACACAAAGGACCATGGCAAAACTCTGGACGCCCCGCATATTTGCTGGTTTGAGATTGCACTTGAGTTGGGGTCTCAGCCGCTGTTAGGTAGTTGGCAGCAATATGTGTTCGAGGGACAAGTGCATAAATTAAATCCTATAGTAGTACATCTAGCGAAAGTCCCAAGTGAAAATGAATTTCAGTTTCCACACCTTGAAATTATCTGGCTTGACAATATCTCCATGGCCAACCTTTTCAACCCATTGGACGACTTCTGCTCAATCTTTTCTGGCTTTGAGTCTCGATGAACAATCTTCAGCCGGTGCGAGTATTCAATCCCAGAGATGATTTGTTGAAAAAAGCGGCGGGCATGCTTCTCTTCCATCCGCCCGTTTTGCACGATCTAGTTGTCTCCTCCAGCGTATTCGAGAACGTATTCGAGAACAAAGACATATCTGTTGGAGTGTTAAGATGGACGTTTGAGAAAAGGAGGGGAAATTGTTTCATAATCAAAGGCGCGGCAACAAGACCACGCCAGTTAAGGAGTTGTGATATTGCGCAATCACGACTCCTTGGACGATGGGTAACAGAAGGTCTAGGGCATTCCGATGCCGCTGTAATATCCCCAGAGCGCCAGTTTTTCTGTTTGTTCTGTCGGGTAAGTTGCCTTCGTATCGTTGTTCCTTTCAGCTAGTCAACTTCTATGCAAGCGGGGCAAGAGCTTCGGGGCGTTTGCTAAGATATCCTCTGACATCGAGGCTGGTCGAGTTCATTCAGCCAAGATGTCATTATAGCAAAAACAATGAGGGCCTCTGATAAGCAGCCGTCATCTCTCGGGCCAGAATTGATTAGTCATCGACGAGATCTTATCGCTTATCTTATCTAGCTTCGTGAGATCTCAGATAGGAAAAGTGACCGTGGGATTGAGCTGTAGCGGTTGATATTATATTTGAGCTTGTTTGGCTCGCGTCGAACTCTTCCCCTTGAACCATCAACATCTCTGAGGTCAATAAGCTGATAGGTTCATAGCTAAGACATATAATCAAAAGAAACATCTGTAAACATCTTAATCAAATTTACAGGTAAGCTGATTTATAAAGATAAGAAGGGGAAGTATCAACGGCAATCATTCCTAGCCGTTTAAAGACAATGCCTGCTACCTCAACAATGGTTCGAACTGTGAAGCGGTTATCTCACTACATGAGGCTCGCGTTCAGACACCCGAAATTGTTACGGGAATTTGAGGTATCGTCAGGGGGAAGCTCTAGAATGAATACGCCGAAATTACTTGAGGCTTTCAGAGAAGTCGGAGTGGTCCCCTTCTGGGAAGAGGAATGCCCTGCAGAGTATGTGGAGGAATGGGGTGTGCGATGGGAGTTTATTCACTCAAAGCTGAAAAAGATGTCAAAATTTCCGAAAAAAGCCGATGTCGATGCATTTCACTGGACCAAGGAGGGTGTTCAAGATGTTGCACAAGCAGCGAGAGACGGTGGCTGGGAAGCGTGCCTGGATTCACAGGTAAGATTCTGTCTCGGGTAAATTTAACTTTTAACTGATATTTGCAGATTGAGGGTTTCTTGAAGGAAAAGAAGTGGGATATCCGTACCCGTTACATGCGAACGATACAGGCGGACCCAAATGCTGACTTTGTGGGAATGGCGACGTGGGATACGGAACTGTACGCGATTGTTACTCATGTCTTGGGGGATGGGGCGGTGGATGAAGAAAGAGCAGTCTACGCGGTGGTGAAGGACTGGTGGCACTCAATGATTTCGGCGCTTCTGGACACAAACCGGAAGTACAAGATCCGAGCATTGCACAAGTTGCTGAAGGCGGAAAAGCGGGTCAAGGAGTTGTTGGGTGAGAATTTTTTGCAAAGCGACATGCGCACAGACTTTACGGTAAAGGATGCGCGGATCGCAATCACGGCGTTGAAGAGATACTCAGGTTGTTTGACGTGGCAAGGGGTAACGTTGGAAGATCAGGAAATTCAGTCAAAGGTGGTGGATTTGACAAGGCCGGACGCATTGGAGAAGATTCGGGCGAGATGGGAACAACTCTCGGATATGGCGAAGCGGAAAGAGTTTTGTCAGTTAGCGCTGGGATGGATGCAAGGAATTTTGGCAAAGAAATTGAACAAAAATGTCCAGGCTCCGGATTTGGAGGGAGAAGATTTAATTGTTTGTGAGTGATCCGAACTTAACCTGGTGAGGGAAATCTGACGAGTGAAATCAGTTCATTACGGGGTGAAAATGGCCGATGCGGTGCCGCGGAGTCAATTAGACGCGATGGCCACGCCGGAGCTGAGGGAGGTCGAGCAATTCGAACGGCAATTGCAAGACTTTAGTGATATGTGGCTTGGACGGGATCGGACCGACGATGGGCTCTCTACAGCATTATCGCTGTTTGAGGGGGACAACATTGAAGAGATGCGAAAGATCTTCTTCACAGAATCAGAGGATATTGGAGTAGAAAGGTTTGCGAAGATGACCGAGGCCGAATTGCATGTGTACCTGGGGATTCCGAACGGAATCCCGGCCGTATTCCGTAAATACACCGCTGATGAACCTGGAAGTATCCCGGTGGGGAACTTCGGGAATGCGTCATTTGAGGGAGCAGAAGAAGTCGAGCTGTCTTGGCATCAAGAAGTTTGGCTTGCAGCAATGATAGGATTGAGTGTGAATTCAGCTCAGGCTGATGTTGAGGGCATACACCACACCGAAGAGGGCCTCAACAACGCGCCAATGGCAATTCGGGAGAAATGGGGGACAAATCCGGGAATTGCGTTGCTTGATGAGGTAGGTCTTGGCAAAACGATGGAAACTATTGCGGGAATTGCGCTCCTGCAAACATTGCACAAGGTGAAACAAGACTGGAAGCCGGAGAGCGGGAGGGACAAATTGCCAGCTTGCATCAGGTCAGGTAAGCGGAGCCTTAATGGATTCTTGACGTGCTCTGAGTCGTCCCATTTTGCAGCGGAAACATTCGGCGGAAGACAAGGCGGGATTCCTGATGCCCCTCATCTCATTGTTGTGCCGACGAATTTGATAGATCAATGGGCCTCGGAGCTAAGGCGTTTCCTGAATCCGACGGCTGTCGATCTGATTGTGGTGTCGACAAGTGCAAAAAAATGGAAGAGTGATATGGACCGTTTGCAATCGAGCCCCCAGCCGCCCTACCGCCGGGTGGTCCTCGTGACACACAAGGTACGCGTCAATGGATAACTGCCGTTTGAAAGAGTAAATTCTCGTTCTTGCCTCAGATTGTGCAGCGCATGTTTTCGATTGACATGGTGCAGATTGTCGAGGACGAAGTTCAATTTGAGCCAAGACTCAGATATGAACTACCCCGGAGTACAGTTTTCGGCTACTCGTGGGGCTCGATTTGGGTAGACGAGGTGCACGAATCGAGAACGGGGAAGGCCTTATGGCGGGCACTGAGCGCATTGCTGCAGTTGTGCTTGATCAAGGTTTTGATGTCGGCGACCCCATTGGTGGAAAATCCAGAGGTAAATAACCATAACCATAACCATAACCATACCAACATGGAATAATTGATTTTCTGACCAAAATCGCAGGACTTATTGAATTTAGCTCGCTTGATCCGGCCGACAACGCTAGGGATCGTGGAGAGTGAAAACCTCCGGAACATGGGTCGGGACTTGCGGATCTTGAAGAGTAAGCATCGTGTAAAGACTCATGGCGCTGCGTTGGATTTTGCCGATCAGGATCAGATTCACGTGAAAACGCAACAGAACGTGGTAACTTCATTTGCGGAGACAATGGTCCGAATGATTCAGGTGTATCTCATCCCCCGGTCGGTCCGGCGAACCAATAATTCGTTCAAACACGATGGCACACGGGTAAGCGCAGCGTTGCCGGGCTGCACCATTCTCCATGTGCTAGTAACGGTGAGCGAAGCTGAACAGCACGAATCCGAGGAAATGTTGGAGGAATCAGTGCAGGCGAGGTACTTTGACACTGAGCAGCTCGGAGTGAGTAGAGATCGGCAATTATCAATTGACGCATTACTTATTCATACAATACCCAGCGATTTTTCAACGAGGGAAGGGCGAAGTTGTCATTCTACCCAGGAGAAACCGCAGCACTTCCATACACGAAGGACCGATTGCTCGTTGATCCCGTGACGAAGCTCAAGCACCTTCTTGAACTTATAAAACAAATCTTAGTGAAAGGAGTAGACAAGGTCGTACCAGCCGACCATCACGGGACCCAGGACCGGATCATTCCGATCGAGTCTCTGGGAAACCCCGATGTTTTGCGGAATTATGAAGCTTTGAGTGTTTCTGGGGAGGCTGTATTGGACGAAAAAATCCTGGTGCACACAACGTTCGCAAAGTATCATCCTTTCATACTAGATGTGAGTTTTGGCAAGAGAATTATTCCGAAACTTTCGTTGATTAATTTGATTCAGGCCCTAAAGATAGTTGGAGTCCGCGCGGTGTCAATTAACGGAGCGGTGCCTCAAGCACAAAGAACGAAAACGATTGCCGAGTTCAGGAAGAATAAGGCAATTCAAGTTCTCATCATGAGCGCTGTCGGGACGCAAGGGTTGAATTTAACCTGCGCGCGGACGTTGATTCTATTTGTTGAGTGACACGCTCCTTCCGAGATTGATCTGACGGGGTATTGCGCTAGGAGTCAAACTGGTCAGCGGTCCTTGCACATCAGTTGTACGGACGCATCCACCGCCGTGGTCAACAACGGCCGACATTCATCTTCCAACTAATGGCGTCCAACACGGTTGACGTTCTTCTCATTGCGAACGGTCTGGCGAAAAAGGAGCTTTTGACGAACTTTACCCAAATTGACAGGAACTTGAGTGAGTGCCATGAGCATATCCGTATAGTAGGTGGCTAATGAGTCAACAGTGAATCTCCAGTTGCTTGCGGGTAGAGCGGCACCGGAAGATATCCTCGCTCTTCAAGGCGGTGATGACGTGGATGAAGCGTTTGCGAAATCAATCGCTGAGATGTTACAAAAGCCAAAGTCCGTGACCGGGGCAGCGTTGAAAGGGCGGGCCGGCTCCAAGCCGGTAAAGCGGTCCCCAAGGAAACGCAAAGGTGTTGAACTGCCTGAAACAGATGGAGGGGAACTTGCTCCTGAGGTCCGTAAGAAACGAAAGACAAAAAGCAGACCCACGGTGGTAGAATCCGATCAGGAAATGGGAGACGGTGAGCAGGGAAGAAGCAAACCAGCGAAAACCCGACCAAAGCCGCGGCCCAAGAAAGCTAACGTGGGAGAACTGGCGGCCCGGGCCGAGAGTGTTCCTTCGATTGAGAGAATTGAACCATTCAATGTGGAGGCCGGGACTCTCAGATCACCAGGGCCGAATCACCATTTCGACGACCCCGTGGGCTCGGTGCCGAAAGACCCTAGTGTGCCGCAGCAGCACTCGCAACCGGAGCTGGTTCTTTCACAATTCACACAAGTTAATCCGGCACCGCCCTCTGGCGCAGAGCCAGTTCACTCTGACCCAAATGGTAAGACCTTCAACAGCTCCGGTAATGCAAGTGCGGAAAGCTTACGTCAGGAAGCTCTTGGATTCCCTGTCGGGCCGATCTTGGGTCACTCCGATTCACACCAGCAGGACCCCAGCCCTAATGACCAGGATATGGGTTACTCGAGTGATGGGACTAACTACCCGTTCAGCCCCCCACGCCGGCGAAATCAAATGCCTGATGTTAACCCTCCAATGGAAGGCATCGCGAGCGGGCCTGCTCTCGCGCCTCTCGGGGAAAATTTCCTAGGACCCATGGACCCAGTGTCAGCCCGAATCGCCGAACGCGCCCAAGCGCTCATGAACTTCGACCTTCTTAACTTCCAGAATTCCCAGCTGACAGATGCCTCATCTCTCCCTCCTCCGGCTTTAACTATGGCACCAAACCGCTTCAACTTTCAGGATTCCGTATTTCCCGCTGGCCCCTCGCCCTCACCTAATCCCTGGAAATCAGCCTTCGATGGCGGACTAACTCCGCTGGATTCTTCCCAAGCAAATTCAGCTTCACAACCGACCCCGGCTGATGAGGATGCTGCGGGACGGATACGTCCTCAGCATCGAAATCAAACCAATGCAGAAGCCGGTCCCAGTTCGGAGCCGCTCGCTGGAGAAAAAGTCGAGTACATCCCCCGCAAACCCGTTCGAAGTTCTCAACGGGCACTCAGGAAGACTTTTGGGAAGAAGTCACATGCAGGAAACAAACGTCGCGGTTAGTAAAATATTTCGATCAATGAATCCCGCGCAGTCGGACTCTATCATCTGTCGCCCTGCCCTACTTAGTTGCCATCTGCCCTACTTCATTGCCATGTACATGTACAACTCGCGAACAATATACAGTATGAAAATCCTCGGCTGGTGAATTTATTTAAAACATCCGAAGAAGCCTAACCATAACCATTACCTTAACCATAACCATAACCATAACCATAGCCGCAGCGTGCGGCAATTGCCCGTTGACGGCGGAAGCATTAGTGGGATCGACACCAAGTGACGTTACTGATCGAGCCGCGTCAGAAATGTTTCTTGGGCTGCTGACACAAATAATGGAGCGCCTTGGGACGATGGGACGGACGCACATCCCGTATTGCAAGCTAAGTCAAGCCGAAATTCGTACCGTGTCTTTGGATAAGTACGTTTCGTGATCGTCATAGGGGGAGGTATCAGATAATAGATTTGACCGAGGAGGAGTAACACAGTGCAATGGGCAACGGACTGAATGGTACGAATTAAGTAGCGTGTCTCGGTAATTTAATTAGGTCCGTAATGCCGCCGTCGGACTATCTGTCAATGAAAACATTTGGGGTGCAAGCGTGTGTGTCTCATCCGACCTGCCATGGGGGGCGAAGCAAACGAGCACAGGCTAGGCGAGGTGCACGCTGCTCTGCGGGACAATTCTCCACTGCCATCCTTTTGTTAACAATCAAAAAACGTGTTTCATCGAGGTCCGAAGTGATAATCGACGGCATACTGGGGATACACAATAACGAAACGAGTACGATAAATGGTGGTGTACAAAAAACATCTTTCACTCAAAAACGCAGCAAGCGAAGCGTTGGGGCGAGGGAGAGGGACTACTTAAGGAGCCCGAGCCTTGCTTTTACCATTCTCCGAAACACTCTCGCTCCTGTCTTCTTGTGTAACACCGACGTCCATAACACTCATTTGACTCTCTTCGATTGGCGGGTCCTGGATCATGTTGGCGCTCATGATTTCGAGATGGTGAACCATGGCATGGCTCTGGACGACAAGGGAATTGCCCTGGTTGACAAGGGCTGCGAGCTGGTGAATCATAGAGCTGTTTTGACCGACTATTGTGCCGAGGAGATCGCGGAGGGTTTTTGATTCGGCAGGAACGACGGGAAGCTGCACATCCTTGACGGAGTTGGGCTCGATCTGCTTCTTGCGCACCCAGCTGCAACCAAGTTTAGCCTTATTGCAGGGAACGCAAGCTAGGTTTCGTCCATTTCGAGGTTGGAGAAAACACCGCAGGTGTTTTTTGACACAGTTCTCGCAGGGGCCTCGTTGCTGCATGAACTCTCCAGAGTCGGAGTCGTCGTCAGTGTCAATGGGATCAAGCTGTGAAAAGAGAACGAATTAGGTCGGGTAGGAAATAAATAGAACGGGGGTGAGAAAGCTAACCTGCTTTTTCTTTTTGTATATGATGACCTGGGGGACATCGGAGCCCGGACCACTTGAGTGAGGACGCTAAGATGATTTAATGAGCGGGATGGATCGAAAAAGTGGAGAGCCGCAAATACCTTGCCGGATGGCCCTTCACCTCGATTTCGATCATTGGACTCCTCGCGAGGCAAAACGGAGCTTATTTTAGGGCTGATGGCAGCAGCAGCTTCAAGCCTGCTCTGCTTGTCTGTTCTGTGAATTCTGTACTCTTCCAACACACGCGCCTTCTTTTCCGCCTCCTCCCGGGCCTTTTGCACCTGCTCTTCATAGATCTTTTTTTCTGCTTCTGCCTTTTTTCTAGCTTGTTTTTCCTTTCCCTGCTTGTCCAACAGCGCAAGCTTTTCCAGGAGCGCGGCCCGTTCCTCGTCCTCATCTTCAGAATCTGAACTCTGTACATCGAAAATCTCCGCTGGTTTGACAGGTGGTTGAGAAATGACGGAGAGCCCAGTTGGACCAGGTGTAACTGCGACGGTGGTATGTTGTATGGAGGACATTTTGGAGAGGAAGAATGGGGAAAAAACTGAAGCCAACACGAAAAGATCTGTGGTTTATAAATGGTCGTCGCAGCAAACCCAGGTAATCACAAGGAAATAGAAGGCACAACGAACGTTCCCGATAACCTTAAACGAAGGGCTTCTGTGAGCTGTGATCCAAATCTACAAAATCGAAGTTGGACAGGGACGATGTACGTAATAATCGGGATCGATTTTTAGAATGCGATCAATCTAACAATCCTACGGTTCCCGAGCAGGCTCAGGTAGAAATCAGAGCTCAAATTTATTATTAATTTAATTACCAATACATAGTTATCAAAATTTTAACGTAAATTTCCTGCCAACGCGGCTGTGCAGTCAGATGAGGGCCCGGCCAATTGCTCCGCCCGCCGCCAGCATTTCGTGCGCTGACTAATCGAGCGCTTAGCTATCAAGGCTTGTTGTGCTGAGCATTGTACTTATTACCCGTGTAATGGTTTATACTACTGTCAATTGAACACAAATTTATCAAGCTATGTAGATATAAGTACTCTTAGAGTTAAAAAAATCACTTCCATTTTTGTTTGAGACTCGAGAGAGCCTTGTATGGCATTATCTGCGGCATTTGGCATGAATCCATGAAATCACATCATTATCAATGCGTTGTGGGATGCATCTGGTTTGCTTGTTGATATTTACATTGCCCAGAATGCCAGATCCAATGAGGATGCTCGGAACCAACATTCTCACATCTTTCCAATTCCAAAAATCATCAGAAACTGTTCAATATTATCAATGATTTGTCAAGCACACAGAGAATTGGGAGTTCATTGACAATCTTGCATAGATATTAGAGTTATTTGTTATATACCTAGCTCAGTTGTGTAGATAACAACTAATATATTGTGTATGTACCTGTTATATACCTAGCTAAGGGTACGTGAGTGAGCGGGACATTTGTAAGGATTAGTGGCTCACCTCAGTTGTGTAGATAACAACTGAGGGAGCCGTCACTACCGCCTCTCGCTGTATAGGTATGGTACTGTACAGTATTTGTAATGCACAGCGGGAGTATTGTTGGATTCCGTCGGACAACGGACGTACCGTAGGAGTATCGCATGGCGATACGTTCGGGTCAGTATTACTTAAGTATATATAAGCTCGACGTATTCGTTTTCCCTTTTTCCTCAGCCTTGTTTACTACGGCTGAGTTGTCTCTTTAGAATCAACAGGTTATGGGCCCCGAGCCCGCCTATTAAAAACTCAAGCCGTCTCGTATACTGGAATCAATTTTTTATCTTCCTCACCACCCTCATCTCATCTTCTAAATGTCCAACCCATCGTCGTCGAACCCTTTGCCATTTTCCACTCTTGATCCCACTTCTGAACCCGAAGCTGAAGCCCCGGTAGAGCCCACCATCTTCCCTCCTCATTTCGTGGTTCAAAACCCGAGATTACCTTCATCGTGGTCCGCTCCTTCCGGCGCTGCGAGTACCTTTCCAAAGGAAATTGCAGACAGACTCGTAGGTGAATCCAATTTCGTCACCTGGTCTACGGTTTTTCTCGCTGCGGTGGAGTATATCGGGTGCCAGCATGTCCTCTCTGGTAGTATCACTCGTCCTAGTCCTACTTCTGAGGAGTACATGGTCTGGAGCACCATGAATTCATTCTTGAATGTCATGCTCTGCCGGAGCATTGACCCGAGTATGATTCCCTCCATCTCAAAGATATCCTCTGCTGCCGACGCCTACAACTTCATCGCTCGGACTCATGGCCCTCGTGGTTCAGGTCTTCTCATGACTTTCTTCATTCGACTTCGTCGTGGACTCCCGCTCAGACATAACCTAGCCTCTCTCAAGGCACATCTCAATAACTTCGAGTCTGCGTTGATGAGCATCAAGCTAGCTGGGCACATCGTAGATGAAGGTTTTGCTTCCGCTATCCTTGTCACCACTCTCCCCAATGAAGAGGGATCTCCTGGTTCGTGGCACCAGTGGATCTCGAGCTTCAAAATCACCTCTCGCACCACCGTCGTGGCTACATCGGCTAGTATTTTGGGAACCTACCGTTCTGCTCACCCCGAGGAAGGTGGTGAACCCGGTTCAGGTTCTTCATCCACTGTTGACGTCGAATCCGCTGCTGTCCTCATGGAACGTGCCTTCGCTGCCCAAGGCAAGTTCTACTGTACGAACTGCCATACCAAGGGTCATTCGAAGGATTTCTGTAGGCAACCTGGTGGAGGGATGTACAGTCAAGGGGGAGCTGGAAAAGGAAGTCGGAACAAGGGGAAGGGGAAGAAGGGCAAGGAAAAGGCCCACCTAGTGGATAGTAGGGGAGGAGGAGACACAGAGCAGTCTGCCTCCACAAATTTTGTATCTCTTTCCGGCACTAATATCATTGACTTTTCCGCTTATCCTGTGTCCGATATGCCTACAAGTTTGAATCCCCTCCAGCCTATGTCTGAGTCAGTGTATCCAGCTGGTACTACTGCCGATAGGCCTCCCATCATCATTGATTCTGGAACAACGTCTCACATTCACTCTGTTCGCGCCGACTTCACTTTCTGTCATCCGGCCATCTCCCAGAAGGTTACTGGATTTGGTGCTGGTACGATGAAGATTGCAGGTCGAGGTATTGCAGTTTTTCTTGCTCATCGTCACAACAAGCGACCGGTTCGTCTTTCACTCAAGGACACCGCTTTTGTTCCAGACTCATCTCCAACTCTCATTTCCGTCTCTCGCCTTGATGAAGCCAAGTGCTACACTGTCTTTGGCGATGGGAAGTGTGTTTCATTTGAGAAGGATGATGCTGGAGTTTTCATCCAGCACCTGATCGATAATGAGAACGTGGTCTTGACAGGAACAAAGGATGACTCGAGACTCTACCACCTTGACTCTGCTTCACCCACCTCTGCGTTTACTGCTACTTCATCTCCAGATTCTCCGGAAAGACCTCCACTGTACTCGAAGCTGGTCCAACTTCATCGTGAGCTTGGACACCTAAATTATCCAGCTTGTCGTGCACTGTACCGCTCTGGTCAGTTGGAGGGGAAGACAGTCAAACTGACGGCCACAGAATTAGCTGCAGATCCCCCAATCTGTGATGCATGTGCTCAAGGGAAGCTCACCCGTGACCACTTTCCGTCTTCAGACTCAAGAGCTTCAGAACCACTGGCCTTGCTCCATTCGGATCTTTGGGGACCCGCTCCGGTTTCTACTTTCAAATCCGGTATGCGATATCTCATCACTTTTCTTGACGATCACTCCCGTATGGCTTGGGGTTACCTTCTGAGGCGGAAGAGTGATGCTTCCGCTGCCTTCAAGATATGGTTGGAGGAGGTTGAGCGAACAACTGGTAGGAAGTTGAAGGTGTTCCACACGGATAATCGTGGTGAATATATCACCAACGAGTGGACTAACTTCATGAAGGTGCATGGTATTCGCTGGACCAACACTACAGCGAAAACTCCAGAACAGAACGGTCGTTCTGAGCGCCTCAATCGTACTATCTTTGACCGGGTTCGAACCATTCTCATTGACTCTCACCTTCCTTTGTCTATGTGGGGATATGCCGCCGGATACATTCTCAGTCTCCGCGCGCGCTGCTACGCTAGACCTCTCCCTCCTGGGGAGACGCCCTATCATCTTTGGCACCAGAAGGCCCCTGATCGTCGAAAATTTCATCCTTTTGGATGTAAAATCTGGGCTTACAATGACAACCAGGATCACAAGCTTGATATACGGGGAGTTCCAGGTTTCTTTTTGGGTTTTGATGAGACTCGGTTGGCTTATCAGGTCTACATCCCTAGTAAAGGTGTTCGTTCCGCTGTCTCTGTGAAGTTTGACGATAACACCAGTGGGGCTGATCTTTTGAGATCCGAGGGGGAGTTGTATGATTATCCATCTCTCAAATTCTCTGCCACTGAGGATGATGATGACACTCCTGCTCTTCAACCACCTCACCTACAACCTGAACCTGCTCCTATTCTGGATCCTATTCATCCTGTGCCAGTCACTCCTCCTCCTCCTCCTCGTGCTACCCGTCCTAACCCACGTATGCCATCTAACGCTACTCCGGCCAAGACACGTTCACAAGCACGAGCGGAACAACTGGATCCCATTTTAGGTGATCCCCCCGAACTCACTGATTCAGAATCCGGATCCGAGGATGAGGGGGAGCAATCTGAGATTGCCCATCTCGCTCGAGGTGAAGTCCCATTCAACCTCACACAAGCTTTTAACTCTCCAGATCGCTTAGAGTGGAAGGAAGCTTGTCACTATGAGCTTAACCAGCTCACAACAACAGGTACTTATTCTCTCATTCCTCTACCTCCAGACCGTAAGGCCACAGGTACGCGTTGGGTGTTCGCTGTAAAGCGTAACTCAGACACCCGAGAGATCGAAGGGTACCGTGCTCGTGTTGTTGCTCAAGGTTTCACTCAAATCCCCGGTGTTGATTTCTTCGATACCTATGCTCCTACTGCCCGCATTGAATCTATTCGTGGTATTGCAACCGCCGCTGCCATCCTGGACTGGGAAATTCATGTTGTAGATGTCAAGTCTGCTTACCTGAACAGTACTATCCCGGAAGACCAGCCGGCGTATGTGAAGCAACCACCTGGATTCGCAGTTCAAGGGAAGGAAGACTGGGTGTGGAAACTCAACAAAGCTCTTTATGGACTTAAACAGTCTGGGTTCCTCTGGTATGAGAAACTCAAAGGTGTTATGGTCTCTTTAGGTTTTCACATCTGCAAATCCGATCCTTGTGTGTTCATCCGCCGTTCTGAATCTGGAGTTCTCATCATCACTACCCATGTCGATGATCTTACCCTATTTGGAAGCTCACTTCCAGAAATTTCACGCTTCAAGTCAGAATTTAAGAATCATTTCGAGATTTCGGACAAAGGTGAAATTTCTCAGCTCCTGGGTATGACTGTCACTCGGGATAGAAAAGCTCGTACCATTTCCTTTTCCCAACGGTCATACATCTTGTCACTCATCTCACGTTTTCGACTCGACGATGCTCATCCCGTGTCAACTCCTATGGAAACGAAGGTACTCACAAAAGCTGACTGTCCCAAAGATGGTTCTCCTGAACAGAAGGCAATGCGCTATGTACCCTACGCCGAAGCAGTTGGTTCCCTTAACCATGCTGCTATCATGACACGGCCCGATATCACTCGGAGTACCCAACAGGTTGCACAGTTCATGCAAAACCCCGGTGAATCTCACTGGCATGCAGTAAAGCGGATTATCCGCTACCTGAAGGGGACTCAGGATTTTATACTCATTCTCGGTGGAACAGCACCCAACTCTCTCCGTTTCCATGGCTATGCCGATGCAAACTTCAATGAAAATCCTGATCATGGTCGTTCAATATCGGGCGCTACTCTCTCATTTGGACAAGGTTCAATCTCATGGTTTGCTCGTAAGCAGACCGCTGTTGCTACATCGACCGGAGAAGCAGAATATTATGCTGGAGGTTCTTGTGGAAGAGAGATTGTCTGGTTCCGACAACTCATGGAAGAACTTGGTTTCGCTCAACGTGAACCCACCATCATGCACGTTGATTCCACTGCGGCTCTCAACAACATGAATTCGAATCAGATCACAAATGCTAACAAGCACATTCGGATTCATCGTCACTGGATCCGTGAAGCAATACTTGAAGGCGAGATTGCTACGAACTTAGTGCCCTCGAAGGAGAATCGAGCCGACATCTTCACTAAAGGTCTCACTGGGGATGTTCATTGAAATGCAACTCGTCAATTGGGACTCATCCCAACTGGATCTCGTTGAGGGGGAGTGTTGGATTCCGTCGGACAACGGACGTACCGTAGGAGTATCGCATGGCGATACGTTCGGGTCAGTATTACTTAAGTATATATAAGCTCGACGTATTCGTTTTCCCTTTTTCCTCAGCCTTGTTTACTACGGCTGAGTTGTCTCTTTAGAATCAACAAGTATATCTCTCGCTGTGCTTATTCGTTCGTGTCCGTAACGGGCAATGTCCAAGCTGGCCCACGGCGCTACCGTCCGCGGGGCGGGTGTGCGAATCGTTCCTGACATTATTCATTGTAAGGACTCGCTACGCTCACTCTTACCCTCGTACCGTCCACTGTCCATGTCTTGTCTCACTATCGTCATTCTGTCTAATCTCACTTATCTCTGTACTCATAACGTCTTACATCCTCATTTATTGTCTGACTTCGTGCTCCTGACTCTTATTCTCTCGCGTATATGTATATACTTACTTGTACATTCTGGTAGACTTCCTTCATCAAATCAACACCAGTTATCCCGCTCATTGCCTTGTTCTTCCTGTAAGCCCAATGGACCGAGCCATAACATTCATGCTCTACAGCGTGATATTTATAGTCATTTGCAGAACATCAGGCGCGGCGGGAATTTTTCAATGGCAATCAATCTTCCGGGCAATCTTCCGGCCCCAATCTTCCAGCACGCTTCCAGCTTTTACTTCTTACTATCTCCCAGATATAATTTGCATGGCCATTATAGTTGCTAGTATCTACAGACGCAAACCCCGATCCGAAAAATGACCACGATCCGAAAAATTGGACATTTGACCCACTTTGAATTGCTTCTGAATATCGGGCAGTTCTCCGTATATCACAGAAGCTACTCCATTATTGTCGTTTGCATAATAGTTCGCACGACAACGTTTCCACATCATTTGAGTACCACATTTCGGGGATCGATAACTCGACCAAGACATATCCAATTAGCATAATTTTGAGTGCATTTCGAAGCGTTTGATGGCGCGCAGGGCGCCATATACTCAGATTTTGAAAAATATAATATTTACAAAGCATCATCTCTGGCGGTAAACTTTCATGTCGGGGATGAATCACATTCGATTGAAGACTTATTTAGCCTCATGGAGTATGTACAAACGTTGTACTAATCATCTGGGAGGGCACAATATGAAGAAAGAGTAAAAAAAACATTGTCTTAGGTCATCGTTGAGCAAAGAAAAAGAAGCAGCTTATATGATATAACCTACAACCGTGACACTGTCTACAATTTTGTTGTTTCTTTTATGTGGCACCCTCAAAGATACTTGATACAACATATGTGCATACTCCGTGAGGCTAAATAAGTCTTTAATTGAACATTATTCATCCCCGACATGAAAGTTTACCGCCAGAGATGATGCTTTGTAAATATCATATTTTTCAAAATCTGAGTATATGGTGCCCTGCGCGCCATCAAACGCTTCGAAACGCACTCAAAATTATGCTAATTGGATAAGTATTGGTTGAGTTATCAATCCCCGAAAAGTGGTACTCAAAATGATGTGGAAACGTTGTCGTGCGAACTATTATGCAAATGACAATAAGCTCACCGGCAGCGTCGTTTAAAGGGTTTTAAAGGGTTGCTCTCTTACCCCGTTGGCTATTGTGCACAATTGTGCTGATCGGCTGAAGCCTGAATATAAGATTGATGAACGACCTCTTATAAACCAAGGAGGTGTTGGACTTTGATTTTTCCCCCATTCTGCCTCTCCCACATGCACATGACCTCTCCACAACATACCACTATCGCAGGAACACCGAGTCCAACTGGGCTGTCTGCCATTTCACAGCCACCAGCTCAGATTCTCGAGGAAATGCGTGAGGGTTCTAGCGATGAAGCGGACGATGAACGGGCTGCCCTGCTGGAAAAGATCGCGTTGTTGGACAAGAAGGGGCAAGAAAAAAAAGCTCGAAAAAAGGAACAGGCAGAGAGAAGGATGCGTGAGGAAAAGGAGCAAATGGCTCGGGAGGAAGCGGAAAGGAAGGCTCGTGAGGAAGAGGAAAAGAAGGCGCATGAGGACGCGGTGCAGAAGGCACGTGAAGAGGCCGAGAAAAAAGCTCAGGAGGATGTGGAAACGACTGGGCGTGAACAAGCGAGGTCCTTCGACCTGCAGGCTAAGAGGAAAGCTCGGGAGGAGTCCGAGAAAGAAGCCTACGAGCGGCATGCCATCCTGACAGAATGCCTGTAACTTATGTAAGAACACGAAAGCCTCAGAACGAAGAAGAGTTCTCCATTACCTGTAACTTATGTAAGAACACGAAAGCTACAGGAGAGTAAGTACGGGATAAGCAGTAGATAGAAAGTAAGTAGGACGTACCCTCAGAACGAAGAAGAGTTCTGAGGGACAATGAACGATCATCTAGAGTTTAAGTATGAAGAAAATTATCCCGATACACTCCGAACCCAAAGCCCTGAAACCTGTAAGTGAAACTCCCTCGTCGGGCTGTACTTGCGGAAGCAAAACCTCTTCGACTCCCCTCAGCATACAACCAGAACGCCTAATGGTCACCTGATGTGGCCCGCTACACGCACAAATCTAACACTCCCCCTGGCGTTCTGCATACCACCAATCAAGACCTAATGCAGACACGATGCGACGGTGCTTGTCCTTAGGCAGGGATTTCGTCATAATGTCCGCGAGGTTCTGACTGCTCTGAACAGGGTGAACGGAGACTTCGCCACGACGAACCACGTCCCGGATGAAGTGATAACGAATATCGATGTGTTTCTAGAGATTGTGTTCCTTGGTGGTCTCCGTCAAACTAATAGCACCGAGATTATCACAAAAAATGTCCATTGGTCGATCACCCAAACCCATTTCTATTTCATCGAGCCAGCTTCGTGTCCACAGAGCCTGCTGAACACCGCGGGACATGGATATGTATTCAGATTCTGTGGAGGAAAGTGCAACAGATGGTTGGCGCTTTGAAGACCAGGATACTGGCGAGCCGTTGACCAGGAAGATGTATCCGGACATGGACTTCCGGGTCACTTTATCGCCAGCCCAATCAGCATCCACATATCCTACTGGCCTGACCACTTCTGATGTCCCAGGGTGATAGACGATCCCATAGTGTATGGTGGAATATATATAACGGCACAGGTTGATCAAGAGGTCCCAGTGTTCGCGCGATGGTGAATCCTGAACAGTCGACAGCACACTGCATGCAAACACGATGTCTGGACGAGTGCAGCTTGCACCCCACCAGCAGCAACCTAGAATCGCCCGATACGGTTTGTCCTTCATGAACACGGCATCCTCTTCAGTTCGAGGAGTAAGGGATGAGAGGGAGAAGTTGGGGGGGAGTGGAGTATATAGAGGACGTAGTTGGTCCTCGAGACCAAAATACCGAAAGGCATTGCGGAAGAAGGGAGCCTGGGAGATAGCAATAGAACCATCACTCCGGTGAACGATGGTAAGGCCAACAAGAAAGTTCTTGTCCTTTACGTCAGTAAGGTCCCAGACTTTGAATCCTTTCACTGTATCGTTAGCTTCAGTCGATGAGGACGATCCACAAAACACGTCATCTGTATGAACGGAAGCAATTGAGAATTCGTTTGAGGATGGGTTGCGTCGATACCGAATGCATGGATCAGCGCGGGACGACTTGAACCCCAGCTTTTGAAACTGTCCTTCCAATTCCTTGTACCAGATATGGCCTGCTTGCGACATTCCATATAATGGCTTGTGCATCAAACACACCTTCTCCTCCTCCCCCTGAACTGCGAAACCCATGGGCTGATTCATATACACCGGTGGATCTTTAGGCAGGGTTCCATTGAGGTAGGCAGAAGAAAAATCCCATTGTCGAGTTTGAAGTCGATGGAATGCACATATAGCGATGAGAAGGCGTACAGATTCAGCTCTAGCCACCATAGACCAGCTTTTGTCGAAGTCCACTCCTGGAACCTGCATATCTCCTCTCGCAACGTATCGAGCCTTGCGCTTGAGAACTACTCCCTCACCATCAACCTTCAGATCGTATACCCACATCCCATTCATTATCCTGGCATTCTCCGGACGGTCGACAAGAGACCAACATTCTCGTGATTGTAAAGAATCTATTTCTTTCTTCATCGGGGGTAGCCAATCGTCCGGAAACTTCATTGCTTCAGAGTACGACTTTGGTATACCTATGCCTCCACCCCCTTTGATGGTGCTAGCAAGAACAATGATGTTAGCCCATTCCTCGGCTTCAGCACGTGCTCGGCGCACATCCTGCTCATGGTCCATCGATTGTAGGAGACGAGCAGAGGGAACCCGAAGACGAGATGATCGACGAATATCAGAAGACGGTGCTGGGAGAGCTGAAGATGAGGGTGGTGCATGCACAGACGTAGACTGAGATGCCAAAGGTGAAATGAGGCTGTTATCTAACGTGGATGGTGGGAGCAAAGAGGAAGATGTAGGTTGTGGGAATGAGGAGGAAGACTCAGAAGCAGTCGTCTGAGTTGAATGATCCTTGGATGTGGATATCTCCTCGGAGTGGTCCATCTGATCCACGCCGATGTCAAGACTAGGCCCTTCCTCAAGGTCAGTAGGAGGAGAGGGATTATGTAAAGTTCGTCGCGGGATTCCTTCCTCAAATTCCACATCACGCACTGGGTACACGCCCTTACGCCGCGGGTCCCACACTCTGTACCCACGACGTCCGACATATCCCACCATTCTGCCTTCCCAAGCCTGTCTCCCCAGTTTACCCTCAACGTGATCCAAGTCAGTAACCCACACTTTGCTCCCCCACCTCCTGAGATGTGATACGTTCACTTTCACACCTCGATCCTCAAACCACTTTTCCCAGGGGATAACTCCTGGGTGCCGACTCGTTGGAATCATACCCCGAATGTACCCATATGCTGCCGCTGCCTCTGCCCAAAACCGGTGATCGAGATCAGAGTCTTCAATCATCGATCGCACACCAGAGATGATGGTAAGGTTGGCTCGTTCAACTTGTCCATTCGCTGCTGACGATGCTTTAGGAATTTTCTCGACCAGTATTCCACGTTCTGCACACCAAGTATCAAAGAGTTTATTATCAAACTCTCGACCCATGTCGAAGCGGATAATACGTATTCGCCGACCGGTTTGACGTTCAGCCATCGCGACAAAATCCTGTACAAGTTTCAAGATGGTCTCGGCGTCCTTGGTTGCAGAAAAGTATGTAAACGGAATTCCAGTTCCATCGTCACACGCAATGAGCATGTAGTATGCACCTCCCAGGCTTCTGGTACGAGCACGACCCCAGAGATCAAGGCTCACCCGGTCAAGAGGTTCAGATGCAGGTACTACAATGTCGTCAAAGGGTTTCCGCTTAGCTTTTGAATACATGCACACTTCGCACTTCCCACATAGTGAGAAGTCCGAAACCTCAAGGCCACCCACTAGATTTCGTTTCGCCATTAAACGAATCATATTAACGTCGGCATGTCCAAAGCGATTGTGCCACATTGCCAGTGAACACGGCTTAGACTTGGACCGACCCGTCGACGCAAGGACATATGTAGAATCGAGAGTCCCCAGAGAGGACATGAGATCGGCCTGCGGACAGTCCAGGTTATCCACAACGTCTACCTGGTATAGTCCATGCCCGCCCCGCCGTCCTGCAATTTGTCCGTCGACAATAACTTTCCCTGTAGCAGGGTCTCGTACGTCAATTCTTCCACTCCCCCATTCTCCTTTCAACCCCTTCTTATCCATACTCGGCAGGGAAAGCAGATTCATCCCAAAGCTGGGTGTGTGCGACGCTGGAAAACGCAACTTATGCTTAGATCCAGCCTTAGTCCGCACAGTGATCTCTGCAATACCGTGACCCTCTATCTCGAACGACCCCGATGAACCTTCAGCAGCCATACGTCCCGAGCTCCTTGCAGAAGTGTATGATGTGAACCGATGACGGCTACGAATGCACCAATGTGATGCACCGCTGTCAATGAATGTAGGAACAGCGGCGTTGGGATTTTGACTATCTATGCGTACAGATGTAGGTAATAAGCTACTCGTACTGCCCTGCTCACCGCTCAAAAGGGCAAAAGTTTCTTGGATTCCCAATCTATGCGGATGAGCATCAGGGAGGTTTGGGCAGTTCGAGAGCTCAACCATACCTCCGAAGTCGTAGTTGCTGAAATCGTACACAGTAGCCGCAGCAGCATAGTGGTCCTCCTCTTCCTGTATTGACGCGGCAGTGACAGGCTTAGGAGTAGGCTCCATCCCTTTTGGAGCGTGGTACCAACGTGGGGCCTTCCCTTCACTTCCGCCACCTTTAGCCCAGCAGTTCTTCTTCGAGTGACCAACACGTTTACAATTTTCACAAATAATGCCACCGGCACTGAATCTGGAGGGAATAGCTAACGCATTTGGAGCAACAGAGGTTGTCGAAGAAGGGGATGCAGATTCAACCATCATATCGTACTCGAGGAGCGCGCGTTTCAACTCCAGGTATGACCGAGAACCATGGTTTTGAATAACCCACAGATATTCGGTCGAGAGGGAGGTCAAGAAGCGAGATCGAAGATCTTCATCAGGAATTTTACATCCAACATCACTCGCAGCCTTGCGTAGAGCCTCAAGCTGTTTGAAATACTCCTCGAAAGGAGTACCAGGAGTGTATCGAAATTGTTGTATACGCTCCTTGGCTAGAGCTTGAGCCGCAGCAGAGGAGGTATCATATTCAGATGTGAGCCGAGTCCACATATCGTGGGCAGACATAATCTCGGTTACACCTATAGACCTCGGATCCTTGATGTTCTGATATATAATACCTGCGAGTCGCCCATCTCGAAGTTCCCATTCCTCGACAGAAGGGGCACGCGAGTTGATGGGAGTGGAAGCTGGAGCACTGGGAGTAGTGGATGGGTCATCCGTAGATGTTTTCTGGGATGACGGAGCTTTAGAGGGATCGGTAGCCCGAGGAGATGGAGCCACAATGGTACCATCCAGATATCCGGTAAGACCAGTAGCACGGGCAACGCTCCGCAAATGGTCACGGAAGATGGCCCAGTTGCTCAAACCAACGAGTTGGCGATCCTCGGGGAACGATATAAGACTTGGGAGGGAAGTAGACGACATTCTTATGAAAGGCTATAGTGCGTGTCAGTCTAGGTTAAACTTCTGCGATTCTGACTGCGAATCTGACAGAATGCCTGTAACTTATGTAAGAACACGAAAGCCTCAGAACGAAGAAGAGTTCTCCATTACCTGTAACTTATGTAAGAACACGAAAGCTACAGGAGAGTAAGTACGGGATAAGCAGTAGATAGAAAGTAAGTAGGACGTACCCTCAGAACGAAGAAGAGTTCTGAGGGACAATGAACGATCATCTAGAGTTTAAGTATGAAGAAAATTATCCCGATACACTCCGAACCCAAAGCCCTGAAACCTGTAAGTGAAACTCCCTCGTCGGGCTGTACTTGCGGAAGCAAAACCTCTTCGACTCCCCTCAGCATACAACCAGAACGCCTAATGGTCACCTGATGTGGCCCGCTACACGCACAAATCTAACACATCCTACTAAAAGAGAGGGAGCGAAAGGTTCGTGAAGCTGCCGTCCTCAGAACTTCATCGAACTCTATCATTTCTGCCCACAAGCCCGGAGATCAGGATTGCGGTGAAGGTTCATCCCGCAAGGTATTTTACCACATCTCCACATTTTCGTTCCATCCACTAGTTATTCATCCTAGCGCGCTCGCTCAACTGGCTCGGGCTCCGAAGTCTCCAGCCCCATTATTAACAAGAAGAGAAAACAGGTCAGCTCCGTTACGCCCGTACTACTATTCCTTGCACATCCTCACTCATTCCTTCTGTCCAGATCGAAGTCAACGTCATTGAAGACGACTCCGACTTCGACTCTATCATGCAAAAACGTGGTCCCTGCGAGAATTGCATCAGAAAACATCTGCGTTGCTACCTCCAACCCCGAAGCGGTCGAAGCTCGGCTTGCGCGCCCTGCAACAAGTCTAAACTTGGTTGCAGCTGGGTACCCAAGAAACAAATCCAACCCAAGACGGAGCGGAAGCCTACCGTCGCTGCTGATATTTCCCAAGTCCTCTCCGACCACCTCGGGACCCTAATCAGTCAAAGCAACTTCATTATTCATCTCCTCAAAATCATCGCCGATAACACAACCGAGGATCCGGGCTGGAAAGGGGATGCTCAGGAGGGTGATATTCTGAAAGACACAAGCATGGACAATTGCTGAGGGCAAGGGAGGAGGGTGATATTCTAAAGGACACAAGCATGGACAATGTTGAGGGCAAAGGTTGGGCTTTGGAGTAATTTTCTTGCCATACCGCATGAACTCCCTACTTTCTGTATGATTCTGTATATCATCATGGACTAATCATCACAAACAATAGCTCCGGCGCTGTAGTAGGCAGTCTATGTGTGCTCCTTGTAGAGAGAGATGATGACAACGAGAATTTATTGGGTGAACATGAACGTTAGCCTAAAGCAGCAATCGCGCTCAAGCCTCGAGTGAACCTGAAATAACTCCAAAGAAAAGTGAGGGTCATCGGGCCAAGAAAGCCAGAAGCTGGACACGGAAGCTCAGAGAGCTGAAAAGAGCCAGCCATAAAACAGCCCATGTCTTGAGATCATGTCAACCATACTGAAGGCCATGATGGCAGACCATTATTGCAGCACCCAGAGGTTTTGTTCAGCAAAGTAATTGGCCCATCGGACTGTTATATACCTAGCTCAGTTGTGTAGATAACAACTGATATATTGTGTATGTACCTGTTATATACCTAGCTAAGGGTACGTGAGTGAGCGGGACATTTGTAGGGATTAGCGGCTCACCTCAGTTGTGTAGATAACAACTGAGGGAGCCATCGCCACCGCCTCTCGCTGTATAGGTATGGTACTGTACAGTATTTGTAATGCACAGCGGGAGTATATCTCTCGCTCGTTGCGTTGAAGATCGCTCATTCTGGAACTGTGGCTGAAGCCTGGACTAGCGTTGTCTCCGAGTTTACCGAGAAGACCGGTTACGCCGAAGTTGATCGATTGATCTCCGGCGGGACTTTCTTGACTCGACCTGCCCTGCCAAAGGAAATGTGCGTCAGTTTTTGGAAGAATTGAACACAAAGAAAGAGAAGCTTGCCGCTGTAGGTGTCACTATCAGTGACTCTGATCACCGTTCGACGATTCTCCAAGGTATTCCTGAACACTACTCCACTTTTGCTTCCTCTATCATCACCGCCACTCGTCTCATTGACAAAGATAAGATAGTCACTCCGACAGCACTTGGCCATGCTGTTGCCGAGGAGTACGATCACCAAGTCAGCAGACAGAAAACCACCCCTTCTGGTGGTAAGCGAAAGGAGAAGGAAGTTGAGGATGAGGCTTTGGCAGCGAGCTTTACCGCCACCAGCCAGAAGTCATCTGGCTCCTCGTCGAAACGTGTTTGTTGGAAATGCGGCAAGCCTGGACACATGAAAAAGGATTGCCGAAGTAAAGGGAACAAATCCCTGTCTGGACAAGGGTCCGACAAGGGTAGTGGTGCCAACGTGGTTGAATCCGACTCGGATTGGGAGATCGGAGGTGCGTTCGCCATGGAAATGAGCAGTATGCCCGACCTTGAGGTGATCGGCAACAGCAGTGACGGTCATGGTCTGTGGAGTGACTCTGACTTGTCATCTGATGTTACTGATGGTAGTCTTGAGGACGATGATGACCTTTCGTCGTTCTCGGAGGTTTATCAGGAGGTGATTCCTGACTTACCCACTGGCCTTGAGGAAGACTGGAGCGATATTCAATCGTTCCGCTCTTCTGACTCTGAGTCCAATAGGGTGATATCCCTTGACTCTAATGAACCTCCTCAGCCTGCTGTACCAGTGTCCGAATCCCCGGACATACCTTCCACTGCTCGTTCTGAGCTTTACGACTCAGGTTGTAGCCGTCATATCTCTCCCTATCTTGACGACTTCATGAACTTCGAAGATATCCCTGCAAAATCTTTTCGTGCTGCAAATAAGCAGAAGTTCGACGCTGTTGGTACTGGGTCAATCATTGTTGATGTCCCAAACGGTGTTGATGCAACCAAGCTAGAACTTACCGAGGTTCTATACTCCCCCGAGGTTGGTTACACCCTGGTATCCATGGGAAAACTCGACGATCACGGTTTTACGGCCACTTTTGCTGGTGGAAAGTGTACCATCCATGGGCCAAGTGGTGATCTTGTCGGTGAGATCCCCAAGACTCCAGGGGGTCTCTACCGTGTAGACCGAGGGGGAAAGGAGGCAAAGAGTGGTGAAGCTGTAGCGGTTGAAACTATCACCTTGGACCAACTTCATCGGCGTATGGGTCACATATCACCGAAGGTTGCTCAGATGATGATAGAGAAGGGCTTCGCAACTGGCATCAAGCTTGACAGCCAAGGTCCCCAAGACATTTTTTGTGAGTCCTGTGTCTATGCGAAAGCCACTCGAAAGCCGGTAGCAAAGGAGCAGAAGAGGGAGAGCCGAGCAAAATCTCTTGGTGAGGAAGTCCATACCGACCTTTGGGGTCCTGCACCTGTCGAATCGTTGCGAGGAAAACGTTATTACATTTCCTTCATCGATGATGCTTCCCGATTCGCCTACCTTGAATTTCTTCGTCGCAAGAATGAGGCCTTCCGAGCGTACCTTGCTTATGAAGCCTGGGTCAAGACTCAGCATGACGCCGATGTCAAAACCTTACACTCTGATAACGGTGGGGAGTACACTGGCAAAGAATTTGTTGTTCACCTCAAGGATCATGGAACACGACAAAAACTTACCACACATGATACACCTGAACATAACGGTGTAGCGGAGCGGTATAACCGTACAATTCTTGAAAAAGTTCGTGCAATGCTGCATGCCAGTGGCCTCCCTAGAGCCCTTTGGGCTGAAGCTGTTCGTCATGCTGTATGGGTCTTGAACCGCACCCCCACTAAAGCCTTGAACGGGATGACTCCATTGGAATCAGCGACAGGAAAGAAACCCGACTTGCGAGGTCTTCGAGAGTGGGGTGATAAGGTGTGGGTACGAGTGGAAAGTGGTGACAAGTTCGGTGGAAGGGTAAAGGAAGGCCGATGGATTGGGGTTAGCGATGCAAGCGAGGGTGACAAGTCTTATCGAATTTACTGGCCAGATACACATAGGGTCAGTACAGAGCGCAGTGTCTACAGCAATAAGACGTCAGCGGAAATCATTCGCGTCGAGGGGGAGAATTGGGATATCGACTTACCGATTCCCTCTGACCAAAATTCTTCAACCTCGAACACCTCTGAAATGCCATCTGCTCCTCCACCGATCATCCCTATCGCTGAACCTCAGCGTGATCCCTCGCCGCCTCCTACTCGTCGTGTTCGTAAGCCCAGCCAACGAGTTCTTGACATACTCGAAGGCCGTGGTCGTTCTTCAGCCCGTTTGCTCGATCCTGATGTACCTCTGGGTGTACAGCTGCCAGATGTACCTGAAGTTCCTAATGAGGGGGAGAATGAGGCGGCTTGGGCGATGCTACTTGAAGATGAAACGTTCCTTACCGAGTACGCCATGGTAGCTGAAACAAGTGAACTTGAATCGCTCGAACCTCGTTCACTCACAGAGGCGAAACGTCGTCTGGACTGGCCATTATGGGAGAAAGCGATTGAGGAGGAGTTGAAGATGCTGAAGGATATGGGTACTTGGGAAGTGGTTGAGAAGCCAGATGGTGTCAATGTCGTGGGTTCCAAATGGGTCTTCAAAGCAAAGAAGGATGCGGCGGGTAACGTTGTTCGTTGCAAGGCACGCCTAGTCGCTCAGGGATTTTCTCAAGTCCCAGGAGTCGATTATTTCGATACGTATGCGCCTGTCGCGCGTATGGCATCCGTTCGAGCCATTCTTTCCATGGCAGCCCATCAGGACATGGAACTCCATCAGATCGACATCAAGGGAGCATATCTTAACGGCAAACTCACCAACGAGGAACAAATCTTCATGTCCCAACCCCCTGGCTTTCCTGAACCCGGCACTTCTTCCCAATACGTTCTCCACCTCAAGAAAACTCTCTATGGCTTGAAGCAAAGCGGTCGTCGTTGGTACCAGCGGTTGGTTGAGATTATGGTTGAAAATATGGGCTTTAAGCAGTGTGAGGTAGACCAGGCCGTGTTTTTCAGAGGCGAAGGAAGGGAGAAAGTAGTCGTTGCCGTCCACGTTGATGATTGCACAATCGCGTCACTGTCGTTGACAACGATCACACACGTGAAAGAAGAAATAAAGAAGTACGTAGAAGTTTCGGACCTGGGTGAATTGCATTGGATGCTCGGCATCGAAATCCGGCGAGACCGAGAACACCAAATTGTTGCACTCTCACAGCGCTCTTATCTCGACTCCATCATTCGACGCTATGGCTTCGAGGATTTGAAGCCGGTCTCCATTCCTATGGACCCAAACCTCCACCTCTCATCTTCACAATCACCATCGTCTACCGCCGAAATCGCGATGATGCGAAATATCCCTTATCATGAAGCAATTGGCTCACTTATGTGGGCCATGCTTGGTACCCGTCCCGACATTTCCTTCGCTGTTACCTCTCTTTCTCGTTACACCAAGAACCCGGGTATGGAGCATTGGAACGCGGTCAAGCGTGTTTTTCGTTACCTGAAGGGAACGAAGGACTTGTGGTTGACTTATGGTGGGCAGGACAAGAAATTGGTTGGGTATGCAGATGCTGATGGGAATATGGCTGAGGATCGTCATGCCATCTCTGGGTACGCGTTTATTCTCAACGGCGGCGCTGTTTCGTGGGCTTCCAAACGTCAGGAAATCATCAGTCTATCCACCACTGAATCTGAATACATTGCTGCTACTCACGCTACCAAGGAAGCACTTTGGCTTCGTTCTCTCATCTCTCAAGTCTTTCACCCACTTCATGACCCTACTACTCTCTTCTCAGACAACCTGTCTGCCATCGCGCTCACGAAAGACCACCAATATCATGCTCGCACCAAACACATTGATGTTCGATACCATTTCATTCGCTGGGTTGTCAGCGAAGGTTCTATTCGTCTCGTTTTTTGTCCTACCGATGATATGGTCGCCGATACCATGACCAAGGCACTTCCATCTGCCAAAGTCAAACATTTCGCTAACGAGCTCGGACTAAGCTCGCTTTGAGGGGGAGTGTTGGAGTTTCGGACTACGGACAAAGCGACTTTAGTCGCGTTATCTTTTCATACCGGCGCCCGACGTAATTTCGTTATCTCTTTCATACCGGCGCCCGTCGTCTACTAGGTGTAGACGGAAGTAAATACATTACTTATATTCATTCGGACTGTTATCTTAGCCCCCAGAGATTGTCCTCCTTCTCTGGGTGAGTTACTTTACTTTGTTTGTATCCTACGTTGTACTGACTACCTGTAGTTATTAAAGTACTTCGTTAGGTATGGTATTCAATATAGAGAGATTGTCCTCCTTCTCTGGTTATTAAAGTACTTCGTTAGCTTTTATAAAGGATGCAGAGGTTAAGGATGACTTTGGCATGTACAATTTCTCTCAAAGCTCTCATCGTTTACTTTTCTTTCAGTTCTTTTGCTGGACTCAAGCTGCAATTTTCAATCATAATTCCTTTCCCTCGCCGATCGATTGATAAGGCACAACGGCGGCCTCGGTGCATACCAGTGCATACCTCGTTCAGACACAGAGCTGGGTCACCTCTGTTGTCATCGCTGATGGTGGTAGGCGATTGAACGAGTCGTCGTCTCGTATGTCACCGGGTCGTTCTTAGTGTTCGAATCTTCGTGAAGCGCGGTTGATCTTTGTATGGACATTTTTTTGATTCTTTCTCTTGTATGTGTAGAACTCGATCGCGATCGTATGTACGAGGTCAGGCGGCGTAAGAGAACGCGCGGTGGCCGACTCGATTAGTATTTGTACCTCACCTCAGGTGAATATGGAGTTTTTCCCCCCCCACTGAGTCTCACTAAGAAACCGAGTTTTATCTCTCTGGTCGTTAGAGGTTAACGATCTAGGAAATCATCTACTGGTATATTGCAACAAAAGAACCCGACTGGTTTCTCGCAGGTCTACGTACGGACCAGCCTATCTTTCGACAGCGAACTTGAATTATATACGTAGACCGAAGTATTGGAAATTCAGGCGGCTGTATGCGGGATTTGCTTGACAATTGCGAATGTAAGCGTGAGAGACGCTTAACAGCAGCGGGACAGAGCGGGACCCGTTGGGATCGGGGAACGTTCCCAACCCAACAATTTCGCAGCCGGTAGCTGTTCCTGACGATTGAGAGTATATGTCACGCAAAGAATAGTTTTTCCAGCAAAATTTATATCTTGATGTATCAGCGTTACTCCTAGAATACGAAGCCTCTGTAAAAAAGCGTTGGACAAGAAATAGTGTACATACCTGGCTCCAGCAGCTGGCAAGAGGACAGCGCACTTTCCGGAAAGTTGAATATCATCAGTTGTTCATTAGAAGTGCTTGGTACCGCCAGCTCCGGCAATACCCCTATAATCTCAACCATCGCTTCTTGCCTTCCAAGGCATGACAGTTGGCCCCCCGTTCTGTGGCGAGGCAACTGCACCGTGTGAGAAGGTTGAGCAATGGTAGAAACCTTGCGACAAAGCATGCTAGAACCATAGGACATCGGTTCTTGCTTCAAGGTGGAATAAACTCCTTTTGTCTGGGAAGGGTGATTGGTACCAAAGCTAGTACCCCACACTTGCGTAACACATGTGAAAACCGACGACAATGAGCGAGTACCTGCTGGACATATGGTCTCCAATTGAGCACCGAAACCAGACTTGAGATTTCTTGAGAACGAAGATTCACATGTAGGTTGATATTTAGGAACGTTTAGTTGCAGGCGTAAATATGCGACTCCATCCCCCGGGACCATTTCAAGGTTCACGCTGAGAGGAAGCATCCCCTCTGTGAAAAGGTGCAGCTTCGCTGGAGTAGGCGTAGCTGGTACATGTGTATCCGAAGTGACGATCGAAGATGCCAACGCTTGGTGAGGCGGAGAGATTGGAACATTATGAACTTGATTCCGCGAGCTTCCCTCAACCACGTCTCCTATCGCTGTTCGGAATTTGTGGCTTCGAATAGATCTACTCGTCAGTGCTGAACGACTCAATTCAAAGAATGTTGTACTCCAGATGGACTAGAGTGCGCCGAAGATCTCGGGGTAGAATGAGGAGATGACATTGCCTCAGACCACAACTCCGGGGCTGGACGAGGTGGTGGAAGTTGAAGTAGAGGAAAAGGAGAGCGAAGGGCGTCGGTTGATTGCCCCCTCGGAGTTGGAGGGTTGTGTCTGTGGCAATGACAAAGAATCGTGCCCTACAACAAGCCAATAGTCTGCGAAACGACTCATCATTTTGGGTCCTGACGCAGACAGTAGCGTTAGACCATTATTCACTTCTGGAGGAATCCTTAACACTACTATTCCTACAGTTTCTTACAAATAATCTATTTGAACTATATATTAAGACTACTGAAACTTGGTCGTTGTGGACTAGGGTGACTGGCACCCAGGCACTTCGATGGTGGTTGAACTTAAGATAGAGAACGCAAGAAGGTGTTCACGTGTCTGACGTGGCCTGATATCCGTCCCGCAGCTCAGATTCTACACTTATGTAAGAAGGAAGGTCCGGTACCTGAAGACGGAGTACCGGACCTTCCTTTTTCAGTGTTACGCTGATTGATTAGTTTGATTAGTCCTTGATTAGTTTTGATTAGTTGGCCGTTAGTGGTAAGTAGTGTGTGCGATTAGTGGATGATTAGTGATGATTAGTGTGATTAGTGAGGATTAGTGCAATTAGCGGCAGTATTGATTAGTACCAGGGCGGCAGGTCATTAATCGGTGCAGGGCAATGTTATGGAAATTGTACGTTTAGAAACCGAGGCAAAAATTAATAGCTACGGACCTCTGGCTGCAGCCTGCTGCCAAACTGCGGTCAACAGGTCTTCTCAGCGGATAAATTGTGGTAAGTTGGACTTCAGCTTGGTGAAATGCTCCTACTTCATTGATCCGACTAGGTGCTATCCGCCGCGATCAACAGACAGGCTGTTTGAAGCGAATGAAATTTGCAGAGTGCAGTCTTGCACATGCAGATTCCATGAGTATGAGCCTAAATCTGAACATCGCAAAGAATGCATTTTTTTCTAAATTGGGAGCGAGTCCTTTCTATACCCACATTCACATACTTATACGCGGTCAGAGCGTAGGACTAGAATCAAGGAGATTGCATTTAATAAAATGCATACAGAGACAACATTGATAGCACAGAGGCAGCATTTCTACGGCGCAAATCACAAATACCACAAATATCCGCGGTAAACGAGAAAACGAACGAAGATTGGTAACAAGTCGGTTAAGCTGGAGCCTGCCGGCTCTCCCATTGTTGAACTCGTTCCTCAGCTCGTTCCTCAACCCCCGGTACCTGTCCTGTGGAGACTTCACTCCCATCCACATCAGAATCGACACCCGAGCTTTGTCTGGAGTGAGAAACAGTCAGAGAAGTGTCGATGACTGTCCTTATTGTTTTGACTAATTCGTCGCGAAGGGATTTCAATATCGCATCAGGAATACCAGGTGGAGGTATCCAAGAATAAAAGATGCCATGGGTTCCAGGAAGAACGAGGTTTAGGTCGGGATATTCGGCATTAAGATGTTCTTTGAGTGACCAACACAGACGGCAACACTTCTTGCTGACACACACTGGAGTTTCGCTGAGATGAGACTAAGATAAGGGTAAGCAACGAGGTGCAACAGCTAAGTGGAGTGAAATCTCACTGGGGAATGTGAACAAACTTGAATCCTGGAACTAGCCAATCCCATCAATGATGCTTCAGCATGAACCTTTGCAGTCCAGGTTCCCTGGATGAGCTCCTTAGTTGCCTCTTCAGTCCAAGGGATACCAGGGAAGATGCCAGGCAGAATATGTTCCTGGAGGTCTTGGGAGTTATAGTCAAAGGTTCGGAAGGGTTTGTATTGAACTCGGGCGAGCTCCACTGCCTTTCCGGAGAGGCCGAGCCTACTTTCCTTGAAAAGGGAAACAACAGCAAGATACCAGGCCCACACCGTCCCCAGGGAGTGCATGACACGCTCTACTGGGGTGTCTGAGCCGGTCAATTCTTCGTAAACTGCAGAGATACTTGAATGCTCATAGGTGATGGCAAGTATGTAGAAACTCACATTCTTCCTGTCCTTCGAGGTCGAGCTGAGGCAACTCTTCTGCTGGACCCCCAAGTTCACTAAACAGATGTGAATCCCCCGGATCAGGTCCTTGCTCTGAATCATTGACTACATTGAGAGACGAGGGAAAACGATAAGCGGAAAATGTGCGATCAGGGTGAAATGATTTCAACAGATGGTCTTGTTTTGCTCGTGTGCGAGCATCCATTGTGCCAGTCTCTACAAAAATATCATCAGCCAAAGCCAGTAAAGAGGGAGGTTTGTGACATACCCACTTTCCGAATGATGGAATTAAGGGAGCGTAAAGAAAGCAGATGTTTGATTACTGTCTTGAGAGAGTGGAGAATCTGGATATGAAGGACAATAACTGGAAAGACCTCATGTTCTGGCGTCTTCGACCTGACTCTCCACTGGTCTTTGGAGTTCTTTTGTAACAAACGTAACGCTATCAAATCCCAGAGATACCGGAAAAGAGCCGTCCATCTGGCAAGGTTAACGGTATTGAGGTCGTAAGTATATCTCGACTTTGAACCAGCAACATTCGCCGTGGCTTTTACAAATACTTCAACTGTCTCATGAGCGGCCGAAGTAAGCGTGAGCTCGAACGTCTTGCTCAAATCAGGATCTGAGGATATGATTGATATGTTTTTGGCAAGGACGTCAAAGGGCACCCTGTCCCAGTGTGTAGAGAAAAGCAAAACCCGGCTCCCAAGCTTTCGAAACGCTCGGCGATGAATAAAATGCTGTAAAGGGGCCAAAAGCTTTCGTTTTTCTTCCGAGCCAGAAACACTGGAAAGATAAGAGAAGATATCGAAAACATGTTGAAGATGGGTATCAAATGAAAAGCTACCAGAATCACGTCAGATCTTTGGTTACAACAAAGATTTACAAAGCTCACCCATCATCTGCACTCCGTGTTTCAAGTAACGCATGACCACTTTCTTTGTTGGGCTGAATTATGTTTATATCATAGTCAGTCTTTGAGGTACCCTTGGGCCCGACCGGAAGATTTTGGGCCTCCTGAAGAGCCTGGGTGATCGCTTGAGTGGTCTGAAATACTGACGCGCTAGCTCGATTAGCAGCCCTCTTGACCTCAGTGAAAGCACGGGCTGCCTGCGGATCGAGGGTCTCTCCATGGCCAGGACCATCAGGGTATTGTTCAGTGACACGAGTACGAATGTCATCGGCGTATGCCTGTTGTTTCGAAGCTAGGTCGATATGTCGACTGGTTGTTCGTTGTAAATTGTGCTTGGGTCCCGCATTCTCGGAAAAAATTAGGCAGTGTATCGACTTTGTGTCCATATAGCCAGAAACAGCATGGACATTGTCGTTGGAATTCCCGGTAGTAAGGAGTGTTGATAAACGATTAAGGAAAGTGAGGCTGGGGTAGTCTCTAGGACGAGGTTGTGCGCTGGACTCAGCAGGCTGTTGGCCACGGAGCCAGGCGGACAAAAGAACGATATCGGAAGAATAGGACTCCGTTAAGGGCTTGTCCAAGCTCCAGAATTGATCGGTACTCATGGTAGTAGCGGAGAAAGAAACCTCGATGCTTTGTTGCGTCTAATCAGGTCTAATCTATTCCTACGACCCTTGCGGATGGATCCGGATCTATCACCACGTCAATGTACATGTGGAACCGCTTAAGTTTTTGTCAAAACGCCTTGCCTTTTCATGTCATTGAATTTGCGCATGCATCTTTATACTTATGTCAAGAATAGAGGCCCGACGGCCCGGGTTGTTCCGGTCGCGGCGCCCTTTTTCCTGTTCATACGCGTTTTGGATTGATCTATTGGAAATTCTATATATTTTATATACTCTGTATGTAGACCCGAAATGACAACGGATTCCGCCCTTTCTTCCCCCCTTATACTTACTTAAGCCCTTGGTCTCCCATCCCCCGGACATGGCACGTGCACAGCTCCACGCCACCGGCCGCGTCGTGACTTGTGAATTACTTACGCGCTGCTCAACGTAGTATATTGAACTACATATAAACCATGTGCGGGGCGGCCCGCCGCAGAATCTTCTATTTTGCGGGGGGCAAATATTTGGTAATGCAACATCTATACAATGTCTTTGTCTGTAGTAAAAGAAAAGACATATCTTGGGTTAAAGAATTCATAAAAATCCGGAAAAATTTGGAATAAATCACGGGTGAAATTACGCATTTTTCGGCGCCTTTTTCGGTCGAAATAGGCCCCGCAAGATCAAATAAATCTCATAATATTTCACTGAGGTTAAATTTATTATTTTACATAGAATAAATATGTTGTAAAATAATTTGTAAATCATAATATATTGCCTAATCTTTTGCAGCTGTGAAATAATGGATCCCTGGCAGTGAATACAGCTTTGCAAGAGGAGTCGAGTGAGGTGACACAAAATGTCAGTAGTAGCAGCTCGCCGGAAGGAAATTGAACGTTGAGAGTGGTAGTCTCGACGATCGGCTTAGGGGACAATGAACCATCGAAAAGGCGGAGATTGATTGGAGGGATAGATGAAGTTGGTAAACTATTTGCTTTTACAAAAAGCGAATCGATAAAACAGTCAGTAGAACCAGAGTCAAGTAAAGAGATAAAGGATAGCATCGCGGCGGAGGAATTGGAAGAAACGCCGCCAGCCGGTAAATCTAAAGTCAGCGATAATGTGAAAGATTGTTCATTATAAGAAAGAGTGGATGCGTTAGTTTTACTTCCCGCGTGGTACGAACTGAATCAACGCAACTCCCGTGTCGTACCGGTACAGGAGCTGCTGATTAGTTTTCCGAGTCCACGGAAGCCGTCTCGGCAATCTCCTGCGTCTCTGCAGCTCAGCCTCGAGTCTCACGAGCCTTCTTTCTCTTGCAATCCTCAAACTTATGCTTCCCACCGCAGAAACCACAAAGACCTAACTTCTTCCGGCGCTCCGCCTCGCTAGGGAGGAGTTTGCCGTCGGAACCTAGGTTAGCGGCAATCGACAATCTCGTTGATGCTGAACTCGTCATTGAGGACGAGTGGTTGCCTCCGCTAGGCTTACCTTGTTTTCCTGATCCTTTAGTCGAGAAAGCCGCGGAGGAGGGTGATGGTGAAGAACTTGGCGGGTTCTTCGAAAAAGTAGTCGGCGCCTTCGAGAACGAAGTCGCAACCAAGGAACGGGCATTTTCACGTTTCCGCTCTTCTTCCCGTCTCCAGTACTGGTTGTCCACGCGAAGGACTTCATTCTGGTAGTCCGCAAGAGTAGCGGGCTCTGGTAGACGGGCCATTTCGTCTTTGATACGGCTTGCCAAGCCGCGTTGATATGCCCACTTAAGGGCTTGGGAGTCCCAGTTTGTAGACACCACGAGAGTATTGAAGCGGATGTTGTAAGTCCGCACGTTGTCAGATTCCTTCATCCGCAACACTCCGAGTTTGTCCTCGGCTTCTCCCTGAGCATCGTACATACCGAAATTCTCCTGAAGCTCCTTCACCAACGACGCGAAGGAGGAGGTCCAGGCGGGCATCGCCGCGAGGTCCGGGTCCAGGATGTCCGGCTCGAACCACTCCTTTGCGGAGCCACCTAGATAAGAGAGCTTATAATGATCTTCCTCTGATCAGTAAAATACGCGGGGCGGTCAATAAAGACCAAGGATAATGAAACGAGGAAACCTTTCAGTTTCCGCGGGTTAGAACCGTCGAAAACCTCCGGGACCTTAACTTTAGACCTTGCGGTCTCGGACGGGCCACGATTTGTGGATAATCCCGTAATAGCACCTCCGAGGTTGTCGAGGGTGCCTCTGAAGGAGGTGAGCAGCTTGATGATTTGCTGTTCTGCAATGTCAGAGCGATTGCTGCTCGGCCGCACTGGAGGACTCCTAGAACGGCTGGGGCCGCGAGAGCTCCAAGGTGAGTTAGGCCCACCAGGACCGCCTGGTCCTCCGGGTGGTCCTTCGGGATCAGATCCCTCAGGGTCCGGGCCTTCCGGGTGGTCTGGTAAGTCGGGACTTACCTCCTCAATTTGCTCCGCAATTTCAGGTTCCTCCGGAACCTCAGCAGGAATGAGGGATGAAGACCGATTGTCGCGACGTAGGCAGAAGCGACGAAGGGAAGTGACCAATGGCACAAGCACGAGCACAAACCTGAGTGTGAGTAACACTCAACACACAAAGGCTAAAGGAATAAATGATCTCAGCGACTGTGATAGCATGAAGGGCCAATCACAAGGGTCAAATAAGGCAAGCTAGTTCCCAAAGACCAAGTCAATATTGAGTGTAAATAAAGATACAAATACGAACCTAGTTCCCAAAGACCAAGAGGTCGAGATAGGGAACTGGTAGCTGTCTACTGTACTATATATATTAGTGCTGGGTATTATAGATTTTTTCACCATATCATACAGCGTATTAGAGGCCTAGTTTTTTGGCCGTATTATACGTGTATAATACGGTATCATAGAAGGATTAGGTAAGCCCCGGAGGCGACATATAACATGGTATAATATGAGTATAATACACGTTAGTATTGTATTGAAAGACTATATTTACCAGATTTCACTGACTGACCACTGAGAATCCTTTTCTGACCACTCCTTGGCTCTCGTCCTTGAGCTTGAGCGTTGAGCATCCAAGACCACCTTGGGGCTATCCTCTTCCCATTTAAGCTTCGAATTGTAACATTCGAGAAGGCGTTCGAGATTGGCTCAAACAATCTGGTGACCATTGCCATCTTCATCTTCCTCTTCTGTTTCCATAAAATCAGCTCCATATGGGTCGTGAATGTCAAATGAATTCATCAGATGCCTTCTTGAGTACTAAGTAATTTTCCCATGGCAGGTCTCGGAAGAAAAACACCTCCCACTGCCGCCACGGCACTTGGGATTTGATACCTATAATACAGTGATTTTTTGGGGCTTCGGGTATGATACATATAATACGGTATAATACAGTATAATACAACCCTTGTATTATACAGCTGCTTATAAAACCCAGCACTAATATATATGAGTCTGAAACAATAGGAACCAAGGTAAAAGAACAAAGAACAATAGATATCAAAGAACAAGAACGCGAGAGTGAAATACTGGAAAGCGAATGAGGAACAAGGGAAGAACAATAAACTAATGACAGCGCGGGAGTGAGTGGTCATCTGAGCGATGAGTAACGAACGCGGTCATGTGGTTACTAAAGCATGTGAAAAGAAGAAAGAAAATGATATAGGTACTTAGTTGTCACGACATTACCCCCCTTCTACAGTCGATGTCCCAGCGACCAGGTCCGTAAGGTTTTCATAGGGTTGCCACGGAAGGGAGTTGAATACCGCTGCAGAAATCTTTCGCGGTGCATTTGGGTGTGTCCGATAAAAGTCAGCAATCTCCTCGTCACTTGATCCTTTCACATTTTCCTCATTTTCCCAACTATCCTGTCCTTCATCATAACCCTTCCATTGTACCAAAAATTGTAGTTTCTTCCATCGTCCATAAAACTGGCTGTCCAAAATTTTATCTACTTCATAGAATTCCTCCCCTTCCATGATCTCCGGGTCTGGTGGCGGTGGCCGTACTCCATTAACTTCGTTTCCTTTCCATGGCGAGAGTCGGTTAACATGAATGTTGTCATGGATTTTCATCCAGGTTGGTAGGTTAAGACGATATGTCAGAGGTCCAGTCTTCTCTGCGACTTCGAATGGCCCAAGTCGCCGACTCCCAAGTTTTTGATTTTTCTGTCGAATCTTTAGGTTCTGTAGTGATAGCCATACCGGTTGTCCAGTTGTAAATGTCTGAACCTCCCTTGTGTCGTCTCCCTTAATATGCTCCTTACTCATCCTAAGAGCCGCCTCCACATCCTCCCGGGCATGCTGTAGCAGCGTCAACTGCTGATCAATTGTTGGGTACTTGTTCCAAACTTGGATTGGAATCGTGAATCCGGGGGTGTATCCACAGAGGGTTTCGAATGGAGAATGATTGTGAGCGGAGTGAATTCGAGAGTTGATAACAAACTCAGCAGTAGGTAGTAGTTGATCCCAATCATCTTGTCGTCGGCTGATATACATGCAAATGTATCGTTCAATCTCCTGGTTTGCTCATTCCGTTTGACCGTTGGTTTCAGGATGGTATGCTGTTGTCAGTGCTGATTCTACCCCGAGTCATTTCAAGAGTTGCCGCATTACATCTGCCGCGAATTGGGGGCCTCTGTCAGAAATGAACCGTCGAGGAAGACCATGAAGTCGGAATATTTCGCGGTAGAAGAAGTCGGCTACGCCATCGGCAGTGATTTCTGTTGTGGTTGGGAAGCAGTGGATCATCTTGGTATAATGGTCAACAAAGGTTATTACAGCATTATGTCCGTCCTGGGTCATGGGGAGCTCTCCGATGAGATCTACGCCAATATCCTGCCATGGACTGTCCGGAACAGGAAGAGGCTGAAGCGGAGAGGAGTGGTGTGGATTGAGTCGCTTCCATTGACAGAGGTCACATCCTTCTACATATTTGTCCACAAATGACCGCATCCCTGGCCACCAGTATTGCCTGCTAACGAGTTCTAACGTACCATGCATCCCCGGGTGTCAGCGACTCAGTAGCTCACTACTAACCAGGCATCACAGAGTCGAGATAAACGAAGTGAATGAGAGGAGAATGGTCTTTGATTCTGGTCTAGCTACAGAGGAGAATAGACGAGAACAGAGATAAAGACTACTTGACGAAATATGCTACCTTATATACATATCCTAAGATGAATCCATGGGAGTCATCATGAGTCGCTGCCACAAGGCTATACAATATGAGTCGCTCGTATCCATAAGTAAAGCTGTCCATATACAACGATGAAACAATGAGGTAATATAAAAGAATGTATGTAGGCGGCCTAGATCTGTCAATACCTTGACAGACACGAGAGAGTTGCACCGACAATCAATGACAGCGTGTAAACGGTAAGGTTGTCACATGCTCATAAATAAAAGAAAAGGAAAAGATAAAAGAATAAGACAAACGCTCATGCAAGCACCTACAGCGCTAGTATTCCCAAAGAGTAAGTGAGCATCTAAAGTAATAAAAAATAGAAAAGAGTCTGTTTGTAACATCACCCTCTCCTTAGGGCACGAGTTCCACTGTCGTAAAAGCAAATTTTCGGATGGTAGTGAGGTGGAATTGGGTTCAGTGTCGGCAAGGGGAAGAGGTCGAAACAATTCTGTAGGGAACAAGGAAATTGGGATTTCAATTCAACGAAATATTGCGGGTTTTGGTTTCGTCGGATTCTTTTCATGGAATTCCTTAAGCAACTGGTCGACATTTGTGAGATTCGACCGCGGTTCCCAAGTTTGTTCGTGTGAACCGTATCCTTTCCACTGGACCTTATATTTGATTCCTTTTCCTACTTTCTTCAAATCAAGAATTTCTTCTGCTTCAAATTCTTCTTCTCCTCCTACAACGACAGGAGGTGGGCGTGTGTTTCGGGGTTGAGTAGGGAAACGAGGTTCTTTGTACGGGGTGAGGAGAACTTCGTTAAAGACATTATGCACATGTTTCCATGTGCGTGGGATTTCCAGTTTATAGGAACTGGCACCTACTTTCTGTTGGACCATAAACGGACCGTATCTCTTGTCGCCTAATTTCTTCATCGGGCAATCTGCCGACAGGTTCGTTCCTTCTAACCAAACCTTGTCGCCAACCTTGTACTCTATACTTTCTTTCTCTTTCCATCATACTGCCTCTTCATCTCTACCTTTGCTTTCTCTAAAGCTGATCCTACTTCCTTTCGTATCTTCTTCATTCCGTCTACGAAAGCTTGTACTGAAGGGTTGTCTGAAGTCATCTGGGTTGCCGTGCCTTTGTATGGGTGTCTTCCTGTATCTGCGTAGAAAGGAGAAACTTTCGTCGCTGAGTGGACCTTGTCATTGTAGTTGAATTCCGCTAGGGGTAACCATTCGTGCCAATTATTCTGCTGATAATTAATAAACAAACGGAGATATTGTTCGATCTCTTGGTTTGTTCGTTCCGATTGGCCGTTTGTCTGTGGATGGTACGCGGTGGTGAAGTTCGCTTCAATGCCTAGCAGTCGATAGAGTTCTTTCATAAACCTCGAGTGATACTGTGGGCCCCAATCATGTACTATCTTGCATGGAAGTCCATGGGTGGAGAAGATGGAATCCCGATAAATCTTTGCCATCCCTTCCGAAGTGACTGTAGTATGAGTTGGTACAAGTCTCAGTCTCTTCGTAAAGTGGTCGATGAAGATCACAATTGCATTGTATCTGCCAGATTCAGGGAGTTCTCCAATCATATCAGTGCCGATCACTTGCCAGGGTTCAGTCGGAACAGTATGAGGATGAAGATGTCCAATGGGTCGAGTTCGATGAGACTTTGTCGCCTGACACTTCTCGCAACCCTCTACGTACTTTCCAGCATCTCGAGTAATTCCTGGCCACCAGTAATCACGAGTGACAAGTTCTGCTGTTTTGTACTGTCCGGGATGTCCTGCGAGTGGTGAATTGTGGTACTTAGTAAGGATTTTGGACCTAAGTACATTGTTCTTCGGTACATAGACTCGTCCCTTCCATTCAATGATCCCTTCAGTTTCTTTCCATTCAGGGTTTTTGGCATCGAGGTTGTCCTTTACAAGTCGATCGATGTGGTTTCGGTTCTTTTGGATTTCCGACAGGAATATATCTTCTGGCGAGGAAATATTAAGAGTGCGAATAAAAAGTTCTGGCTTTAAAAGGACGATGTCTTCGTTGTCCTTTTCCCCCGTCTCAAGACCTGTCATCCTTGACAGGATGTCGACTTTAGTCATTGATTTTCCTGGTCGATGAACTAGATTAAAATTATATTCTGCAAGTTCAAGAACCCATCGAGCTTGTCGTCGATTTAGTTTCTGGGGTTTCTTGAAATATTGCAGGTTTGCATGGTCTGTGAAGATTTCAATCTGTTCTTCGGCTCCAAGAAGATATTGACGCCAATCATCGAGCGAGTCCATAATTGCCATTAATTCCTTGTCATAAATCTCATAGTTTCTCTCAACTTCATTGAGTGAACGAGATCGGAATGCTACAGGCCACCATTTTCCATCGACGAATTGAGAGAGGCAACCACCATTTGCAAAGTCGGATGAATCAGCTTCAAGCCTAAACTTTCCGTGATTTCGGGGAATAAGAAGGACTACTTCTTCACAGATTCGACGCTTGAGTTTGTCGAATGCGTGTTGCTGGGTTGCTGTCCATTCCCAAGCGGCATTTCCGGTAAGTTTTGTTAAGGGCTTGGCGACTTTGCTAAATCCTCGAATGAATCGTCGAAAGAAGTTACAGAAGCCTAGAAACTGTTGAACATTGTGTTTTTTCATCGGAGTCAACCACTCTCGTACAGCTTTGACTTTTTTCGGATCCATTCGAATTGTTCCGTTCTCTATGATTATGCCAAGGTAGTCTATAGACGTTTTCTCGAAAGAACATTTCTCAGGTTTGAGAAAGAGTTTGTGTTCTCGGAGAATGTCAAGCACTCGTTTTACAATTACTCGATGACTTTCCAAGTCGTCTGTAAATACGAGTATATCATCCATATAGACTATAACGTGTCCTTCATTAATCAAATCCCGAAGGATATGATTCATGAATTCCTGGAATGTTGCCGGTGAATTGGTTAATCCAAAGAACATAACAGTTGGTTCAAATAATCCTCGATTGGTCCTGAACGCAGCTTTCCACTCATCACCTTCTTTAATCCGTATGTTGTTGAATCCCCAGCGAATGTCCATCTTCGTGAATATTTTAGCACCCTTCAATTGATCAATACTATGGGTGTTAGGGATAAGATCACACAGGGATAGGTCACTTTCCAGCAGAATAATTGATTTACAGCGATCCATGCATTCTGCAGTCCTGTGCTTGGGTAGACAAATTGAAATAATAGTATTCTTCATTTCTGTATACTAGAAGTAGGGATTTCTGTGTGATATTATGAATTGCAGATGATAAGTATCCGTAGTCCAAGCGTGACTTTGAATGAAAATGCCAGGAACAGTAGGATACTCTGTTCAAACTGTGCATAGAAGGTGGTATCAATATTATATAGGTACCTAGGAGCTATTAATCCAAGTCCGAAGGCAATTGGAGGTCCATTGACTCTGCTATGAATGAACAAAGACGAGGTGCTCTTCGACGTGACGATTGTACATTGCCGTTGATTGGCAGTGCGAAGCGCTTCTCTATCCAAACAGACCAAAAGACAATAAACTCATTGATCTGCCGAGCACTTGCCGGTTACCGTCTAGCGGCTTCTGTGTGACGAAGACGTGACCCGGGGTGCACCTTATCCTTGTTTTGCTCGGTCACTGCCCAACACCTCCAAGAGCAAAAGGAAAGCTCTATAACTTGGGTGTAAACCATTTTCTAGTACTACAAAACAATCTGTCTACTCAGATTTTCAATTCAATAAGTTTTCATTAAGTTATTAAAAAAACTGGTCAAAAGATCTTATCCCTAACAACCATAGTAAGCTCCTGAATGAGGGGGAGTGGATATCGATTCTTGATCGTCATCTCATTCAGTTTGCGATAATCTTGTATTGGTCTAAGGGTACCATCTTTCTTTTTGATGAAGAAGAATGGTGAGGCCATTGGGGATGTTGAAGGTCGAATTCGTCCGGTTCGAATATTTTCTTCAAGGAATGCATCTAATGCCTCTTGTTCTTTTGGGTTCAAAGGATAGATCTTACAATCGAGTGGTTTAGAACCAGGTGTCAATTCGATCGCATGATCCCAAGGGCGTCGTTATGGCAATTGATCAAATTCCTTTTGACTGAAGACATCCGGGTATTTCTTCACATATGGAGTGGAAGTGTCGAAGTGTTTGCGTGTTTCTTCTTTGGCTTTCTTCTCTGTCCATTTCCTGGAATCTACCTGCTCTTGTACATAACGGTCCCAATCAAATATGAAAAGCCTCTCGCCGTCTTCGAGTACTGCTCGTGTTTGTATGTCTTCGGGTGTCCAGAAATGAGGATTGTAACCGCATTTAGAGGGGCATCGATCAAAAGTAACTTCTGATTTAACCCAGTCGATACTCGGATTATGATGTCGCAACCAATCTAATCCTAAGAAGATATGCTGTTCTCCAAGATTGACAACACCAAATTGAATCCGTTCCGAGTGATCTCCAATGGTTACACGGACTTCGGCATACTTGGTTATAGAGCCGTTCTCATTGAGTGTTCCATCAGCATTGTAGACAGGTACTCGAATAGGTAAATCCTTGGTCGGAATCCTATGTTGTTCAACAAAGTTTGCGTCAATGCATGAACCTGTAGCCCCACTGTCGACTAGTCCTTGCGTAACTATTTGCCGGTTGTCCTCTAATGTTTTGACAATGACTGGAAGTTTCAAGCTTTTTCCATGTGTTCCACAGACATAGCTTTTCTTTGTCGCAAGACTCTTAACAGCTTCGACTGCAGTTTTCCAGTTTAATGCACGTATTTCCATGACGGTTTCCTCCAAAGCTTCTCTTACTCGCGAGGAAGGTATCCATGTCCTTAAAAGTCCGACGGCTTTTGTGAGATTTCCTTCTCTCAGCCTTTGGACAGTCCATTCTGCCGTGTTGGGTATGTATCGTATAGGTTTTTTAAGTACTTCGGGTTTTTTATGGGTAAATGCAGAAGCGTGTTTTTCTACATTACCATATTTTATAGCGAAATCCAGTCCGCTGTCTACTATATTCGAAGTATTTATTTTAACGGGCTCCTCCAGACCTATATCTACTGGGGAGCTTTTACAAAACCCATACTATTCACCCAGGCGGTGAATGAATTCATGTCCATGCCAGCTGGTAACCCTGGCACTACGTCTACACTATTTACGTTAGCTTCTTCACTAACATTGTCCGTTCTCTCGCTATCATAGTTCATGAGCTCTACGCTACGAACCGCGGCTTTGCCCTTCTTTGGGCAGTTCCTACTGATGTGGCCCTTCTTGCCACAGTTGAAGCAAAGGCCATTAACCCTTGCACGATCTAAATCCATGGGTCGTCCCAAACCTCCAAAGGTTGTTCCGGACCCATCGCGTCTTGCGATCATAGGAGGAGGTCCCGCCGTTTGCGCGCCTTCCCATTTCTTCGGCTCTTGCCTACTGTAGGATTGTTGCGTGGATCCCTGTCCACGGCTTTGTCCTTGTGAGCTGTTATTCCAGCTCATGTTGTTGTATCCGCGCTTCTGCTCGTTTCCTGTGACGAGTTTCTTTAACTCGTCGTAGCTGTCAAACTCCTCGCTCCTTGTTCGGACCAAATCGCTCATGATGTTGGGGTTGACTGCTCTTTCAGCCAACTGGAGGACGTACTCACTTCTCTTGTCGTAACCCGCTTCCTTCAGCAGGAGTTCAAACTCCTTGAAGAAGTCGTCAGCCTTTGCACGACCTTGCTGAATACGGTTCAGCTTATCCATCGCCTCCTTCTTCTGTGAGATGTTAGAGAAACTGCTTTTCAGTTCCTCTAAGAATTTGGCGAAATCTACATTCCAGTCGCCTGCGACTTCATCCTGATGATCGTCGGTGTATACTTCCGCCCAATCATCAGCTCTTCCTCCACAAATATAGGACATTGCCACGTTAATGGCTTCATGGTCGTTAGTGACCTATCGTGTCCTTCGCAGGTCATGAATATAGGCGAGGAGAGTTCGAAGCCATGCTCGGAACTTCGAAACATCTCCTGTGAATATGTCGGGTTCCTTAACGATTGTCTTTCGGGAAGTAGAGATGTTGGAGGTGGGATTGTTGGTAGCGGTGGTAGTAGCGGAGGTGTTGGCATGCATAGAGTGGTTTGGGTCAGACATTTCTGAGCCAAGTTCGGTGGTAAATGATGGAGTGGGAGTGGGAGACCCTAAATGGACAGTTGAATCCGAGGATGCGGGAGAGGGAGAGCGAGTTGGATATGGGAGTGAAAAATCCTGAGGTCTTGACGAGAATGCCAGGATATGAAGGAGTGAATGCTTAGGGGTAGGAGCTCGTGTCGGTTTATGTGTTAATCCAGAAGACTGTCTACGTTCGCTCCTCGCGCAACGTTGTCTTTCGAATCGTCAACGTAAAAACTTCACGTTCCAACGCCTACTATCGAATCTTCTAAAGAAGAAACTCGATATTCTGTTACTAGCCCTGATTTACACTCCTTGGTAGGAGTCAGGCACACTAGCGAGAGTATTTTCCTCTCAGCATGGGTTGAGCCATACTACAGTGTCTCGATGTAGGTATGTACTGATAAAGTGTTTACGCCAATGCTGGCTTTAACACAGACGAGCTATGGAAAAGGAGGTGGATAATGGAGGGAAACAAAGGAGGTATGGACTTCGTTAGTGATGAAATGAAAAGAGTAAATTTGTAACGCAGCAGTATCCAGTGCCCAACCAAATGTCGAGAACCAGCAGGATGTGACGGGTGGTTTGTTTAAGATCTCTGTTCTTCTGTCAGCGACTCAGTAGCTCACTACTAACCAGGCGTCACAGAGTTGAGATAAACGAAGTGAATGAGAGGAGAATAGACGAGAACAGAGATAAAGACTACTTGACGAAATATGCTACCTTATATACATATCCTAAGATGAATCCATGGGAGTCATCATGAGTCGCTGCCACAAGGCTATACAATATGAGTCGCTCGTATCCATAAGTAAAGCTGTCCGTATACAACGATGATGAAACAATGAGGTAATATAAAAGAATGTATGTAGGCGGCCTAGATCTGTCAATACCTTGACAGACACGAGAGAGTCGCGCTGTTATATGTATGCGGATCGCGGTAAGTCCACGATCCCGCGATCCAATTCCCGCATTCGAGGAGTATAACTCTGCGAGCGAATCGACAATTATCTCTCCGGATCATTATCCGATCCGTACTATACCTTTTATATACATTCCTTTGTTCTTCCTCATGTCGACTAACCTATTCGGAGATAGTACATACGCAACCCTTACATAGAGTATGTATAAAGCCTCGATGTAGAATAGGTAGTCCTCAGCTTGAATATCGACTTAGATCTGCCCCTCATCTTGTATCCAGGATGTTAAAAACGTCCTTGATGCATACTCAACACTACTCCGACAATCGCGGGAGCGATGTCCGCGATCCGGAGCTTCTAACCTCACCATTGGACACTCAACGTGTTGAGGACACTACCAATAGTAGTGTCGAGGTCCAATAACCATCCCCCTCACTCCGTGATCTGCGAGAGAATGATCCCCTCATATGACCGTCGATCTCCGCGATCCGATCGCGGAAGTTTCCGCGGTTCCGGAGTTGCATGATCTTAACACGCGCTGACAATCGATGACAGCGTGGAAACGTGTTATGATCATGCACGGTCGTAGGCGATAAGTTGGATCGCTGACTAAAAGTCCGCAGGGTAAAAGACCGAACACCGAGATAAATCCCGGTGAGGGTGGAGTGAACCTACAGAGAGGTAGTCGGACGTTGACGCTACTATCAATAGCGTCCCCGACACGCCGTTGTCCGAAAACGAGGTTGAGGGTAATTCCGATCGCGGGAGAAACTCACGCGATTGTACTTAAGGTGAGGATGAGAATAACTCTATTTGAGATACACTGTATGAGTGTGCTATCAAAGTTGATATTTAAACTGAGGACCAACTATTCTACTCTCGTAGCTTTATACTGTAGTCGCTACCTAAGGGTCACTAAGCGATAGTATCCTAGAATAGTATGGTCGAACATGTGGAAGATAAAAGGGGAAAGTATAAAGGAAATGATATAAAAGGATATATAAGAAGTTGGCTAAGTGTGAGGGATATAAACACGAAGTGTAAAAGGATCGCGGAGGTAAGCTCCGTGACAGAAGAAAATGATGAAGTCGAAATACCGGAAAACAATCATCGGGGCTGCGGGAGTTTGACTTGGCATGGTCGTAACAAAACAGTAAGGTTGTCACATGCTCATAAATTTAAAAAAAGGAAAAGATAAAAGAATAAGACAAACGCTCATGCAAGCGCCTACAGCGCTAGTATTCCCAAAGAGTAAGTGAGTGTCTAAAGTAATAAAAGATAGAAAAGAGTCTGTTCGTAACACCGGGTGTCCAGCTGTAGGTGAATCGTGACATTGTGCCAGTACCGTTTTCCGGAGCTCCGGGTTGGGTGGTACGTATACCTTGTTTCGATAATACACCAAACCGTTGTCCTCTTTCCACTCCTCCAATCCCCCTGTCAGCACTTGTGGTCCCTTCAGGCTCTTTAATCCATCCAATACCTGTCAGCGACTCTCCAGCTCACGATATAAGCCAGGCGTCACACAGCAAGAAACGATCAAAGAGGATATATAACGCGGGAGGAGTAAGTCCTCAGATACTAGTCTAGCTGCAGAGGAGAATAGACGAGATCAGAGATAGAGACTATTCGACGAAATACTATGGCTTATATACATATCCTAAGATGAATCCATGGGAGTCATCGTGAGTCGTATCCATAAGAGCCAGTTCGGCGGTGAATTTAGATTTATGATTTATGATTTAGATTTACTTTATGGCTGTGCAAAATTGCCAAATTTGGACGTGTGACAGCGCACTTGTGCACTTATTTACATTTTCTCTTCTCTCTTCTCTCCACCATGGATCTGCCTGTAGATGATGATGATAACAATTTTCAGCGCACAATCCTTGTTATAGCTGCAGTTCTGCAGTATGTTGTCCTTGGATTATGTCAGTTCATTGCTCCACATTACTGCAAAGAGCCAATGCATGACTCTGCTCTATCTGGGCGTGCATGGCTCAATGAACTCCTTGTAGGCCATCCCAGTGTTTTCCACATCTGCTTTGACATGAACAAACATGTCTTCCTTGCTTTGGTTATTCAACTCCGCCTCTTGGGCTATGATGAAAAGCCAAATGCACATATCTTTCTTGACGAAGCACTTGCAATCTTTTTGTACACCTGTGTGACGGGACTCTCAGTGGACCATGTTGCAGTGCGGTTCCAGCATAGCAAGTCTACCATTTCTGAGTAAAGTCAATTATTCTTATCATATTTTATCTAACTGATTTACTGATAGACATTTTCGGACTATGGTCACATTTTTGACTTCTGCGACATTTTATAACCGCTTTGTGCAACTGCCTAATGAAGAGGATCCAATTGCAACTGAAATACGGTATAATCCCAAATTCTGGCCATATTTTGCCAATGTGATTGGTGCTATTGATGGGACTCACATAAATTGCACTCCTTCTGCAGAGGATATCCAGAATGCTCGAAATCGAAAAGGTGGAGTTACCATGAATTGTCTTGCTGTTGTAGACTTCAGAATGCGCTTTGTCCTTTTCATCAGTGGCTGGGATGGTTGTGCCGCAGACTCACAGATGTATGCAAAGGCCCGACTACGTGATTTCCCTATTCCCACTGGCAAATGCTATCTTGCAGATGCTGGCTTTGGCATATGTGATTCCTTGCTTGTTCCATATCGGGGTATCCGCTACCATTTGGCAGAATGGGTTAGGGGTTAGGGGGGTTAGGGGGTTAGGGGGGTTAGGGTTAGGGGTTAGGGTTAGGGGTTAGGGGTTAGGGGTTAGGGGGTTAGGGGTTAGGGGTTAGGGGTTAGGGGGTTAGGGGTTAGGGGGGGTTAGGG
>JANVFU010000028.1:0-108141 GCA_027921405.1 Lentinula detonsa
TACAGTACAACAAGATAATAACCATAATTCTACAATGGCAAGTCATATGATACCTAGGATACACAAAATGATCACTACAATTCTATGTACAATACAACAAGATAATGGCTATGATTCTACGGATGCAATTCTATATGTACAATACAACATGATACTGACTATGATTCTATAATAGCAAGATATAGTAGAAATACAATATATACAATCACAAGATAATACAGATAGTGAATCAAGATATACAAGTAAGGCAATTTAGAGATATGATTCAGCAATAGGACAAATGGTTATATTCGGTAAATGTGAAGGAATGCTCCCGATGCAAAAACTCGTGCCGCGAACGTCGTTGATGAATTGTAATGCAAGCGAAGGGAGAATCAGGGTAGAAGAGTCGGATGGTATAGTGGGATGGCTTCCCCGAGGCCCACAGCTGCAAAACGATTAGCGAATACGAAAAATGAAGTAAATAATCACGTACGCGATAACCCAAACAGGAGGAATGCCCCTCGGGCAGTTCCAGCTCCCTTGATTACTCAATGCCTTCCTTACAGTCTTCACGATCGTGGCATTGGATGGCCTCGACAGCTGACCGTTAGAGCCCGTCATCGCCCAGAAGATTTGAATCTAAAAATGAAAATCGCATTTGAGCGTGGGAATTCGTAGAGTCGGCGTTGACTCACCTTTGTTCCCGTCATTACAATGAGTCCGTGTGTAAAATTTTGTGGTGAGAGGAGTTCAGGGAACGTCTGAATTGACTGAGGAAGTTGGGAGCGGGAGAGATGAGTTTACGAGCAGGCTGTAGGTTAAGCGCCCAAGTCGTACTCGAGATTTCCGGGCCGTGGGCGCCTAATATGTCGGACAATGTACTGTTGGTCCGTTCGGATGCATGAATAATTAAATTTTTGCCCTGCATGGCCTGGAGCCGAAATCTCTGAGATGACCAAGTGAACAAATACGTTACTTGCATATCTACTGGATATTCATACAAAGGAGTTGTGTCTGCTTACTGTTCGATTGGATTCGGAAGTCTGATACGCATTTGACATCCACTGGATCCGAATTGAATGCAGTTTATCTTTCCTGTTACAATGCCTGTAGCTAACACTACTCATCAACGCACCATTAGTATGTTCGAATTCATGAATATTTAAATTTTTGCTATGCATGGCTCCGAGTCGAAATCTCTGAGATGACCAAGTGCACAAATAAGTTACTTGCATACCTACTGTTATATTCATACAAAGGAGTTGTGTCTGCTAACTGTTCGATTGATACACGTATGATAATATGTCGGACAATGCACCATTGGTCTGTTCGGATCCATGAATATTTAAATTTTTGCCGTGCATGGCCCCGAGCCAAAATTTCTGAGATGACCAAGTGCACAAATATGTTACTTGCATATCTACTGTTATATTCATACAAGTTCGATTGGATTCAGAAGTCTGATACACATTTGACGTCCACTGGATCCGATTTGGATGCAGTTTATCTTTCCTGTTACAATGCTTGTAGCTAACATTAATACACTACTCATCAATGCACCATTGGTATGTTCGAATCCATGAATAATTAAATTTTTGCTATGCATAGCCTGGAGCCGAAATTTCTGAGATGACCAAGACCACAAATAAGTTACTTGCATACCTACTGTTATACTCATACAAAGGAGTTGTGTCTGTCTGATACACGTATGGTAATACGTCGGACAATGCACCATTGGTCCGTTCGGATTCATGAATATTTAAATTTTTGCCGTGCATGGCCCCGAGCTGAAATCTCTAAGATGACCAAGTGCACAAATACGTTACTACTGTTATATTCATACAAAGGAGTTGTGTCTGCTAACTGTTCGATTGGATTCGGAAGTCTGATACACATATGATAATACGTCGGACAATGCACCATTGGTCCGTTCGGATCCATGAATATTAAAATTTTTGCCGTGCATGGCCCCAAGCTGAAATCTCTGAGATGACCAAGTGCACAAATACGTTACTACTGTTATATTCATACAAAGGAGTTGTGTCTGCTAACTGTTCGATTGGATTCGAAAGTCAGATACACGTATGGTAATGAAATCTCTGAGATGACCAAGTGCACAAATACGTTACTACTGTTATATTCATACAAAGGAGTTGTGTCTGCTAACTGTTCGATTGGATTCGGAAGTCTGATACACATATGATAATACGTCGGACAATGCACCATTGGTCCGTTCGGATCCATGAATAATTAAATTTTTCCTATGCATGGCCCCGAGCTGAAATGTCTGAGATGACCAAGGTGCACAAATAAGTTACTTGCATACGTACTGTTATACTCATACAAAGGAGTTGTGTCTGTCTGATACACGTATGATAATATGTCGGACAATGCACCATTGGTCCGTTGGGATCCATGAATATTTAAATTTTTGCCGTGCATGGCCCCAAGCTGAAATCTCTGAGATGACCAAGTGCACAAATACGTTACTACTGTTATATTCATACAAAGGAGTTGTGTCTGCTAACTGTTCGATTGGATTCGGAAGTCTGATACACATATGATAATACGTCGGACAATGCACCATTGGTCCGTTGGGATCCATGAATATTTAAATTTTTGCCGTGCATGGCCCCGAGCTGAAATCTCTGAGATGACCAAGTGCACAAATAAGTTACTACTGTTATATTCATACAAAGGAGTTGTGTCTGCTAACTGTTTGATTGGATTCGGAAGTCAGATACACGTATGACGTCCACTGGATCCGAATCGGATGCAGCTTATCTTTCCTCTTACAATGCTTGTACCTAATATTAATGCATTCCTTTCCCTTTTCATGTGAGCTTATGTTCTTACTCATGAAACCAACTTTTATTATTCCTTTTCCATCACAACCATGTAATGGATGTAAATATCATCAATACCATTTCATTTGGGATCCGTTAGATGCGAGGTGCATAACAGATGTTCAGCTCCGATGGGATGGCTAGTTAACAATTGTAAGTAAATAATAAGCTCCTTTGTGGGGAATGGAAATTTGTTATCATCACCATTCTGCGACCAATTGAAGCAAGGTGCATAATGGATGCTCGGCCCCGATCGGACGGTTCGTTAACAATTGTAAGTAAATATAATAAACTCCTTTGCATGAATATAACATTATTCACCTTTTAGGCTTGAGCGTTTGAAGGACATTAATTCCAATCTCCGGTGCAAAGCAAAAAATTCCCAAAAATTTACAAGTCAGCTGATCCGTGGTTGACAAATTCTTTGTTGAAAGCATTCAACGAACACAAGTCTTGTGATCCGATGGTCCGTGCGCAAATTGAAAATCTATAAGAGTGGGTGCGAAAAGCACCATTGAACTTCAACTTTTCCCTTTTAAAAAAATGTCTTCTCCCATAAAAATGACTTCGTCTCAACTTGCTGCGCAGCTCGTACAAATGCAAGCGCAACTTGCAATAGTACAGGAGAATGAGAGATTGGACAATGAACGACGGGCACAAAAGGCAGCTGAAGAACATTTGAAACGAGAGGCTGAGGAGCGACGGAAGCAAGAGGAAAAACAGGCTGAAGAGAAGAAACAAAGGGCCCAGGAGGCAAAGGCTGCGAAGGCTGCGAAAAAGAAGTTGGAAGCATTAGAGACCCAGAGGGCTCAGGCTTTGGCTGAGGCCAGAAAAGGAAAGGCACGGGAGGTGGAGCCAAGTCCGAAGCGGACTCGTGATGATTGGTCGGATCCGCTGGATCCTCCATATTCAGTGCGTTTAATGTTTTCTTGGTTCGAGACTAAAGCTAACTTGGTTAGCAGAATGGGGAGGAAAAAGAATCTGAGGATGATGATGGGCATGTGTCAGGGCCGAGGGCTCCGAAAAAGAAGAAGAGAAAGGTGGGAAAAGCCCAGGTGTGTCATGATTTTCTTCTTCAACAACGTTTTTACTAACTCTTTTTCTAGCCAAGTGCAAGTACTTCGTCCGCTCGGGCACCCTGTGAGCGATGCGTGGAGCGGGGTTTGGAATGTCGCCCTCAGGCGATATCCAACTCTGTTTCCTGCTTCGAATGCAGAAGATCCAAGATCCATTGTTCTTGGAACAGTGGTCTTGGATCAAAGTATAAGTCTGCTGTCAAAGTGGTGGACTCGCATGCTTCGATGGAGCCAGTGGTTGCTGCTCCGATCGAAATGTTTGAGAAAATAGTTGGGGCTATTGAGGGCGTTCAAAAGTCCATGGACAGAGTGGCCTCTGAAATAAGGTCATTATGCACACAAGTGGGTAGTTGGCAGTCAGAGCTCCGGAGCAATCGGGTCCAAGAGGCTGAAGCGAGAGAACAGTGGGAATTGGAGAGGGAAATGGAGGAATTGGCAGAAGAGGCAGAAGATTATGAAGAAGAACTTATAAGACAGGAAGAGGAGGAAAGAAAAGAAAGAGAAGAAGAAGAAATCGAAATCGAGTTGGTGAAGTGAACGGCTCTAAAAGAATTTTTCTTTATCTTTTTTGTTCGTATTATTTTTTGTAATGCTTTTGTTTTGTTGTTGTTTAATATGGTAGTTCTTGCCTTTTTGTGAACATAAGTAATTATAAGTGTAAGCGACAAAAGGAAGTTGTTAATCTTGTTAGAAAATTCATGAAGAAAAATAAGAGTTTTGTGTGAAGTCTTTACGACCATCAGACCGATGCGAAAAAGAATAATAAAAGTTGGTTTAATGAGTAATGAACATGAGTTCATAACAGGGGACCGAGGTCAGTATTAGTACTTTCCTCGTTAAAGTCGCTTGTCCCAAGATAGAATCAGTCGGGCCCGATATGGGGTGAAGGTAGTCTCAAACTGTATGAGCCCAACTGAAGTCAATATTTAAACTGAAGTACAACAAAGATGTCCGACGGCTCAATGATGTAAAAGTACCTTTGGCTGACTGACTGATGTTGAATAATTGAAATCATAAGTAAAATGTGATAGGACGAATGAATGTAAGATTGTTAACTATAAGCATTGTAAGAAGAAAGATAAATCGCACATGTTACATCCGATGGATGCAATGTGCATAACGGACATAATGAATCCGATCGGACGTATAAATGAAGAATTTTGTAAGTAGACTAAAGTGAAGCTCTTCTACATGAATATAACAAGATTGTTAACTATAAGCATTGTAAGAAGAAAGATAAATCGCAAATGTTACATCCGATGGGTGCAATGTGCATAACGGACATAATGAATACGATCGGACGTATAAATGAAGAATCTTGTAAGTAGACTAAAGTGAAGCTCTTCTACATGAATATAACAAGATTGTTAACTATAAGCATTGTAAGAAGAAAGATAAATGGGTGCAATGTGCATAACGGACATAATGAATCCGATCGGACGTATAAATGAAGAATTTTGTAAGTAGACTAAAGTAAAGCTCTTCTACATGAATATAACAAGATGTGTATAATACTTGTTGTCTGAAATGGTGTTTACTGAACGTCAGTTCTGACTCGAAATATGACTTGAAACTGATTTGGTGAGTCCGACTTCATATGCAAATCTATATATACATGGAATTTTCACCCATAGAATTTCACTTCAGAAGACCGCTTACTACTAAACCCTACTGAACACCCGCATTATCGCACCGCACCGCATCGGTCAGTCCACTCGAGCATAACTCTAACAACAGCTCCATACAGAAAATCACACTGACCCAATATACTACAAGAGACTACCTATATGTTAGGGGGACGACTATTTTGAAGAATGCTCACTGCACTGTTAAACCATATGCGTAAGTGCGCCCAACTTTGTAGATCTACTGGAGGGAAATTAGGCGTATTTTCAATCAAGCTGATTACTTTCATCAGAGAAATCAATGCGCCTAACATAGCCCGGTCCTTCAGTAGAAGGACTTGCCATGCCTGCTTCATCAGTGATGATGATGGTACTGGTGGATTCCAACGGCCAATGGTATCCTCAAGGAGAGCCTTGCAGTGCTTCACAAACTCCGGACCCTCTGTATCCTGATCACGGATCTTCAGGCCCAGACGGCCAGCTTGAATAGTCCAATCCTTGTTGGACGTAAACCACTGTAGACTGTCAAGGAGAGTCTCATCACTGGGCTGAGACTGTACAGGGATAGGAGGAATTGGAGGAGAAGGTTTCGATGGGAGAGTTGAAGAAGGGTGGTGTACTGGCGCCTGAGTGTCTTTTTGACGTCTACGGGTAGGAGTTGGAGAGGGGGAGGTCTTTCTCATCTTACGTCTACGCTTTTTGGACGCTCGTGTGCGAGATATCTGCCAGGCATGCCAATTGTAAGTTCGAGCTGGGGTGTGGATGGATGGAGCGTCTGAAGAATCACTGTCCGAAAACGAATCCACGTGAGGCTTTGGAGCATTGTCGACAGATGGGGAAGGTTTGGGAGGAGATTGGGGTATGGGTACCGTAACCTGTGTATTTGATTGTGATGTTTCTATGATTTCTCAGAACAGTCGGATGACAGAATTCAAAGACATCATAAATATAGAACTTACTATTTGTACCAGAAGCTATATTGAGGCGTTGACTTGTGACATGATGAAGGGGCTCTGACTGTGGTTTAAGATCCTCCTTTGCGTATGGATCAAGATTTAAATCAGCATCAGGGTCAAGGTTGATGTCTTCTACTTCTCGGAGGACTGTGAATGGTATAAAATGAGAAATAAGAATGGTTTCCGAAATGGATAAGCGCACGGAGTTCATCAATTTCTAGATCTAAATCCAAATGCAAGTCGAGGGGAGTTGCTGAATGAGATGGTTCCAACTCAGTGCTTGGATGCTTTTCGTTATGACCAGAGGAGACGGGAGAGGAAGAAGTTGGGAGGTCTTCTAGAAGCAATGATAAACGTGGTAAATCAAAATGTAAAAATTGACTGTACGTTTCTCGACATTGACTGAGGAGTCTTTGAATACATGGGATTGTGTTTGGTCGAGTGGTTCTAGAGCATTAGGTTTTGTGAGAACGTTTTACAAGTCAAAGTAGGAAAGCACCATACCAGTTGTATTGAACAACGCAGTTTCATTATCCTGCTGTAGTAAAGGACTATCTACTGGACTGAGATGAACACCAACCTGAATTTGTATTTATATATAAACCCCCTACCCATTAACAACTTTCCTTTTGCCAATTCCCAGCACATCTTGCGACGTAGCTGACTGCAGTCTGATTGATCGAAAGGAAACTCATCCTTGCCTTGGGCACAAGCAAGAATGAAGTTGAGGGTGAATATCCCACAGTCGTACGAATTCAATTGTTGAGGAACCTGAGAGATAAAGTCAGATTATGAATGGGAGGAGGATGTGAATGAAAACTTACCGTTATTGGGGGCGTAATCGACTTCAAGTTTAACATTTCTTGCTGACGGCGCTTCCCTTCGTTTACTAGCCAGTTTTGAATGCCCTAGAATGAACGAAAAGTGATTGGAAATAATAAAAAGTAGAAAGTAAGTGAAACGTACCCAAAAGATATCCTCATAATGATTCTGGTATGCGCTTTGTGAGCTATCATACAAAGTGAGTGTGCGAGCGGGAAGATTGATAGCTCCAGCGATCCAATGAGCGTTTCCGATATTGATAGGCATCAGGATTAGACGCGACTTCATTAGATTAGGATACTGTTGGATTTCAGTCAAGTAAAGCCATCGAAAATAATACAAGTTAAAAAACGTACTGGTTTAGTTAAGCGAAAAAGAACGTCGTTTTCCCTCATCCTCCTACCTGAAGACCTTGCACTCCAGATTGCAGCATAGACAAAGGTATGAACTATGGTGATATCAGGTGGAGTGGTGGAAGATATGAGAGATACATAAGCATCAATCACGCTATCGTTAAGCCAGCTAGTTGGGTTGAGTGTTTGCAAGTCCCTAGATCGGAGTTGGTACAACTCAAAATTGCAGGTAAAGTTGCCATCCTGTAATATGTGGTCAACCTCTGCATCCAACTCGTCGGGGAGATTCGAAGATGGGGGGGAACTTGGTACTGTGGAAATCGAAATTAATTGGTGAGCGTTTGATCAATATATAATGAATAAAGAAAAAAAAAAAACTTGTCGATTCATTGTGCCCCCTCCCGGAGATTTACATAAGTTGTCCATCCCAACTCCAGGGCATGTTTGAATGGTAAGTATAGTATATATAAGTAAACTAACCAACACTATCTTCTTTCTTCTTTCCTTTCCCTGAAGAGAGAATAGTAAGAGTCGGGTTGATAAACGAATGATAAGGCACTTACCATGGCTAGCCTCATTATAATATGCATGACCTACAGGGTGACCAATTGTGAGTTCAAATCAAGAGAGAAGTAAAAAGTGAGGGCTCACTATTCAAGAATGATAAGTCAAAGTCCTCTAGGAATTTTTCCATTTCCTCCATCTCTTCCTCTGAGTAGACCTCCACGGACCCAGGAATGTCTTGACACTGAGGAATTCGCAAACTTACTTCATCTGATAGCGTATAGGTATCAGCAATGAAAGGATCTTATCAAAGAAAAAAGCACCTACCTGAAAATCGCTGGAAGCGATCTCTGACATGCTCTAACCCGTGTTCTTTCTTGTCGGTCCAGAATGCACTGTGTTCCTCAGCCACACGCTCCTTTTGCTTTTGAGCCTCTCTTGCTGACAACTCCCTGAACGTTTCAAGTGGGCCTTGCATATCGATAGTGTAGACCCACACTCTTCGGCGCTCTGAAGCGCTGGACCACTCACCAACGGCAGAGTCCGATAGATGTGGGTCGTCCTCCCGACTGTCAGAAACTTTGGGGCTGAACAGTCGACTGCGTCATAGTCGACATGGACAGGATAAACGAAAGAGGAAAGAAAAATAAAAATAAAACTTACGGAAAATGACTTTGGTGGTTGTCAGGTATGAACTGTTGATCCTCAAGGGAGACGTTTTCATCTTGGTCAATACCAAGCCATTCCTCATCTTCTTCATTGTCATTTTGAAGCTCGTTGTCGCTGTTGTCAACGAGTGCGTTTTCAATGTCAATGTTATCATTATCATCATCGTAAATAGAAATCTCAGTGTCTTCATCATTGGCCTCTTGCATTATAACGTCCTGAGCTCGAGAATCTGAGCTTTCTACGTCTGTGTTGTTGTCAACGTCCATATCATCTGAGGCTACACGTCTATGGTTCCTGACATTGAGGAGACGGTGACTACGTCTTAAAACACGACGGGATGAGGAAGAATCAGACTCTGAGTTGTTGAAGAGATCCATAGGTTATTTGGAGGGGGATGTAGATGGGGTGGTGGTGGTAGCGGAGCAAGGTTGAACACAGTGTTCGACTCTGTTGATAGTGATCGAAATTAGGCACCGAATCCGGAGGACGCAACTTAGCGCTCATGGCTAGGAAAATTTTTCGAGGGTTCGCCGTTGTTGATGGCAATCAGGATTGTGATATGGATTGTGATTAGGCGCTGAATGCCGAGGGCGAATCTTAGCGCCAGGAAAATTTTATGAGTGTGGCTGCGGATTGTGATTAGGCGCTAAATGCCGAGGGCGAATCTTAGCGCCAGGAAAATTTTATGAGTGTGGCTGCGGATTGTGATTAGGCGCTAAATGCCGAGGGCGAACTTAGCGCCAGGAAAATTTTACGAGTTGATGGCAATCAGAATTCTGATATTGTCATTGAGCGGCAATGGCGGCTGAAATACATTGATTATCTCTAAAAAGCTAATCAACAATATCACATGAGTAATGATAAACCATATATAGAGCTCATGTGATTTCCAGGCCGTGACCACAATCAACGACGATCACCACCCGATATCATTATTATTAGTGAAGTTATGGCTGGAATGCTACCTGTGCTGCAGCTTGACCCTTCTAGGCCTCTTCCACCTGGGCCTCCCGTAGTGCACCCATCAGGTGTTTACATAGGGCCGTTTATGGATGGCTGGGAGACTGGACGATTTGTAGTATGCCCTCATACGTGCAAACACACCATGAACGCTCGGGTGTTACCTGCGTTTCAAAATATATTCACCTGGCCTGTGAATATTAGTGGTCGCAGCTACGATCATACTCGAAATGACAAATTTCATCGTAACTGTGCAGAGGGATGTCCGGGTTATGGAAGGTATGGATCTGGAAACGTACCCGAACGACGACCTGCTTCGTTAGCAGAAACTATTCGAGGTGTAATCGATTGGAGTCTGATCGTCCACTTCCACCGTGGAGTTTTACAGAAACGTGAGCTTGTGTGGGTCGAGCGGGTCCAACGTGGTGAGGAGTTGACCAACGCCCAACTCCGGGCTGTTTGGAACGCAGCACCTCAGCTCCCACCGCTTCATCCATCTCCATACTCCAACTATGGAATAGGTCCTGATAGCAATAGCTTACAGTTCCAGGATGTCCCCACTCATATATCTCAGTCCATGAGACCATTCGACTTGACTGCTGCAATAAGTGGAGTTCCAGCTATGCCTGGTTGCACTGTTCCAGGGCCTGGCCCTGTAATTTGTGGTTATACTGGCTGGGGTAAGCAATCTTATGACCAGGTCAGTAGGAGCCGAGACTTAATGTTATGTTTTATTAGGCGCGCCCTCTCTGTTACCAGATCCAATAGCTTCCGGAAGTGTCCGACACTCTCGCGAGTCATCGCCGAATCATGCAGAGTCCGTTCAGGCTATACCTGGACCGTCTGGTATTATTCGAACACCAGTTAACTCGCCAAGATTGTCGGATCAGGCTTTTTTACCTGCTCTGGAGCGAGCCGCGCCTTCACGTCAAGCAGGACATTATTCACCAGGAACGCTGGGACCTCAAACACCAATTCGACGTTATAATGCACCTGAAGCTCCCCGATCTATTTCCGAATCTCTGTCACCCATGCCAGAGATACAGGACGACCCACTGGGACTTTTTACACCAATACAAGCTCATAATGCTCCTCAGTCATCTCAATCTTCAAACGCACGTTCAGAAGTGTCTCCTACCCGAGAACCCAGTGTTGGCTTTGAGGTGGCCATGGCTGATGACGTTTCAGAGCATAATATGCTTGCAGAGTTCAGAACATTGGCTATTAGGGATAACCAAGGACTTGGAAGAGGACTGAGTTCACGTTGGTCAGAGCTCGAGGAAGACATCAATAGGTTACCGAAGAGGACACTATTCCTCCTGGATGATGTAGCGCTGTCGCCTAAGCCGTTGAAGACATTTGTGTCGGCGAGATTGATGCAAGAGAAGAATTTCTACTGGTGCATCCTGAAGTGGCAGATGACTTATGAACGTCGTCGGCTATTCCACGCCATGTATACCACCAACCCCGTCCTTCAAAGGGCGATGTACTTTCATGTAACTTGGCAGGGGTCTTTCCTACATGCAGAGCTTTATACCTGGGAATGGGTAAGGACCGTTAACGTATTTCTATGAATTCAAGCACTCATCACATTTTCTTAGCTTACACTTGCACTTTTACTTTGGGAGAAGGGGGGCCATGTTGACTTTATGATCACGTCGGACTTTTGCAAAATGCTTCAAGCACCAGGTGATATGCCAGTTGAATGGGAGAACATGAAGAAATACCGGTTTGTTTTCTTTGGAGGATCTTCTGACCCGGCGTGAGTGCTTCCGGATTGTCTTAAACAGCTGACTGATGAAGGGATTAGAAACGAGTTGACGGATGCCCAACATCACTCTCTTGAGTCTCTTGTTAGAAATAACACGCAAGTCTGGCCTCATCCTATATCTACCAAATTGGTATTACAGAAGTCAGTGATCCACAGGGCTCTTGCGAGAACAATTCACAAGGCGGGGGGATTAGCAGAAAGAATTTATCAAGTGGAATCTCTAGAGAAAGGACTTGAATTCCTTCGCAAAGGTTATGTTATCAAACGTGATTGTTCTTTCGAGTCCCGCCATGTTTTCCTGCCTAAACGGGAGCCCTACACGGTACACGCTGGAGAGAACGCCGCAGCTCGAGCTCGGGGGTATGAAGAGCTTTTCAAGCAGGCTTGGAATCTTAATGTTTCAGGATACAAGTTCTTTGCTCTCAATTACAACCCTGCCCTGCTAATTCTCGGTGAAGTCCGCACGTTCATCACCTTTGGGAGGGTGATAGAGCTTATACACACTGTACCGGAAGACCCTGTTCTCAAACGAGACAATATGCTGAATGAACGCTGCCACGGAAACCTGATGGACCTCACAAAGATGAAGCTACCACAGAGGGGGTAACTATGTACTCGTTATTCTGCTGTTCATAAACTGAATTCTTAACATCCAGGCGTTTTCTTGATTTTTCACAGCAACGACGACGTAACGAACTTTGGCACTGCCGAGATTTAGGCTTGGACAATACAGGAACGCAACAATTGACCGAGTTCGCTCTCAAGGTTTACGACAAGTTGGTCACCATTGATGAGAGCATCAATAGAACCAATCAGTTCCACAGAGGTATCGCTGGACACCAAGTTTGCGTCAGACTGGATATTGGAGTGATGTGGGACTCTAACTCGCCTGATCCCAAGGACCACAGGTATCGATTTTTTGTCAATGAAATCCAACCTGGAGATTCCGGGATGTTCATGATTGATGGGGATGCTCGTGCAAGTGTACCTCTTGGTATCATCGAGGGCATTCTCAGAGGGTCGCTGGAACAGTGAAGGCGCATTTCATATTGACAAATATCGTACCTACGCATATCTTGTAACCTCCTGCTTCGCACATTATTTTGGACTTAGTATGGGCAGGCTGTATATATATAATGAACAATTTTGCTATATATAAGTAAGTAATGTAATGACGCTTCTGCAGTAAATTAAGCGCCTGTGCGATCTGAGTCCGAACAGGGCGCTTATATTTTATTAGCCAGTCGCAATGACGCCTCTGCAGTAAATTAAGCGCCTGTGCGATCTGAGTCCGAACATTGTATAAGCGAATAACGACGCCAGCCTATAGTAAATTAAGCGAGTTCTAATGACCAGTAATTTATTATTTAAGCGAGCTTTGGAGTCATAATTACACTGCCTTTAGGCACAAGAGACCCTGAAGAAAATTTTTTTTTCTTTCCCACCATATCATTTCCTTTCCCTTACTGCCACCACTATCCCACTTTGACTTGCAACCACGCTTTCCTTACAACTCTCTGTGCAGCTGGTACCCTGTGCAGGAGGTAGGAAAGTAGATGATGTCTGACGAATGGGCTTGGCCTCCCAAACGTTGACATTCATCCTTCAGCGCTGTGCCTCCGCTGTGGGGACGAGGTTTAGCTTAGTGTCGGCAGACAGCAGCTAGACTTCATGCTCTGGTTGCAAGAGCCATTGTGGGGGTGGTGGAAGGGCTTGAGTGGGTTGTGGGAACTTCAGAAGAAGGTATGGACGCTCACGCCCGTTTATTGCGAGGCTCATATCTATGTTCCACAGATAACTTGAACGTTGATGAATCACAAATCGTATCATTCCCTGCATGTGAGTTCTCTCCAATTACTAATACCCTTTTCTGACAGTTGGTGAATCTTTCAAGAGGGGAGGGACGCTGGCTTATGGGGGGATGTGCATTGTAAGGGAAGTAGAATCGCTATTCACGCCTTGTCATCATCTAATCACGTCCTAAGATTGGTTTGATTTGTTAGATTGGTTTCTGCTCCAGTGCATTGTAAGGGAAGTAGAATCGCTATTCACGCCTTGTCATCATCTAATCACGTCCTAAGATTGGTTTGATTTGTTAGATTGGTTTCTGCTCCAGTGCATTGTAAGGGAAGTAGAATCGCTATTCACGCCTTGTCATCATCTAATCACGTCCTAAGATTGGTTTGATTTGTTAGATTGGTTTCTGCTCCAAAGGGACCGCCTGGTATGTTGTATCTAGCAGTAGGTTCAGTACCAGTGCAAAGAGTGATTCAGATGGATCCCTGAATCACTCTTTGCGCTGGGCGGGGGAGTTTTGGGATGTCAAGTAGTAGTGGTAGTAGTAGTAGTATGTCTACTTCACGCTTTTTTGAAACAATGTGGTGTGGAGAAAATTCGGGCTACGCTAAGCTGCTGTCCCAACCTTAATTTAGGGCTCATTCAACGCAATATAAAACATTGAACCCAAGCTCCATATATAACAAGGCTTCGCACCGAATAAACCGTTTGATTTTTCTAGAGCACAATATGACGGACGGTTTTCGCTCTGCTAAAATCAAGTGTGTAGCTTGTAAACTGATAGAGTAACCAAAAAACCAGGTGGTAACTACTGCTATAACTATTGTACCAACGTAGTGAGTGTTCTATCACTAAAATTAACAAATTCCATGTACAATACAACAATATGGAAAGCCGCTGGTCCGCGTGGGTGTCGTCGGCTCTGATCCAAGAGAATTCTTCATCCGTTCCTTCATTTCCAGCCCATCTAACAAAGCATTGGAGAGGTCAGTATTAGTAGTATCCTCATTATAAGTCGCTTGCCCCAAGATAGAATCAGTCGGATCCAATGGTCCGATCCGAAGCGAAGATGAGTGAAGGTCTCAACTAAGGACTGACTGATAAGAGGTCAACTAAAGTATATTTAAACTGAGGTACAACAAAGTTGTCGTACACCCGAAGTACTATGTGGTTAACCAGAGTAATATAAAAGTAACACATGTTGTATGATCGAAATCATAAGTAAAATGTGATAGGATGAAAGATTGTTAACTATAAGCATTATAAGAAGAAAGATAAATCGCAAATGTGTTACATCCAAGGGATGCAATTGTGCATAACGGACCTAATGGATCCGATCGGATGTATAATGAAGAATTGTAAATAGACTAAAGTGAAGCTCTTCTGCATGAATATAACAAGATGTGTATAACACTTGTTGTCTGAAATGGTGTTTGCTGAACGTCAGCTCTGACTCGAAATATGACTTGAAACTGATTTGGTGAGTCCGACTTCATATGCATACGATTCTATGTACAATACAAAAAGATGGAAAGCAAGTAATATCGCTTGGACCCGACGGCTGTGAATCCCTCACAAGAGCACACATTATCATAGAATAACAGAGTCGGGGTGGATGTCATCGGCTCTGATCCAAGACATTTCTTCATCCGTTCCTTCATTTCCAGCCCATCTAACAAAGCATTGGAGAGGTCAGTATCAGTCGGATCCGATATGGTCCGATCGAAAGCGAAGATGAGTGAAGCTCTCAACTAAGGACTGACTGTATGAGGTCAACTAAAGGATATTTAAACTGAGGTACAACAAAGTTGTCGTACAGCTGAAGTACTACATGGTCAACCAGAGTAATATAAAAGTAAGACTCGTACCTTTCGATAACTGGTGTTGTATAATCGAAATCATAAGTAAAATGTGATAGGATGAATGAATGTAAGATTGTTAACTATAAGCATTGTAAGAAGAAAGATAAATTAAATGTTACATCCGATGCATGCAATGTGCATAACGGACATAATGGATCCGATCGGACGTATAATGAAGAATTGTAAGTAGACTAAAGTGAAGCTCTTCTACAAGAAAAGATGTGTATAACACTTGTTGTCTGAAATGGTGTTTACTGAACGTCAGCTCTGACTTGAAATATGACATGAAACTGATTTGGTGAGGCCGACTTCATATGCAAATCTATATATACAATACAGCAAGATACATAATAATCATAATTCTACAAATAGCAACCAAGTAATATAATACAATTAATCACCATGAATCTAAGTACAATACAACAAGAAAGCAAGTAATATCGCTCGGACCCGACGGCTGTGAATCCCTCATCCTAATCTCAAATGAAATTTCACCCATAGAACTTTGCTTCAGAAGACTGGACCACCTCCGTCCAACTGCTTACTACTAAACCCTACTGAACACCCGGATCATCGCACCGCACCGCATCGGTCAGTCCACTCGAGCGTAACTCTAACAACGGATCCATACAGCATTATAAATATACAACTTACCAACGGAAGCTATATTGAGGCGTTGACTTGTTACATGACCAAGGGGCTCTGACTGTGGCTCAAGATCCTCCTTTGCAGGGTCAAGGTTGATGTCTTCTACTTCTCGGAGGACTGTGAATAGTATAAAATGAGAAATAAGAATGGTTTCTGGAATGGATAAGCGCACGAAGTTCATCAATTTCTTGATCTAAATAAGTCGAGGGGAGCTGCTGAATGAGACGGTTCCAAATCAGTGCTTTGATGCTTTTCGTTATGACCAGAGGAAACGGGAGTGGACGAAGTCGGGATGTCTTCTAGAAGCAATGATAAACGTGGTAAATAAATTGACCGTACGTTTCTCGACATTGACTGAGGAGCCTTTGAATACATAGGATTGTGTTTGGATTTGGTTTTGTGAGAATATTTTACAAGTCAAAGTAGAAATGCACCATACCAGTCGTATTGAACAAGACAATTTCATTATACTGCTGTAGTAAAGGACTATCTACTAGACTGAGATGAACACCAACCTGAATTTGTATTTATATATAAACTACCTACCCATTAACAACTTACCATTTGCCAATTCCCAACACATCTTGCGACGTAGCTGACTGCAGTTCGATTGATCGAAAGGAAACTCATCCTTGCCTTGGGCACAAGCAAGAATGAAGTTGAGGGTGAATAACCCACAGTCGTACGAATTTGATTGTTGAGGAACCTGAGAGATAAAGTCAGATTATGAATGGGAGGAGGATGTGATTGAAAACTTACCGTTATTTGGGGCGCAATCAACTTCAAGTTTGACATTTCTTGCTGACGGCGCTTCCCTTCATTTACTAACCAGTTTTGAATGCCCTAGAATGAACGAAAAGTGATTGGAAATAATAACAAGTAGAGAAAGTAAGTGAAACGTACCCAAAAGATATCCTCATAATGATTCTGGTATGCGCTTTGTGAGCTATCATACAAAGTGAGTGTGCGAGCGGGAAGATTGATAGCTCCAGCGATCCAATGAGTATTTCCGATATTGATAGGCATGAGGATTAGAAGGGAACTCATCAGATTAGGATACTGTTGCAATTCAAACGAAGTTAACCAATTGAAAACGATACAAGGTAAAACTTACTGGTTTGGTTAGGCGGAAAAGGGCCTCATTTTTTCTCATACTCATCCCTTCAGTCCTTGCAGTCCTGATTGCTGAGTTGATGAACGAAGGAACGATAGTTATATTAGGGGGAGTAGTGGACGACAGAAGAGATATATAAGCGTTGATCACGTTATCATTAAGCCAACGAGTTGGATTAAGGGTATGTAGGTCCCGAGATCGAAGTTGGTACTGCGCTGAATTGCAAGTAAAGTTCTTGTCGAGTAATAAGCGGTCGACCTCTTCATCCATATCGTGGGGGAGATTAGAAGAGGGGGGTGAGCTGGGTGCTGTAGATATTGCAATTAATCAGCAAAAGTGGTTTGAAATCGATTCAAAAAAAAAGAGGAAAACAAGGTTGATACGTTGGCCCCAGAGATTCACATGAATAAATTGTCGATCACAATACCTGGGCATGTATCGATGGTAGGTATATTATGTGAAGATAACTAACCAATACTATATTCGTCTTCTTCGACTTTCTCTGTTAAAGAACCAATGGTAAGAATTGAGTTTGCAAACAAACGATTGGGCACTTACCATGGCTAGCCTCATTATAATATGCTTGACCTACACGGTGACCCAATAGTTAGTTTCACAAGATAGGGGAATGGAATGAGGGACTTACTATTCAAAAATGACAAGTCGAACTCTACTAAGAACTTCTCCATGTCCTCGATCTGTTCATCCGAGAAACTCTGGAGTTTCCCAGTTGCCTTATCACCTGTAGGAATCCGCGAAGTTACTTCCTCTGATAGTGTAACGTCGGGTAAATTAGCAAATGCAATGTTAGTGCCAACCGATACTTACCTGAAAATCGCTCAAGGCGATCTTTGATGTCTTCGAGCCCATGTTGTTTCTTGTCGGCCCAAAACCTTGCGTGTTCTTCGGACCTAGCCTTCTTTTTCTTCTGGGCCTGCTTTGCGGACAACTCACTGAATTCATCCAGGTGGCGTTGCATATCGATGGTGTAGACCCATACACTGCGGTGCTCTGTAGCGTTAGACCACTCACCGACGGCAGAGTCCGAGAGATATGGGTCGTCGTTACTGCCTTCACCAAGTTCTGGACTGAACAGTCGACTATGTTGATAATACACGGCTGGGTAAATGAAAGAGAAAGACTAAGAAAAAAACTTACGGAAAATGACTTTGGTTATCGTCAAAGGTATCATCATCGTCCATATTGACGTTCGTGTCTGGATCTTCAAAGACCTCTTGCTCTTCCTCGTAATCTTCATCCGCGTGTTCATCGTTATCGATTTCAAATTGTTCAGCGTTATCTTCATAGTAAATTTGAAACTCTTCATCGCTATCAACCTCATCGTTTTCAATGTTATCATCGTTCATGGAACTTGAAGAGTCGTCGTTGGCTTCTTGCATGACAACGTCATGAGTCTCATCGTTCGTACTTTCTACGTTCTCATCGTAGTCGATATCCATATCTGACACTACGCGTCTACGGTGCCTCAGTTTGCGGAGACGATGGCTACGTCTGTTATATTGTTGAGGAGAAGAGGGTTCTTCAGAGTCTGAGCCGATGAAGAGATCCATAGAGTGTTACGTGGGGTGGTGGTGGTGGTGGTGGTGGTGGTGGTAGTGGTCGAAGATGAACTTGTGCAAAATTCAACTTCGTTGATTGAGTGATCGAGATTAAGCGCGCAATCTTGAATCTTAGCGCCCTATACAGTGAAAATCTCACAAGTTCGCCGTCGCTGATGGCCGCCATCAGAAGTGTGATATGTGAAATATGGGGCGCTCACCCATTTAGGCGCTCATGCAGAACATATTCAAAGACCAATCCCGGCCACACGTAATCCCTGGCATATAAGCGCTGGACCTCCCAGTGCATCCCAAAGGTAGAACTTGGTAGACCTATTCGGACAATTACAAAGACAGCACGAGGTGAAACATAAAAGTATTTAGGAAGATGGATAATTCCTTACGTCTAGTTCACCTCTTGACTCTCTACCACCACCATCGTCGACGATAACCACCAAACATTATCAGTGAATTGATGGCTGGATTACTACCTGTGCTACAGCTTGACCCTTCTAGACCTCTTCCTCCTGGACCTCCCACCTCAATGCACCCATCTGGTGTTTACATGGGGCCGTTCATGGATGGATGGGTGACTGGACGATTTGTAGTATGCCCTCATACGTGCAAACACACCATGAACGCTCGGGTGATACCTGCGTTTCAAAATATATTCACCTGGCCTGTGAATATTAGTGGTCGCAGCTACGATCATACTCGAAATGAGAAATTTCATCGTAACTGTGCAGAGGGATGTCCGGGACATCAAAGGTTTGGATCTGGTAATGTAGCTGAACGACGACCCGCTACGTTAGCAGAAACTATTCGGGGTGTAATCGACTGGAGTCTTATCGTCCGCTCCCATCGTGGGGTGTTACAGAAACGTGAGCTTGTATGGGTTGAACGGGTTGAATCTGGTGAGGATTTGACGAACCCGCAACTCCGAGCGCTTTGGAATGCTGCACCTCAGCTTCCACCTCTTCATCCCTCTCTGTACTCCAACTATGGAATAGGTCCTGATAGTGATACGTTACAATTTCAAGATATCCCGACTCATATCTCTCAATCTATGAGACCATTTAACTTGACCGCCGCTCTTTGTGGAGAACCAGCTATGCCAGGGTCCACCGTGCCAGGGCCAGGGCCTGTTATCTGTGGCTATAATGGCTGGGGTAAGCATTCTCATTCTTACGAAAAACTCAGTTAGGTAATAATGTTATGTTTTGTTAGGTGCGCCCTCCTCACTACCAGGTCCTCCAGAGTCCTCTCGTCTCGGAAGATCACACTTGTCAGATCCTGCCGGGTCGGTCCGGCACACTGCTGGACCGTCTCGTACTATCCGAACGCCACTTCAATCCCCAGTACGGTGGAATCGTACTCGTACACATTCACCCACCCCTGGACCGTCCAATCACCCTCATTCACTTGCTCAACAGCGAACATCTTATTCGCCTGAAGCTCGATTTGATTCACCAGTAAGCCCGGGTCCTCACACTCCAGCCCCTCATTATAATGCACCTCGAGCACCCTCCTATCATTCTCAGCAAGCTCTATCGCCTGTGCCGGAGACAGAGCACACCCCTCCGGGCTTGTTTAGCCCTCCGGGCTCGTATAGCCCTCCGGGCTTGTTTAGCTCAATATCAGCTCATAACACTCCTCTGGGATCACGACGTTCCATGGCACCTGGAGAGTTATCTCCTACACCAGGACTGCGTCTCGGTTCTGAGGGACCTTTGTCTGCAGCTGGTGGGGTAAAGCCTGATGATATCGATGAATTCAGAACGCTGGCCATTAGGGATAATGAAGGAATCGGACGGGGACTAAGTTCACGTTGGTCTGAGCTCGAAGAAGACATCAATAGGTTGCCGAAGAAGACGTTATTCCTCCTGGACGATCAATATATGGCTCCCAAGCCTTTGAAGACCTTTTTGACGGCAAGATTCATGCAGGAGAAGAACTTTTACTGGTGTATTTTGAAGTGGCAGATGACTCATGAACGTCGTCGGCTGTTTCACGCAATGTATGAGAAAAACCTCACACTTCAAAGGGCGATGTATTTTCATATAACTGTGGGGGGATCCTTCCTAAATGCAGAACTCTATGTTTGGGAATGGGTAAGAACCGTTGACTATCGTTCGAAATTCAGGCTCTCACCATATTTTATTAGATTACGCTTGCGCTTCTACTTTGGGAGCAAGGGGGTCATGTTGACTTTATGCTCGCGTCAGACTTTTGCAAGATGCTTCAAAGGCCAGGAGATATGCCAGTTGAATGGGAGCGCATGAAGAAATACGAGTTTGTTTTCTTTGGAGGTTCTTCCGACCCCTCGTGAGTACCTCTGATGAACTTGAACTTTTGACCCCTGACTGATGAAGGGGATTAGAAATGAGTTGACGACAGCGCAATATCGCAATCTCACAGTCCTTGTCAAGAACAGCATGCAGATCTGGCCTCATCCGTTATCTGTTAAAGTGGTGTTACAGAAATCGGTCATCTATCGTGCTCTGGCGGGAACGATCCGTAAAGCGGGGGGATTTGCGGAAATGATTTTCCAAGTAACTTCCGTTGACATGGGAATCGAACTCCTATATATATGCCCAACTGGCATTGCTGCAATGGCCACATGTCAGATTGATCTTCCAGAATCTTGGGATCCACTGGACAGATCCACTCCATTATTTGGGGAAACATGTTCATTTGGATCCTATCTACTGGGAAGTGAGGTTGGTTTTTGCTTAGTCATCCAAATTCCCATGATATCATCATTTACTTACACAGCACATTTTACTCTTGGTTTCTGACAACAATGCCTAGGATCCCAGGATCCACTACAAATCAGGGTTAGCCTCAGGGAAACAATATGCTTATATGCCCTATATGATCCCCAAACCTGCTTTGTTTAAACCATTACATCACATCTTGGCCCAAAATATGTGCAACTCTCTGCACTACTCATTAATCTGTGTCTGCAAGCTTGTTGAACTAGAATCTTGGGATCCAGTGGACAGATCTACTCAATTATTAGGAGAAAAATGCTCATTCAGATCATATCTACTGGGAACTGAGCTTGGTTTTTTCTTAGTCATCAAAAATCCCATGCTATGATACAGTATTTCATCCATCACCACTATAACATGTTTTTGTACATCCACCTCAGAATCTCAGGATCCAGAGCAAATCAGGTTTAGTTTTGGTGGATGATTATGCTGTTTGGAGCTCTACTATGCCCAAACCTGGCTCCATTAAGAGACTATATAAACACTTGGCCAAATCTCAGTGCATTCCTCTGTATCACTTATCAGAAAGTTAATTATCATTTCACACATAGCTTTACTTCTACAATATACACAGTTATAGGGCATACCACCATACATTTGTCAGGACATATACCATACTTGACCTGTATCACCCCTTCACTGTACAGAAGCACAAGTCCGCATGAAAGGACTCCCTGCAATATGAACATGTGACCCAGGCGCTCCTGCCAATTGATTAGTCAATAAGGCGCTAAGTTAACATATCCAAACCAAACCGTGCACATAATGCCCAGGCAAGTCTACTATCTGCGAAATCCGTATACTCATGCAAACTGAATATTCAAATACAGAATTGTATGTAATAGCATTCATTGCCTCTATACCACCGTTGGTTCAACACAAGAAAACCATCGCAAAGAATTCCATTCTGAGGAGCACAAGTTCCCTTACAACGGTTTGTACATTCTTACCCTCGCGTTGGATGTTCTTATCATTGAACCCACAGGAAAAAAGGTGCAAACATCACGTCGTGAAGATGGAAAGCTACCATGTCCCTGTGGAGCTGAATCCCATGCTCGTTTCAGCTTCAAAAAGCTTCGAGCATTGATAACCAGACCTGGACCACATCCAGGTCCCCACGAATCCCCTTTTCCTGACCCTGACAACCACCACCATGCACCGTTACAAACTCTACCTGCTGAACGCTCTGTCCCTCATCAAACAAGTTCAGATATCCCAGTACTTGATCATACTCCCACACACATCGCCCCAACTTCCAGTTCACCGTTATCAACTAATCATGCTATGCCTAATACCAACCCACAATCAAATTTCGATGACGCATTCGCAGCAGCTTTAGTCCTGCCACCTTCCGTTGACGAGAGCCACATGCAACAGAATGACTTTGATATGAATGGAATAATGTCGTTGGGGAGAGATGACGAGGGCTCAAAGGTGGAAGGAGCATATAGCATGGAAGCTCACCGAGGCTCAAACGGAGATGTTACTGAGCGCGATGGTATGTGTTATCAATCTCCCATTATTCCAACGTCAAACACATGCATTACAGAGTTAAACGAAGGAGACTATGGTATGGAATCGGAATACGAAGATGAAAACGAGAATGTGCTTGAAGAAAGCCCATTGGGTAATATAGATCACTGCACCTCACCTATCTCTACCGGAGAAGCTGCCACCTTCCTCGCTCGATTCAACATTATAGTTGATCCTGTATATCAAATAACAATCTGCACAGAATGCGCTGTTCCAGTTCCATTTGCCCATATACACACACATCAATGGACCAAACATTTTGTCAAACTCTCACTTCCACTCGAATGCAGACTCCCCAAGAAAGAAGAAATTCTTCTACACTTGTCAATCCTAGGTGCAGACCAACTGCGCGACATCCCCTACGAACGGATCACACCAATACATGGCGTCGAAACTATCCAAGGATACAAGTGCACAGTTGCACATTGCGATTTCATCTATGGATCCCATCGATCGTTGCGGAGACACCAAGAAGAAAACCATTTCACGATCAAGAAAGGGCTCCGCAATTCAACCCGGGTATCCTGCCAACCTCTTTCCAAATTTCGAAACGCCAGGAGATATGTAGAAGTCTCGCTACAAGACCTCACTGTTTCGCCTGCCATGCTTGAGATCGAACGTGCAGCTGCCACCTGCAAACTCCTTGAACACAGCGATACTTTCACTGTTGCATCTAACGCACGCGAGAAGAGCGCTGTCTTTGCACAGTCACGATGGGATGAGCTCCTTGACAACGTTGACGTTGCTAAACTCAGCCGCACCATCTCAACCACAGAAAGCCCTGCATACCCTCTCTTCGAAAAACTTCGGGCAACAGGCAGGGAATACTATCAGGGTTATAAAGGACAAAAAACGGCGTGTAGGGGTCACCCCCCTGGCCTAGGGAGTGCCTATCTAGGCAGGAGAGTCCCACGGCTGACTGAACTGAACACCCCGTAGTTTCTGGACATATTGTCCCCCAAAGAATAGTTGCATCGTGAACATACAAAAAGGGAAAGTGTATAATTACCACAAGGATTTTTCGGCTGATCTCGGGCCTCCGTTCCAGCAGAGCCTTAGTATCACCCGGCGATATTTCCCTGACGCCGTGAGTTTAATGCAGGAAATTCCAGAAAAAGACGACATTCTTGCGGTCAGTGCATAATTACTACAATGATTTTCCTCCGCATCTCGGGTCTGCGTTTCAGCAGAGCCTTAGTCTCCGCCGGCGATATTTCCCTGACGCCGTGAGTTTAATGCAGGAAATTCCAGAAAAAGACGACATTCTTGCGGTAAGTGCATGATTACTACAATGATTTTCCTCCTCATCTCGGGCCTTCGTTCCAGCAGAGCCTTAGTATCCGCCGGCGATATTTCCCTGACGCTGTGAGCTTAATGCAGGAAATTCCAGAAAAAGACGACATTCTTGCGGTAAGTGCATGATTACTACAATGATTTTCCTCCTCATCTCGGGCCTTCGTTCCAGCAGAGCCTTAGTATCCGCCGGCGATATTTCCCTGACGCTGTGAGCTTAATGCAGGAAATTCCAGAAAAAGACGACATTCTTGCGGTAAGTGCATGATTACTACAATGATTTTCCTCCTCATCTCGGCCTTCGTTCCAGCAGAGCCTCAGTATCCGCCGGCGATATTTCCCTGACGCTGTGAGCTTAATGCAGGAAAATGCAGAAAAAGACAACATTTTTTGCAGTCAAACTACCAAATCGGGTCGGATTTCTATTTATTTGCGAAAAAGAATTTAGGGCTAAATTCCGGAAATTTGGGGGTCGTCGTGATGACCCCGAATACCAGGAACCATCACTCGGTTCTGCTCGCCGTCTTCTAAACTCACCTTCCTTACCATCCCATCTACCTATTTTTGCAATGGACCAACCCGCTCCCGCCACTGTTTCCCACACTGGCGCCTCTGCCATGTAGGGCCCAGAGCAGGCTCCCACGGCGCAAGATTGCATCTAATCTCACAGACAAGCCATCTGCTGGCTAAGCATAAGACACATTTTACATAGATATGAGGTAGGGGAATATAGTTTTACATTGGACAAAGTTTCCACGATCTATATTCGGCCCAATAGGGGCAGGAGAAGCCGTTCATGGACCCTGGGCCCAGACTCCTGGATAGATGGCTTCAGATCATGGAATCCACTGGTCGGATTCTGTACGCACATTGGAATATCTGATTTAGATTGCCTCTGGCACCAACATTCTCCAATGGACCAATTCACACTTCTGACTGCTTCCCACACCAGCTCCACAACACTTTGCTGCCTGTTAAAATCTTACTGCCAGATAAATCACAATAAATTATGAAATGTACTCACTTGGCCACCTCACTCTTGCTGGTGGACCTACGCAGATTATACCCAGGTACATTTCTTTGCAATTGACCAAGCTCCCACAGTCTATATTTGACCCAATATGGCATTGTGGAATTCACACTGACTTAATCTCACAATTCCCACGCAAAGACAGCTCTGAAACCATAGAAGCACTCACCAAACTTATATGCAATGCTCAGACATTAGATGCTCAGCCACCTAAGGAGCAACCAATTCTAATTGACCAACCCAAACCAGCCAGAAATGCCAGCGGAAATCCATAAACAAAATGAATATAGCAACACCAACCAAAAAAAAAATTAAACCTAAAATTAAGAATCACCCACCAACAATCAAGTGTTTGCATCCCTTGATTGCATATACCTGTTTCCCAGTAGTCATGTATATGGGTGCACATTGGGACATTTGTCTATGTGGGTAAACTGCACTATGTCACCTCATCCCTTACAAGTCTATACCATCTATGCCGTAAATGCCAAGACTTCCAGTCTCACCCAGCACTTGCCACTAATATTTATGGTACATAATCCAGACAGTAGTTCCCGGAATTTCCAGCAACACTGTGATGCTAACAATTGACGATATTACTGCCACCCAACTAACACAATGCTGGCTAACATATCTTGCCTCATTGTAAATTTCCTAAAAGCACACCAAACTGACTGGCAGCAATAGCCATTCCCCAGCAATGGTAGCTGCTGTGACTGCTGTTATGATCATGTGCATTGACTGCATTCGACCAATTCCACTATCAATTCAACTCTGCAGACTGCTGCAATTGCATTGTGCTACATTTGTTTTTGACATATTTAATGTCTTGCTATTTTCGGTTCAGTTGATATTACACAGCCACCCATACAGTGCCTGGTTCTCACACTGCCGCCCATTCAAAAACAGCACTTCCCAACTGAATTGAACAGTCGTAAATGAAACAGCAGTGTATGGAGGACATTGAAAGAAACCGTACAAATAAATACGGGAAGAAATTGACCCAAATTTGGGTCAAAATGCAATTACAAGTGATGTACAGCAAACGTAGTTTGCAATAATTAAATCAATTTGGCACGAGTGATTCAAACAGTCGTAAATGAAACAGCGGTGCATTACGGACAATTACGGAAACCGAGAAATGAAGTAAACAGAACATTTGACCTGAATTTGGGTCAAAATGCAATTACAAGTGATATACAGCAAACGCAGTTTGCAATGATTAAATCAATTTGGCCCGAGTGATTCGAACAGCCGTAAATGAAACAGTGGTGCAATACGGACACGCGGATACAGAATACAAGTGATATACAGCAAACGCAGTTTGCAATGATTAAATCAATTTGGCCCGAGTGAATCGAACAGTCGTAAATGAAACAGCGGTGTATCGAGGACATTGAAAGAAACGGTATAACAAAATCCCAACTGCTTCCCCTCACTTACCTCTCTATCCCATAAACATGGAATTCTCGCAGCTGCCTCTTACATCCACGATGTCCCATTTTAATATTTCCCGCACCAAGTGGAAAATCTCCTCCATCAATTATTGCCACCTCATTCAGCTGCTACTATCAACTAATCTCATCATCTACATCCTGACAGTCCTATATATGTGCAAACCATACGGGAAGAAATTGACCCAAATTCGGGTCAAAATGCAATTACAAGTGATGTACAGCAAACGCAGTTTGCAATGATTAAATCAATTTGGCCTGAGTAATTCGAACAGCCGTAAATGAAACGGCGGTGCATTACGGACAATTACAGAAACTGAGAAACGAAGTAAACAGAACATTTGACCCGAATTTGGGTCAAAATGCAATTACAAGTGATGTACAGCAAACATAGTTTGCAATGATTAAATCAATTTGGCCCGAGTGATTCAAACAGCCGTAAATGAAACAGTGGTGCAAACGGACAAGGAAATACACCGTACAATGGAGTACAGCAAACGTAGTTTGCAATGATTAAATCAATTTGGCCCGAGTGATTCAAACAGTCGTAAATGAAACAGCGGTGCATTACGGACAATTACGGAAACCGAGAAATGAAGTAAACAGAACATTTGACCTGAATTTGGGTCAAAATGCAATTACAAGTGATATACAGCAAACGCAGTTTGCAATGATTAAATCAATTTGGCCCGAGTAATTCGAACAGTCGTAAATGAAACAGCGGTGTATGGAGGACAATGAAATAAACTGTACAATGAAATACAGGAAGAAATTGACCCGGATTTGGGTCAAAATGCAATGGAAAGAGTGAATACATAGCAAACGCAGTTTGCAATGATTAAATCAATTTGGCCCGAGTAATTCGAACAGTCGTAAATGAAACAGCGGTGTATGGAGGACAATGAAATAAACTGTACAATGAAATACAGGAAGAAATTGACCCGGATTTGGGTCAAAATGCAATGGACAGAGTGAATACATAGCAAACGCAGTTTGCAATGACTAAATCAATTTGGCCCGAGTGAATCGAACAGTCGTAAATGAAACAGTGGTGCAATACGGATACGCGGATACAGAATACAAGTGATATACAGCAAACGCAGTTTGCAATGATTAAATCAATTTGGCCCGAGTGAATCGAACAGTCGTAAATGAAACAGTGGTGCAATACGGATACGCGGATACAGAATACAAGTGATATACAGCAAACGCAGTTTGCAATAATTAAATCAATTTGGCCCGAGTGATTCGAACAGCCGTAAATGAAACAGTGGTGCAATACGGACACGCGGATACAGAATACAAGTGATATACAGCAAACGCAGTTTGCAATGATTAAATCAATTTGGCCCGAGTGAATCGAACAGTCGTAAATGAAACAGCGGTGTATCGAGGACATTGAAAGAAACGGTATAACAAAATCCCAACTGCTTCCCCTCACTTACCTCTCTATCCCATAAACATGGAATTCTCGCAGCTGCCTCTCATATCCGTGATAATGTTTCCGGTACCAAGTGGAAAATCTCCTTCATCAATTATCGCCACCTCATTCAGCTGCTACTATCACCTAATCTCATCATCTACATCCTGACAGTCCTATATATATGCAAACCATACGGGAAGAAATTGACCCAAATTCGGGTCAAAATGCAATTACAAGTGATGTACAGCAAACGCAGTTTGCAATGATTAAATCAATTTGGCCCGAGTAATTCGAACAGCCGTAAATGAATCAGTGGTGCAAACGGACAAGGAAATACACCGTACAAGTGATGTACAGCAAACGCAGTTTGGAATGACTAAATCAATTTGGCCCGAGTGAATCGAACAGTCGTAAATGAAACAGTGGTGCAATACGGATACGCGGATACAGAATACAAGTGATATACAGCAAACGCAGTGTGCAATAATTAAATCAATTTGGCCCGAGTGATTCGAACAGCCGTAAATGAAACAGTGGTGTATCGAGGACATTGAAAGAAACGGTATAACAAAATCCCAACTGCTTCCCCTCACTTACCTCTCTATCCCATAAACATGGAATTCTCGCAGCTGCCTCTCATATCCGTGATAATGTTTCCGGTACCAAGTGGAAAATCTCCTTCATCAATTATCGCCACCTCATTCAGCTGCTACTATCACCTAATCTCATCATCTACATCCTGACAGTCCTATATATATGCAAACCATACGGGAAGAAATTGACCCAAATTCGGGTCAAAATGCAATTACAAGTGATGTACAGCAAACGCAGTTTGCAATGATTAAATCAATTTGGCCCGAGTAATTCGAACAGCCGTAAATGAATCAGTGGTGCAAACGGACAAGGAAATACACCGTACAAGTGATGTACAGCAAACGCAGTTTGGAATGACTAAATCAATTTGGCCCGAGTGAATCGAACAGTCGTAAATGAAACAGTGGTGCAATACGGATACGCGGATACAGAATACAAGTGATATACAGCAAACGCAGTGTGCAATAATTAAATCAATTTGGCCCGAGTGATTCGAACAGCCGTAAATGAAACAGTGGTGTATCGAGGACATTGAAAGAAACGGTATAACAAAATCCCAACTGCTTCCCCTCACTTACCTCTCTATCCCATAAACATGGAATTCTCGCAGCTGCCTCTCATATCCGTGATAATGTTTCCTGTACCAAGTGGAAAATCTCCTTCATTATTTATCTCCACCTCATTCAGCTGCTACTATCACCGAACGTCATCATCTACATCCTGACAGTCCTATTATATGCGAACTGGAATTTAGGGCTAAATGCCAGGAATTTCAGGGTCATCATGATAACCCTGAATGTCAGGAACCATCACTCAGTTCTGCTTGCCCTCTTCTAAACTCACCTTCCTTACCATCCCATCTACCAATTTTTGCAATGGACCAACCTGCTCCTGCCACTGTTTCCCACACTGGCGCGTCCACCACACAGGGCACCTGATGGTGCCTGACCGCCACAAGATCATGCTCAATCTCAGCAACGGCCAATCGGCTCATCATGCCTAAGCCATATCATTTCTAGATATGACCTCCCCAAAGATTATTTCCCAATGGACCAACTTCCCACGGCCTCTATTTGGCACCAGAATCTGACCTGATCCCATCCACGGCCCCTGGCCCCAGACCTTTGCCTGGTGGTGCCCAAATCCTAGGATCCGTCTGCCAGACCTTCTTGGTGCATTGGAATACTACATTCAGATCGTCCCAGGCATCAACTTTTTATAATGGCCCAACCCAAACCCATGGCCAGTTCCCACAGCAGGGACATGGGAAACTGGGGAGTGATCAGAACTGCACCACTACACAAATCACTCTGAATCCTCACATCCACCAACATTGGCTCCTCATCCTTGCTGGTGAACCTATACACATTATGTCCAGGAAGCTTTTTTTGCAAGTGACCAAATTCCCACGGTTCATATTTGGCCCAATATTGCCTGCACAAAACTCAGCCTGACTCTACCATCACTCCCCCCCCACCCCCTTGCACCTGAAGCCTGCTACCTACCTGTGGGATGTATGTGAAATACTGACAAATCCAACCGTTACTTTATATCCATACTGGGTAAATTACAAGTGATATACAGCAAACGCAGTTTGCAATGATTAAATCAATTTGGCCCGAGTGAATCGAACAGTCGTAAATGAAACAGCGGTGTATGGAGGACAATGAAAGAAACCGTACAATGAAATACAGGAAGAAATTGACCCGGATTTGGGTCAAAATGCAATGGACAGAGTGAATACATAGCAAACGCAGTTTGCAATGATTAAATCAATTTGGCCCGAGTGAATCGAACAGTCGTAAATGAAACAGTGGAGCAATACGGATACGCGGATACAGAATACAAGTGATATACAGCAAACACAGTTTGCAATGATTAAATCAATTTGGCCCGAGTGATTCGAACAGCCGTAAATGAAACAGTGGTGTATCGAGGACATTGAAAGAAATGGTATAACAAAATCCCAACTGCTTCCCCTCACTTACCTCTCTATCCCATAAACATGGAATTCTCGCAGCTGCCTCTCATATCCGTGATAATGTTTCCGGTACAAAGTGGAAAATCTCCTTCATTAATTATCTCCACCTCATTCAGCTGCTACTATCACCGAATGTCATCATCTACATCCTGACAGTCCTATATATATACAAACCATACGGGAAGAAATTGGCCCGAATTTGGGTCAAAATGCAATTAGAAGTGATGCACAGCAAACGTAGTTTGCAATGATTAAATCAATTTGGCCCGAGTGATTCGAACAGCCGTAAATGAAATGGCGGTGCATTACGGACAATTACAGAAACCGAGAAACGAAGTAAACAGAACATTTGGGTCAAAATGCAATTACAAGTGATGTACAGCAAACGCAGTTTGCAATGATTAAATCAATCTGGCCCGAGTGAATCGAACAGCTGTAAATGAAACGGCGGTGCAAACGGACAAGGAAATACACCGTACAATGGAGTACAGCAAACGTAGTTTGCAATGATTAAATCAATTTGGCCCGAGTGAATCGAACAGCTGTAAATGAAACAGTGGTGCAATACGGATACGCTGATACAGAATACAAGGGATATACAGCAAACGCAGTTTGCAATGACTAAATCAATTTGGCCCGAGTGAATCGAACAGTCGTAAATGAAACAGTGGTGCAATACGGATACGCGGACACAAAATACAAGTGATATACAGCAAACGCAGTTTGCAATGATTAAATCAATTTGGCCCGAGTGATTCGAACAGCCGTAAATGAAACAGCGGTGTATGGAGGACAATGAAAGAAACCGTACAATGAAATACAGGAAGAAATTGACCCGGATTTGGGTCAAAATGCAATGAACAGAGTGAATACATAGCAAACGCAGTTTGCAATGATTAAATCAATTTGGCCCGAGTGAATCGAACAGCCGTAAATGAAACAGTGGTGCAATACGGATACGCTGATACAGAATACAAGTGATATACAGCAAACGCAGTTTGCAATGACTAAATCAATTTGGCCCGAGTGAATCGAACAGTCGTAAATGAAACAGTGGTGCAATACGGATACGCGGATACAGAATACAAGTGATGTACAGCAAACGTAGTTTGCAATGATTAAATCAATCTGGCTCGAGTGATTCGAACAGCCGTAAATGAAACGGCGGTGCATTACGGACAATTACAGAAACCGAGAAACGAAGTAAACAGAACATTTGACCCGAATTTGGGTCAAAATGCAATTACAAGTGATGTACAGCAAACGCAGTTTGCAATGATTAAATCAATTTGGCCCGAGTGATTCGAACAGCCGTAAATGAAACGGCGGTGCATTACGGACAATTACAGAAACCGAGAAACGAAGTAAACAGAACATTTGGGTCAAAATGCAATTACAAGTGATGTACAGCAAACGCAGTTTGCAATGATTAAATCAATCTGGCCCGAGTGATTCGAACAGCCGTAAATGAAACGGCGGTGCATTACGGACAATTACAGAAACCGAGAAACGAAGTAAACAGAACATTTGGGTCAAAATGCAATTACAAGTGATGTACAGCAAACGCAGTTTGCAATGATTAAATCAATCTGGCCCGAGTGAATCGAACAGCTGTAAATGAAACGGCGGTGCAAACGGACAAGGAAATACACCGTACAATGGAGTACAGCAAACGTAGTTTGCAATGATTAAATCAATTTGGCCCGAGTGAATCGAACAGCCGTAAATGAAACAGTGGTGCAATACGGATACGCTGATACAGAATACAAGGGATATACAGCAAACGCAGTTTGCAATGACTAAATCAATTTGGCCCGAGTGAATCGAACAGTCGTAAATGAAACAGTGGTGCAATACGGATACGCGGACACAAAATACAAGTGATATACAGCAAACGCAGTTTGCAATGATTAAATCAATTTGGCCCGAGTGATTCGAACAGCCGTAAATGAAACAGCGGTGTATGGAGGACAATGAAAGAAACCGTACAATGAAATACAGGAAGAAATTGACCCGGATTTGGGTCAAAATGCAATGAACAGAGTGAATACATAGCAAACGCAGTTTGCAATGATTAAATCAATTTGGCCCGAGTGAATCGAACAGCCGTAAATGAAACAGTGGTGCAATACGGATACGCTGATACAGAATACAAGGGATATACAGCAAACGCAGTTTGCAATGACTAAATCAATTTGGCCCGAGTGAATCGAACAGTCGTAAATGAAACAGTGGTGCAATACGGATACGCGGACACAAAATACAAGTGATATACAGCAAACGCAGTTTGCAATGATTAAATCAATTTGGCCCGAGTGATTCGAACAGCCGTAAATGAAACAGCGGTGTATGGAGGACAATGAAAGAAACCGTACAATGAAATACAGGAAGAAATTGACCCGGATTTGGGTCAAAATGCAATGAACAGAGTGAATACATAGCAAACGCAGTTTGCAATGATTAAATCAATTTGGCCCGAGTGAATCGAACAGCCGTAAATGAAACAGTGGTGCAATACGGATACGCTGATACAGAATACAAGTGATATACAGCAAACGCAGTTTGCAATGACTAAATCAATTTGGCCCGAGTGAATCGAACAGTCGTAAATGAAACAGTGGTGCAATACGGATACGCGGACACAAAATACAAGTGATATACAGCAAACGCAGTTTGCAATGATTAAATCAATTTGGCCCGAGTGATTCGAACAGCCGTAAATGAAACAGCGGTGTATGGAGGACAATGAAAGAAACCGTACAATGAAATACAGGAAGAAATTGACCCGGATTTGGGTCAAAATGCAATGGACAGAGTGAATACATAGCAAACGCAGTTTGCAATGATTAAATCAATTTGGCCCGAGTGAATCGAACAGCCGTAAATGAAACAGTGGTGCAATACGGATACGCTGATACAGAATACAAGTGATATACAGCAAACGCAGTTTGCAATGATTAAATCAATTTGGCCCGAGTGATTCGAACAGCCGTAAATGAAACAGTGGTGCAATACGGATACGCTGATACAGAATACAAGTGATATACAGCAAACGCAGTTTGCAATGACTAAATCAATTTGGCCCGAGTGAATCGAACAGTCGTAAATGAAACAGTGGTGCAATACGGATACGCGGACACAAAATACAAGTGATATACAGCAAACGCAGTTTGCAATGATTAAATCAATTTGGCCCGAGTGATTCGAACAGCCGTAAATGAAACAGCGGTGTATGGAGGACAATGAAAGAAACCGTACAATGAAATACAGGAAGAAATTGACCCGGATTTGGGTCAAAATGCAATGGACAGAGTGAATACATAGCAAACGCAGTTTGCAATGATTAAATCAATTTGGCCCGAGTGAATCGAACAGCCGTAAATGAAACAGTGGTGCAATACGGATACGCTGATACAGAATACAAGTGATATACAGCAAACGCAGTTTGCAATGATTAAATCAATTTGGCCCGAGTGATTCGAACAGCCGTAAATGAAACAGCGGTGTATGGAGGACAATGAAAGAAACCGTACAATGAAATACAGGAAGAAATTGACCCGGATTTGGGTCAAAATGCAATGGACAGAGTGAATACATAGCAAACGCAGTTTGCAATGATTAAATCAATTTGGCCCGAGTGAATCGAACAGCCGTAAATGAAACAGTGGTGCAATACGGATACGCTGATACAGAATACAAGTGATATACAGCAAACGCAGTTTGCAATGATTAAATCAATTTGGCCCGAGTGATTCAAACAGTTGTAAATGAAACAGCGGTGTATGGGGGACAATGAAAGAAACCGTACAATGAAATACAGGAAGAAATTGACCCGGATTTGGGTCAAAATGCAATGGACAGAGTGAATACATAGCAAACGCAGTTTGCAATGACTAAATCAATTTGGCCCGAGTGAATCGAACAGTCGTAAATGAAACAGTGGTGCAATACGGATACGCGGATACAGAATACAAGTGATATACAGCAAACGCAGTGTGCAATAATTAAATCAATTTGGCCCGAGTGATTCGAACAGCCGTAAATGAAACAGTGGTGTATCGAGGACATTGAAAGAAACGGTATAACAAAATCCCAACTGCTTCCCCTCACTTACCTCTCTATCCCATAAACATGGAATTCTCGCAGCTGCCTCTCATATCCGTGATAATGTTTCCGGTACCAAGTGGAAAATCTCCTTCATCAATTATCGCCACCTCATTCAGCTGCTACTATCACCTAATCTCATCATCTACATCCTGACAGTCCTATATATATGCAAACCATACGGGAAGAAATTGACCCAAATTCGGGTCAAAATGCAATTACAAGTGATGTACAGCAAACGCAGTTTGCAATGATTAAATCAATTTGGCCCGAGTAATTCGAACAGCCGTAAATGAATCAGTGGTGCAAACGGACAAGGAAATACACCGTACAAGTGATGTACAGCAAACGCAGTTTGGAATGACTAAATCAATTTGGCCCGAGTGAATCGAACAGTCGTAAATGAAACAGTGGTGCAATACGGATACGCGGATACAGAATACAAGTGATATACAGCAAACGCAGTGTGCAATAATTAAATCAATTTGGCCCGAGTGATTCGAACAGCCGTAAATGAAACAGTGGTGTATCGAGGACATTGAAAGAAATGGTATAACAAAATCCCAACTGCTTCCCCTCACTTACCTCTCTATCCCATAAACATGGAATTCTCGCAGCTGCCTCTCATATCCGTGATAATGTTTCCGGTACAAAGTGGAAAATCTCCTTCATTAATTATCTCCACCTCATTCAGCTGCTACTATCACCGAATGTCATCATCTACATCCTGACAGTCCTATATATATACAAACCATACGGGAAGAAATTGGCCCGAATTTGGGTCAAAATGCAATTAGAAGTGATGCACAGCAAACGTAGTTTGCAATGATTAAATCAATTTGGCCCGAGTGATTCGAACAGCCGTAAATGAAATGGCGGTGCATTACGGACAATTACAGAAACCGAGAAACGAAGTAAACAGAACATTTGACCCGAATTTGGATCAAAATGCAATTACAAGTGATGTACAGCAAACGCAGTTTGCAATGATTAAATCAATTTGGCCCGAGTGATTCGAACAGCCGTAAATGAAACGGCGGTGCATTACGGACAATTACAGAAGCCGAGAAATAAAGTAAACAGAACATTTGACCCGAATTTGGGTCAAAATGCAATTACAAGTGATGTACAGCAAACGTAGTTTGCAATGATTAAATCAATCTGGCCCGAGTGATTCGAACAGCCGTAAATGAAACGGCGGTGCATTACGGACAATTACAGAAACCGAGAAACGAAGTAAACAGAACATTTGACCCGAATTTGGGTCAAAATGCAATTACAAGTGATGTACAGCAAACGCAGTTTGCAATGATTAAATCAATTTGGCCCGAGTGATTCGAACAGCCGGTAATGAAACAGTGGTGCAATACGGACACGCGGATACAGAATACAAGTGATATACAGCAAACGCAGTTTGCAATGATTAAATCAATTTGGCCCGAGTGAATCGAACAGTCGTAAATGAAACAGCGGTGTATCGAGGACATTGAAAGAAACGGTATAACAAAATCCCAACTGCTTCCCCTCACTTACCTCTCTATCCCATAAACATGGAATTCTCGCAGCTGCCTCTTACATCCACGATGTCCCATTTTAATATTTCCCGCACCAAGTGGAAAATCTCCTCCATCAATTATTGCCACCTCATTCAGCTGCTACTATCAACTAATCTCATCATCTACATCCTGACAGTCCTATATATGTGCAAACCATACGGGAAGAAATTGACCCAAATTCGGGTCAAAATGCAATTACAAGTGATGTACAGCAAACGCAGTTTGCAATGATTAAATCAATTTGGCCTGAGTAATTCGAACAGCCGTAAATGAAACGGCGGTGCATTACGGACAATTACAGAAACTGAGAAACGAAGTAAACAGAACATTTGACCCGAATTTGGGTCAAAATGCAATTACAAGTGATGTACAGCAAACATAGTTTGCAATGATTAAATCAATTTGGCCCGAGTGATTCAAACAGCCGTAAATGAAACAGTGGTGCAAACGGACAAGGAAATACACCGTACAATGGAGTACAGCAAACGTAGTTTGCAATGATTAAATCAATTTGGCCCGAGTGATTCAAACAGTCGTAAATGAAACAGCGGTGCATTACGGACAATTACGGAAACCGAGAAATGAAGTAAACAGAACATTTGACCTGAATTTGGGTCAAAATGCAATTACAAGTGATATACAGCAAACGCAGTTTGCAATGATTAAATCAATTTGGCCCGAGTAATTCGAACAGTCGTAAATGAAACAGCGGTGTATGGAGGACAATGAAATAAACTGTACAATGAAATACAGGAAGAAATTGAACCGGATTTGGGTCAAAATGCAATGGAAAGAGTGAATACATAGCAAACGCAGTTTGCAATGATTAAATCAATTTGGCCCGAGTAATTCGAACAGTCGTAAATGAAACAGCGGTGTATGGAGGACAATGAAATAAACTGTACAATGAAATACAGGAAGAAATTGACCCGGATTTGGGTCAAAATGCAATGGACAGAGTGAATACATAGCAAACGCAGTTTGCAATGACTAAATCAATTTGGCCCGAGTGAATCGAACAGTCGTAAATGAAACAGTGGTGCAATACGGATACGCGGATACAGAATACAAGTGATATACAGCAAACGCAGTTTGCAATGATTAAATCAATTTGGCCCGAGTGAATCGAACAGTCGTAAATGAAACAGTGGTGCAATACGGATACGCGGATACAGAATACAAGTGATATACAGCAAACGCAGTTTGCAATAATTAAATCAATTTGGCCCGAGTGATTCGAACAGCCGTAAATGAAACAGTGGTGCAATACGGACACGCGGATACAGAATACAAGTGATATACAGCAAACGCAGTTTGCAATGATTAAATCAATTTGGCCCGAGTGAATCGAACAGTCGTAAATGAAACAGCGGTGTATCGAGGACATTGAAAGAAACGGTATAACAAAATCCCAACTGCTTCCCCTCACTTACCTCTCTATCCCATAAACATGGAATTCTCGCAGCTGCCTCTCATATCCGTGATAATGTTTCCGGTACCAAGTGGAAAATCTCCTTCATCAATTATCGCCACCTCATTCAGCTGCTACTATCACCTAATCTCATCATCTACATCCTGACAGTCCTATATATATGCAAACCATACGGGAAGAAATTGACCCAAATTCGGGTCAAAATGCAATTACAAGTGATGTACAGCAAACGCAGTTTGCAATGATTAAATCAATTTGGCCCGAGTAATTCGAACAGTTGTAAACGAAGCAGCGGTGCATTACGGACAATTACAGAAGCCGAGAAATAAAGTAAACAGAACATTTGACCCGAATTTGGGTCAAAATGCAATTACAAGTGATGTACAGCAAACGTAGTTTGCAATGATTAAATCAATTTGGCCCGAGTAATTCGAACAGTTGTAAATGAAACAGCGGTGTATGGGGGACAATGAAAGAAACCGTACAATGAAATACAGGAAGAAATTGACCCGGATTTGGGTCAAAATGCAATGGACAGAGTGAATACATAGCAAACGCAGTTTGCAATGACTAAATCAATTTGGCCCGAGTGATTCGAACAGCCGTAAATGAAACAGTGGTGCAATACGGACACGCGGATACAGAATACAAGTGATATACAGCAAACGCAGTTTGCAATGATTAAATCAATTTGGCCCGAGTAATTCGAACAGCCGTAAATGAATCAGTGGTGCAAACGGACAAGGAAATACACCGTACAAGTGATGTACAGCAAACGCAGTTTGGAATGACTAAATCAATTTGGCCCGAGTGAATCGAACAGTCGTAAATGAAACAGTGGTGCAATACGGATACGCGGATACAGAATACAAGTGATATACAGCAAACGCAGTGTGCAATAATTAAATCAATTTGGCCCGAGTGATTCGAACAGCCGTAAATGAAACAGTGGTGTATCGAGGACATTGAAAGAAATGGTATAACAAAATCCCAACTGCTTCCCCTCACTTACCTCTCTATCCCATAAACATGGAATTCTCGCAGCTGCCTCTCATATCCGTGATAATGTTTCCGGTACAAAGTGGAAAATCTCCTTCATTAATTATCTCCACCTCATTCAGCTGCTACTATCACCGAATGTCATCATCTACATCCTGACAGTCCTATATATATACAAACCATACGGGAAGAAATTGGCCCGAATTTGGGTCAAAATGCAATTAGAAGTGATGCACAGCAAACGTAGTTTGCAATGATTAAATCAATTTGGCCCGAGTGATTCGAACAGCCGTAAATGAAATGGCGGTGCATTACGGACAATTACAGAAACCGAGAAACGAAGTAAACAGAACATTTGACCCGAATTTGGGTCAAAATGCAATTACAAGTGATGTACAGCAAACGCAGTTTGCAATGATTAAATCAATTTGGCCCGAGTGATTCGAACAGTTGTAAACGAAGCAGCGGTGCATTACGGACAATTACAGAAGCCGAGAAATAAAGTAAACAGAACATTTGACCCGAATTTGGGTCAAAATGCAATTACAAGTGATGTACAGCAAACGCAGTTTGCAATGATTAAATCAATTTGGCCCGAGTGATTCGAACAGCCGTAAATGAAACGGCGGTGCATTACGGACAATTACAGAAACCGAGAAATAAAGTAAACAGAACATTTGACCTGAATTTGGGTCAAAATGCAATTACAAGTGATGTACAGCAAACGTAGTTTGCAATGATTAAATCAATTTGGCCAGAGTGATTCTATTTATTTGCGAAAAAGAATTTAGGGCTAAATTCCGGAAATTTGGGGGTCGTCGTGATGACCCCGAATACCAGGAACCATCACTCGGTTCTGCTCGCCGTCTTCTAAACTCACCTTCCTTACCATCCCATCTACCTATTTTTGCAATGGACCAACCCGCTCCCGCCACTGTTTCCCACACTGGCGCCTCTGCCATGTAGGGCCCAGAGCAGGCTCCCACGGCGCAAGATTGCATCTAATCTCACAGACAAGCCATCTGCTGGCTAAGCATAAGACACATTTTACATAGATATGAGGTAGGGGAATATAGTTTTACATTGGACAAAGTTTCCACGATCTATATTCGGCCCAATAGGGGCAGGAGAAGCCGTTCATGGACCCTGGGCCCAGACTCCTGGATAGATGGCTTCAGATCATGGAATCCACTGGTCGGATTCTGTACGCACATTGGAATATCTGATTTAGATTGCCTCTGGCACCAACATTCTCCAATGGACCAATTCACACTTCTGACTGCTTCCCACACCAGCTCCACAACACTTTGCTGCCTGTTAAAATCTTACTGCCAGATAAATCACAATAAATTATGAAATGTACTCACTTGGCCACCTCACTCTTGCTGGTGGACCTACGCAGATTATACCCAGGTACATTTCTTTGCAATTGACCAAGCTCCCACAGTCTATATTTGACCCAATATGGCATTGTGGAATTCACACTGACTTAATCTCACAATTCCCACGCAAAGACAGCTCTGAAACCATAGAAGCACTCACCAAACTTATATGCAATGCTCAGACATTAGATGCTCAGCCACCTAAGGAGCAACCAATTCTAATTGACCAACCCAAACCAGCCAGAAATGCCAGCGGAAATCCATAAACAAAATGAATATAGCAACACCAACCAAAAAAAAAATTAAACCTAAAATTAAGAATCACCCACCAACAATCAAGTGTTTGCATCCCTTGATTGCATATACCTGTTTCCCAGTAGTCATGTATATGGGTGCACATTGGGACATTTGTCTATGTGGGTAAACTGCACTATGTCACCTCATCCCTTACAAGTCTATACCATCTATGCCGTAAATGCCAAGACTTCCAGTCTCACCCAGCACTTGCCACTAATATTTATGGTACATAATCCAGACAGTAGTTCCCGGAATTTCCAGCAACACTGTGATGCTAACAATTGACGATATTACTGCCACCCAACTAACACAATGCTGGCTAACATATCTTGCCTCATTGTAAATTTCCTAAAAGCACACCAAACTGACTGGCAGCAATAGCCATTCCCCAGCAATGGTAGCTGCTGTGACTGCTGTTATGATCATGTGCATTGACTGCATTCGACCAATTCCACTATCAATTCAACTCTGCAGACTGCTGCAATTGCATTGTGCTACATTTGTTTTTGACATATTTAATGTCTTGCTATTTTCGGTTCAGTTGATATTACACAGCCACTCATACAGTGCCTGGTTCTCACACTGCCGCCCATTCAAAAACAGCACTTCCCAACTGAATTGAACAGTCGTAAATGAAACAGCAGTGTATGGAGGACATTGAAAGAAACCGTACAAATAAATACGGGAAGAAATTGACCCAAATTTGGGTCAAAATGCAATTACAAGTGATGTACAGCAAACGTAGTTTGCAATAATTAAATCAATTTGGCACGAGTGATTCAAACAGTCGTAAATGAAACAGCGGTGCATTACGGACAATTACGGAAACCGAGAAATGAAGTAAACAGAACATTTGACCTGAATTTGGGTCAAAATGCAATTACAAGTGATATACAGCAAACGCAGTTTGCAATGATTAAATCAATTTGGCCCGAGTGATTCGAACAGCCGTAAATGAAACAGTGGTGCAATACGGACACGCGGATACAGAATACAAGTGATATACAGCAAACGCAGTTTGCAATGATTAAATCAATTTGGCCCGAGTGAATCGAACAGTCGTAAATGAAACAGCGGTGTATCGAGGACATTGAAAGAAACGGTATAACAAAATCCCAACTGCTTCCCCTCACTTACCTCTCTATCCCATAAACATGGAATTCTCGCAGCTGCCTCTTACATCCACGATGTCCCATTTTAATATTTCCCGCACCAAGTGGAAAATCTCCTCCATCAATTATTGCCACCTCATTCAGCTGCTACTATCAACTAATCTCATCATCTACATCCTGACAGTCCTATATATGTGCAAACCATACGGGAAGAAATTGACCCAAATTCGGGTCAAAATGCAATTACAAGTGATGTACAGCAAACGCAGTTTGCAATGATTAAATCAATTTGGCCTGAGTAATTCGAACAGCCGTAAATGAAACGGCGGTGCATTACGGACAATTACAGAAACTGAGAAACGAAGTAAACAGAACATTTGACCCGAATTTGGGTCAAAATGCAATTACAAGTGATGTACAGCAAACATAGTTTGCAATGATTAAATCAATTTGGCCCGAGTGATTCAAACAGCCGTAAATGAAACAGTGGTGCAAACGGACAAGGAAATACACCGTACAATGGAGTACAGCAAACGTAGTTTGCAATGATTAAATCAATTTGGCCCGAGTGATTCAAACAGTCGTAAATGAAACAGCGGTGCATTACGGACAATTACGGAAACCGAGAAATGAAGTAAACAGAACATTTGACCTGAATTTGGGTCAAAATGCAATTACAAGTGATATACAGCAAACGCAGTTTGCAATGATTAAATCAATTTGGCCCGAGTAATTTGAACAGTCGTAAATGAAACAGTGGTGTATCGAGGACAATGAAATAAACTGTACAATGAAATACAGGAAGAAATTGACCCGGATTTGGGTCAAAATGCAATGGAAAGAGTGAATACATAGCAAACGCAGTTTGCAATGATTAAATCAATTTGGCCCGAGTAATTCGAACAGTCGTAAATGAAACAGCGGTGTATGGAGGACAATGAAATAAACTGTACAATGAAATACAGGAAGAAATTGACCCGGATTTGGGTCAAAATGCAATGGACAGAGTGAATACATAGCAAACGCAGTTTGCAATGACTAAATCAATTTGGCCCGAGTGAATCGAACAGTCGTAAATGAAACAGTGGTGCAATACGGATACGCGGATACAGAATACAAGTGATATACAGCAAACGCAGTGTGCAATAATTAAATCAATTTGGCCCGAGTGATTCGAACAGCCGTAAATGAAACAGTGGTGTATCGAGGACATTGAAAGAAACGGTATAACAAAATCCCAACTGCTTCCCCTCACTTACCTCTCTATCCCATAAACATGGAATTCTCGCAGCTGCCTCTCATATCCGTGATAATGTTTCCGGTACCAAGTGGAAAATCTCCTTCATCAATTATCGCCACCTCATTCAGCTGCTACTATCACCTAATCTCATCATCTACATCCTGACAGTCCTATATATATGCAAACCATACGGGAAGAAATTGACCCAAATTCGGGTCAAAATGCAATTACAAGTGATGTACAGCAAACGCAGTTTGCAATGATTAAATCAATTTGGCCCGAGTAATTCGAACAGCCGTAAATGAATCAGTGGTGCAAACGGACAAGGAAATACACCGTACAAGTGATGTACAGCAAACGCAGTTTGGAATGACTAAATCAATTTGGCCCGAGTGAATCGAACAGTCGTAAATGAAACAGTGGTGCAATACGGATACGCGGATACAGAATACAAGTGATATACAGCAAACGCAGTGTGCAATAATTAAATCAATTTGGCCCGAGTGATTCGAACAGCCGTAAATGAAACAGTGGTGTATCGAGGACATTGAAAGAAACGGTATAACAAAATCCCAACTGCTTCCCCTCACTTACCTCTCTATCCCATAAACATGGAATTCTCGCAGCTGCCTCTCATATCCGTGATAATGTTTCCTGTACCAAGTGGAAAATCTCCTTCATTATTTATCTCCACCTCATTCAGCTGCTACTATCACCGAACGTCATCATCTACATCCTGACAGTCCTATTATATGCGAACTGGAATTTAGGGCTAAATGCCAGGAATTTCAGGGTCATCATGATAACCCTGAATGTCAGGAACCATCACTCAGTTCTGCTTGCCCTCTTCTAAACTCACCTTCCTTACCATCCCATCTACCAATTTTTGCAATGGACCAACCTGCTCCTGCCACTGTTTCCCACACTGGCGCGTCCACCACACAGGGCACCTGATGGTGCCTGACCGCCACAAGATCATGCTCAATCTCAGCAACGGCCAATCGGCTCATCATGCCTAAGCCATATCATTTCTAGATATGACCTCCCCAAAGATTATTTCCCAATGGACCAACTTCCCACGGCCTCTATTTGGCACCAGAATCTGACCTGATCCCATCCACGGCCCCTGGCCCCAGACCTTTGCCTGGTGGTGCCCAAATCCTAGGATCCGTCTGCCAGACCTTCTTGGTGCATTGGAATACTACATTCAGATCGTCCCAGGCATCAACTTTTTATAATGGCCCAACCCAAACCCATGGCCAGTTCCCACAGCAGGGACATGGGAAACTGGGGAGTGATCAGAACTGCACCACTACACAAATCACTCTGAATCCTCACATCCACCAACATTGGCTCCTCATCCTTGCTGGTGAACCTATACACATTATGTCCAGGAAGCTTTTTTTGCAAGTGACCAAATTCCCACGGTTCATATTTGGCCCAATATTGCCTGCACAAAACTCAGCCTGACTCTACCATCACTCCCCCCCCACCCCCTTGCACCTGAAGCCTGCTACCTACCTGTGGGATGTATGTGAAATACTGACAAATCCAACCGTTACTTTATATCCATACTGGGTAAATTACAAGTGATATACAGCAAACGCAGTTTGCAATGATTAAATCAATTTGGCCCGAGTGAATCGAACAGTCGTAAATGAAACAGCGGTGTATGGAGGACAATGAAAGAAACCGTACAATGAAATACAGGAAGAAATTGACCCGGATTTGGGTCAAAATGCAATGGACAGAGTGAATACATAGCAAACGCAGTTTGCAATGATTAAATCAATTTGGCCCGAGTGAATCGAACAGTCGTAAATGAAACAGTGGAGCAATACGGATACGCGGATACAGAATACAAGTGATATACAGCAAACACAGTTTGCAATGATTAAATCAATTTGGCCCGAGTGATTCGAACAGCCGTAAATGAAACAGTGGTGTATCGAGGACATTGAAAGAAATGGTATAACAAAATCCCAACTGCTTCCCCTCACTTACCTCTCTATCCCATAAACATGGAATTCTCGCAGCTGCCTCTCATATCCGTGATAATGTTTCCGGTACAAAGTGGAAAATCTCCTTCATTAATTATCTCCACCTCATTCAGCTGCTACTATCACCGAATGTCATCATCTACATCCTGACAGTCCTATATATATACAAACCATACGGGAAGAAATTGGCCCGAATTTGGGTCAAAATGCAATTAGAAGTGATGCACAGCAAACGTAGTTTGCAATGATTAAATCAATTTGGCCCGAGTGATTCGAACAGCCGTAAATGAAATGGCGGTGCATTACGGACAATTACAGAAACCGAGAAACGAAGTAAACAGAACATTTGGGTCAAAATGCAATTACAAGTGATGTACAGCAAACGCAGTTTGCAATGATTAAATCAATCTGGCCCGAGTGATTCGAACAGCCGTAAATGAAACGGCGGTGCATTACGGACAATTACAGAAACCGAGAAACGAAGTAAACAGAACATTTGGGTCAAAATGCAATTACAAGTGATGTACAGCAAACGCAGTTTGCAATGATTAAATCAATTTGGCCCGAGTGAATCGAACAGCCGTAAATGAAACAGTGGTGCAATACGGATACGCTGATACAGAATACAAGTGATATACAGCAAACGCAGTTTGCAATGACTAAATCAATTTGGCCCGAGTGAATCGAACAGTCGTAAATGAAACAGTGGTGCAATACGGATACGCGGATACAGAATACAAGTGATGTACAGCAAACGTAGTTTGCAATGATTAAATCAATCTGGCCCGAGTGATTCGAACAGCCGTAAATGAAACGGCGGTGCATTACGGACAATTACAGAAACCGAGAAACGAAGTAAACAGAACATTTGGGTCAAAATGCAATTACAAGTGATGTACAGCAAACGCAGTTTGCAATGATTAAATCAATCTGGCCCGAGTGAATCGAACAGCTGTAAATGAAACGGCGGTGCAAACGGACAAGGAAATACACCGTACAATGGAGTACAGCAAACGTAGTTTGCAATGATTAAATCAATTTGGCCCGAGTGAATCGAACAGCCGTAAATGAAACAGTGGTGCAATACGGATACGCTGATACAGAATACAAGGGATATACAGCAAACGCAGTTTGCAATGACTAAATCAATTTGGCCCGAGTGAATCGAACAGTCGTAAATGAAACAGTGGTGCAATACGGATACGCGGACACAAAATACAAGTGATATACAGCAAACGCAGTTTGCAATGATTAAATCAATTTGGCCCGAGTGATTCGAACAGCCGTAAATGAAACAGCGGTGTATGGAGGACAATGAAAGAAACCGTACAATGAAATACAGGAAGAAATTGACCCGGATTTGGGTCAAAATGCAATGAACAGAGTGAATACATAGCAAACGCAGTTTGCAATGATTAAATCAATTTGGCCCGAGTGAATCGAACAGCCGTAAATGAAACAGTGGTGCAATACGGATACGCTGATACAGAATACAAGGGATATACAGCAAACGCAGTTTGCAATGACTAAATCAATTTGGCCCGAGTGAATCGAACAGTCGTAAATGAAACAGTGGTGCAATACGGATACGCGGACACAAAATACAAGTGATATACAGCAAACGCAGTTTGCAATGATTAAATCAATTTGGCCCGAGTGATTCGAACAGCCGTAAATGAAACAGCGGTGTATGGAGGACAATGAAAGAAACCGTACAATGAAATACAGGAAGAAATTGACCCGGATTTGGGTCAAAATGCAATGAACAGAGTGAATACATAGCAAACGCAGTTTGCAATGATTAAATCAATTTGGCCCGAGTGAATCGAACAGCCGTAAATGAAACAGTGGTGCAATACGGATACGCTGATACAGAATACAAGTGATATACAGCAAACGCAGTTTGCAATGACTAAATCAATTTGGCCCGAGTGAATCGAACAGTCGTAAATGAAACAGTGGTGCAATACGGATACGCGGACACAAAATACAAGTGATATACAGCAAACGCAGTTTGCAATGATTAAATCAATTTGGCCCGAGTGATTCGAACAGCCGTAAATGAAACAGCGGTGTATGGAGGACAATGAAAGAAACCGTACAATGAAATACAGGAAGAAATTGACCCGGATTTGGGTCAAAATGCAATGGACAGAGTGAATACATAGCAAACGCAGTTTGCAATGATTAAATCAATTTGGCCCGAGTGAATCGAACAGCCGTAAATGAAACAGTGGTGCAATACGGATACGCTGATACAGAATACAAGTGATATACAGCAAACGCAGTTTGCAATGATTAAATCAATTTGGCCCGAGTGATTCGAACAGCCGTAAATGAAACAGCGGTGTATGGAGGACAATGAAAGAAACCGTACAATGAAATACAGGAAGAAATTGACCCGGATTTGGGTCAAAATGCAATGGACAGAGTGAATACATAGCAAACGCAGTTTGCAATGATTAAATCAATTTGGCCCGAGTGAATCGAACAGCCGTAAATGAAACAGTGGTGCAATACGGATACGCTGATACAGAATACAAGTGATATACAGCAAACGCAGTTTGCAATGATTAAATCAATTTGGCCCGAGTGATTCAAACAGTTGTAAATGAAACAGCGGTGTATGGGGGACAATGAAAGAAACCGTACAATGAAATACAGGAAGAAATTGACCCGGATTTGGGTCAAAATGCAATGGACAGAGTGAATACATAGCAAACGCAGTTTGCAATGACTAAATCAATTTGGCCCGAGTGAATCGAACAGTCGTAAATGAAACAGTGGTGCAATACGGATACGCGGATACAGAATACAAGTGATATACAGCAAACGCAGTGTGCAATAATTAAATCAATTTGGCCCGAGTGATTCGAACAGCCGTAAATGAAACAGTGGTGTATCGAGGACATTGAAAGAAACGGTATAACAAAATCCCAACTGCTTCCCCTCACTTACCTCTCTATCCCATAAACATGGAATTCTCGCAGCTGCCTCTCATATCCGTGATAATGTTTCCGGTACCAAGTGGAAAATCTCCTTCATCAATTATCGCCACCTCATTCAGCTGCTACTATCACCTAATCTCATCATCTACATCCTGACAGTCCTATATATATGCAAACCATACGGGAAGAAATTGACCCAAATTCGGGTCAAAATGCAATTACAAGTGATGTACAGCAAACGCAGTTTGCAATGATTAAATCAATTTGGCCCGAGTAATTCGAACAGCCGTAAATGAATCAGTGGTGCAAACGGACAAGGAAATACACCGTACAAGTGATGTACAGCAAACGCAGTTTGGAATGACTAAATCAATTTGGCCCGAGTGAATCGAACAGTCGTAAATGAAACAGTGGTGCAATACGGATACGCGGATACAGAATACAAGTGATATACAGCAAACGCAGTGTGCAATAATTAAATCAATTTGGCCCGAGTGATTCGAACAGCCGTAAATGAAACAGTGGTGTATCGAGGACATTGAAAGAAATGGTATAACAAAATCCCAACTGCTTCCCCTCACTTACCTCTCTATCCCATAAACATGGAATTCTCGCAGCTGCCTCTCATATCCGTGATAATGTTTCCGGTACAAAGTGGAAAATCTCCTTCATTAATTATCTCCACCTCATTCAGCTGCTACTATCACCGAATGTCATCATCTACATCCTGACAGTCCTATATATATACAAACCATACGGGAAGAAATTGGCCCGAATTTGGGTCAAAATGCAATTAGAAGTGATGCACAGCAAACGTAGTTTGCAATGATTAAATCAATTTGGCCCGAGTGATTCGAACAGCCGTAAATGAAATGGCGGTGCATTACGGACAATTACAGAAACCGAGAAACGAAGTAAACAGAACATTTGACCCGAATTTGGATCAAAATGCAATTACAAGTGATGTACAGCAAACGCAGTTTGCAATGATTAAATCAATTTGGCCCGAGTGATTCGAACAGCCGTAAATGAAACGGCGGTGCATTACGGACAATTACAGAAGCCGAGAAATAAAGTAAACAGAACATTTGACCCGAATTTGGGTCAAAATGCAATTACAAGTGATGTACAGCAAACGTAGTTTGCAATGATTAAATCAATCTGGCCCGAGTGATTCGAACAGCCGTAAATGAAACGGCGGTGCATTACGGACAATTACAGAAACCGAGAAACGAAGTAAACAGAACATTTGACCCGAATTTGGGTCAAAATGCAATTACAAGTGATGTACAGCAAACGTAGTTTGCAATGATTAAATCAATCTGGCCCGAGTGATTCGAACAGCCGTAAATGAAACGGCGGTGCATTACGGACAATTACAGAAACCGAGAAACGAAGTAAACAGAACATTTGGGTCAAAATGCAATTACAAGTGATGTACAGCAAACGCAGTTTGCAATGATTAAATCAATCTGGCCCGAGTGAATCGAACAGCTGTAAATGAAACGGCGGTGCAAACGGACAAGGAAATACACCGTACAATGGAGTACAGCAAACGCAGTTTGCAATGACTAAATCAATTTGGCCCGAGTGAATCGAACAGTCGTAAATGAAACAGTGGTGCAATACGGATACGCGGATACAGAATACAAGTGATGTACAGCAAACGTAGTTTGCAATGATTAAATCAATCTGGCCCGAGTGATTCGAACAGCCGTAAATGAAACGGCGGTGCATTACGGACAATTACAGAAACCGAGAAACGAAGTAAACAGAACATTTGACCCGAATTTGGGTCAAAATGCAATTACAAGTGATGTACAGCAAACGCAGTTTGCAATGATTAAATCAATTTGGCCCGAGTGATTCGAACAGCCGTAAATGAAACGGCGGGGCATTACGGACAATTACAGAAACCGAGAAACGAAGTAAACAGAACATTTGGGTCAAAATGCAATTACAAGTGATGTACAGCAAACGTAGTTTGCAATGATTAAATCAATCTGGCCCGAGTGATTCGAACAGCCGTAAATGAAACGGCGGTGCATTACGGACAATTACAGAAACCGAGAAACGAAGTAAACAGAACATTTGGGTCAAAATGCAATTACAAGTGATGTACAGCAAACGCAGTTTGCAATGATTAAATCAATCTGGCCCGAGTGAATCGAACAGCTGTAAATGAAACGGCGGTGCAAACGGACAAGGAAATACACCGTACAATGGAGTACAGCAAACGTAGTTTGCAATGATTAAATCAATTTGGCCCGAGTGAATCGAACAGCCGTAAATGAAACAGTGGTGCAATACGGATACGCTGATACAGAATACAAGGGATATACAGCAAACGCAGTTTGCAATGACTAAATCAATTTGGCCCGAGTGAATCGAACAGTCGTAAATGAAACAGTGGTGCAATACGGATACGCGGACACAAAATACAAGTGATATACAGCAAACGCAGTTTGCAATGATTAAATCAATTTGGCCCGAGTGATTCGAACAGCCGTAAATGAAACAGCGGTGTATGGAGGACAATGAAAGAAACCGTACAATGAAATACAGGAAGAAATTGACCCGGATTTGGGTCAAAATGCAATGAACAGAGTGAATACATAGCAAACGCAGTTTGCAATGATTAAATCAATTTGGCCCGAGTGAATCGAACAGCCGTAAATGAAACAGTGGTGCAATACGGATACGCTGATACAGAATACAAGGGATATACAGCAAACGCAGTTTGCAATGACTAAATCAATTTGGCCCGAGTGAATCGAACAGTCGTAAATGAAACAGTGGTGCAATACGGATACGCGGACACAAAATACAAGTGATATACAGCAAACGCAGTTTGCAATGATTAAATCAATTTGGCCCGAGTGATTCGAACAGCCGTAAATGAAACAGCGGTGTATGGAGGACAATGAAAGAAACCGTACAATGAAATACAGGAAGAAATTGACCCGGATTTGGGTCAAAATGCAATGAACAGAGTGAATACATAGCAAACACAGTTTGCAATGATTAAATCAATTTGGCCCGAGTGAATCGAACAGCCGTAAATGAAACAGTGGTGCAATACGGATACGCTGATACAGAATACAAGGGATATACAGCAAACGCAGTTTGCAATGACTAAATCAATTTGGCCCGAGTGAATCGAACAGTCGTAAATGAAACAGTGGTGCAATACGGATACACGGATACAGAATACAAGTGATATACAGCAAACGCAGTGTGCAATAATTAAATCAATTTGGCCCGAGTGATTCGAACAGCCGTAAATGAAACAGTGGTGTATCGAGGACATTGAAAGAAACGGTATAACAAAATCCCAACTGCTTCCCCTCACTTACCTCTCTATCCCATAAACATGGAATTCTCGCAGCTGCCTCTCATATCCGTGATAATGTTTCCGGTACCAAGTGGAAAATCTCCTTCATCAATTATCGCCACCTCATTCAGCTGCTACTATCACCTAATCTCATCATCTACATCCTGACAGTCCTATATATATGCAAACCATACGGGAAGAAATTGACCCAAATTCGGGTCAAAATGCAATTACAAGTGATGTACAGCAAACGCAGTTTGCAATGATTAAATCAATTTGGCCCGAGTAATTCGAACAGCCGTAAATGAATCAGTGGTGCAAACGGACAAGGAAATACACCGTACAAGTGATGTACAGCAAACGCAGTTTGGAATGACTAAATCAATTTGGCCCGAGTGAATCGAACAGTCGTAAATGAAACAGTGGTGCAATACGGATACGCGGATACAGAATACAAGTGATATACAGCAAACGCAGTGTGCAATAATTAAATCAATTTGGCCCGAGTGATTCGAACAGCCGTAAATGAAACAGTGGTGTATCGAGGACATTGAAAGAAATGGTATAACAAAATCCCAACTGCTTCCCCTCACTTACCTCTCTATCCCATAAACATGGAATTCTCGCAGCTGCCTCTCATATCCGTGATAATGTTTCCGGTACAAAGTGGAAAATCTCCTTCATTAATTATCTCCACCTCATTCAGCTGCTACTATCACCGAATGTCATCATCTACATCCTGACAGTCCTATATATATACAAACCATACGGGAAGAAATTGGCCCGAATTTGGGTCAAAATGCAATTAGAAGTGATGCACAGCAAACGTAGTTTGCAATGATTAAATCAATTTGGCCCGAGTGATTCGAACAGCCGTAAATGAAATGGCGGTGCATTACGGACAATTACAGAAACCGAGAAACGAAGTAAACAGAACATTTGACCCGAATTTGGATCAAAATGCAATTACAAGTGATGTACAGCAAACGCAGTTTGCAATGATTAAATCAATTTGGCCCGAGTGATTCGAACAGCCGTAAATGAAACGGCGGTGCATTACGGACAATTACAGAAGCCGAGAAATAAAGTAAACAGAACATTTGACCCGAATTTGGGTCAAAATGCAATTACAAGTGATGTACAGCAAACGTAGTTTGCAATGATTAAATCAATCTGGCCCGAGTGATTCGAACAGCCGTAAATGAAACGGCGGTGCATTACGGACAATTACAGAAACCGAGAAACGAAGTAAACAGAACATTTGACCCGAATTTGGGTCAAAATGCAATTACAAGTGATGTACAGCAAACGCAGTTTGCAATGATTAAATCAATTTGGCCCGAGTGATTCGAACAGCCGTAAATGAAACAGTGGTGCAATACGGACACGCGGATACAGAATACAAGTGATATACAGCAAACGCAGTTTGCAATGATTAAATCAATTTGGCCCGAGTGAATCGAACAGTCGTAAATGAAACAGCGGTGTATCGAGGACATTGAAAGAAACGGTATAACAAAATCCCAACTGCTTCCCCTCACTTACCTCTCTATCCCATAAACATGGAATTCTCGCAGCTGCCTCTTACATCCACGATGTCCCATTTTAATATTTCCCGCACCAAGTGGAAAATCTCCTCCATCAATTATTGCCACCTCATTCAGCTGCTACTATCAACTAATCTCATCATCTACATCCTGACAGTCCTATATATGTGCAAACCATACGGGAAGAAATTGACCCAAATTCGGGTCAAAATGCAATTACAAGTGATGTACAGCAAACGCAGTTTGCAATGATTAAATCAATTTGGCCTGAGTAATTCGAACAGCCGTAAATGAAACGGCGGTGCATTACGGACAATTACAGAAACTGAGAAACGAAGTAAACAGAACATTTGACCCGAATTTGGGTCAAAATGCAATTACAAGTGATGTACAGCAAACATAGTTTGCAATGATTAAATCAATTTGGCCCGAGTGATTCAAACAGCCGTAAATGAAACAGTGGTGCAAACGGACAAGGAAATACACCGTACAATGGAGTACAGCAAACGTAGTTTGCAATGATTAAATCAATTTGGCCCGAGTGATTCAAACAGTCGTAAATGAAACAGCGGTGCATTACGGACAATTACGGAAACCGAGAAATGAAGTAAACAGAACATTTGACCTGAATTTGGGTCAAAATGCAATTACAAGTGATATACAGCAAACGCAGTTTGCAATGATTAAATCAATTTGGCCCGAGTAATTCGAACAGTCGTAAATGAAACAGCAGTGTATGGAGGACAATGAAATAAACTGTACAATGAAATACAGGAAGAAATTGACCCGGATTTGGGTCAAAATGCAATGGAAAGAGTGAATACATAGCAAACGCAGTTTGCAATGATTAAATCAATTTGGCCCGAGTAATTCGAACAGTCGTAAATGAAACAGCGGTGTATGGAGGACAATGAAATAAACTGTACAATGAAATACAGGAAGAAATTGACCCGGATTTGGGTCAAAATGCAATGGACAGAGTGAATACATAGCAAACGCAGTTTGCAATGACTAAATCAATTTGGCCCGAGTGAATCGAACAGTCGTAAATGAAACAGTGGTGCAATACGGATACGCGGATACAGAATACAAGTGATATACAGCAAACGCAGTTTGCAATGATTAAATCAATTTGGCCCGAGTGAATCGAACAGTCGTAAATGAAACAGTGGTGCAATACGGATACGCGGATACAGAATACAAGTGATATACAGCAAACGCAGTTTGCAATAATTAAATCAATTTGGCCCGAGTGATTCGAACAGCCGTAAATGAAACAGTGGTGCAATACGGACACGCGGATACAGAATACAAGTGATATACAGCAAACGCAGTTTGCAATGATTAAATCAATTTGGCCCGAGTGAATCGAACAGTCGTAAATGAAACAGCGGTGTATCGAGGACATTGAAAGAAACGGTATAACAAAATCCCAACTGCTTCCCCTCACTTACCTCTCTATCCCATAAACATGGAATTCTCGCAGCTGCCTCTCATATCCGTGATAATGTTTCCGGTACCAAGTGGAAAATCTCCTTCATCAATTATCGCCACCTCATTCAGCTGCTACTATCACCTAATCTCATCATCTACATCCTGACAGTCCTATATATATGCAAACCATACGGGAAGAAATTGACCCAAATTCAGGTCAAAATGCAATTACAAGTGATGTACAGCAAACGCAGTTTGCAATGATTAAATCAATTTGGCCCGAGTAATTCGAACAGTTGTAAACGAAGCAGCGGTGCATTACGGACAATTACAGAAGCCGAGAAATAAAGTAAACAGAACATTTGACCCGAATTTGGGTCAAAATGCAATTACAAGTGATGTACAGCAAACGTAGTTTGCAATGATTAAATCAATCTGGCCCGAGTGATTCGAACAGCCGTAAATGAAACGGCGGTGCATTACGGACAATTACAGAAACCGAGAAACGAAGTAAACAGAACATTTGGGTCAAAATGCAATTACAAGTGATGTACAGCAAACGCAGTTTGCAATGATTAAATCAATCTGGCCCGAGTGAATCGAACAGCTGTAAATGAAACGGCGGTGCAAACGGACAAGGAAATACACCGTACAATGGAGTACAGCAAACGTAGTTTGCAATGATTAAATCAATTTGGCCCGAGTGAATCGAACAGCCGTAAATGAAACAGTGGTGCAATACGGATACGCTGATACAGAATACAAGGGATATACAGCAAACGCAGTTTGCAATGACTAAATCAATTTGGCCCGAGTGAATCGAACAGTCGTAAATGAAACAGTGGTGCAATACGGATACGCGGACACAAAATACAAGTGATATACAGCAAACGCAGTTTGCAATGATTAAATCAATTTGGCCCGAGTGATTCGAACAGCCGTAAATGAAACAGCGGTGTATGGAGGACAATGAAAGAAACCGTACAATGAAATACAGGAAGAAATTGACCCGGATTTGGGTCAAAATGCAATGAACAGAGTGAATACATAGCAAACGCAGTTTGCAATGATTAAATCAATTTGGCCCGAGTGAATCGAACAGCCGTAAATGAAACAGTGGTGCAATACGGATACGCTGATACAGAATACAAGTGATATACAGCAAACGCAGTTTGCAATGACTAAATCAATTTGGCCCGAGTGAATCGAACAGTCGTAAATGAAACAGTGGTGCAATACGGATACGCGGACACAAAATACAAGTGATATACAGCAAACGCAGTTTGCAATGATTAAATCAATTTGGCCCGAGTGATTCGAACAGCCGTAAATGAAACAGCGGTGTATGGAGGACAATGAAAGAAACCGTACAATGAAATACAGGAAGAAATTGACCCGGATTTGGGTCAAAATGCAATGGACAGAGTGAATACATAGCAAACGCAGTTTGCAATGATTAAATCAATTTGGCCCGAGTGAATCGAACAGCCGTAAATGAAACAGTGGTGCAATACGGATACGCTGATACAGAATACAAGTGATATACAGCAAACGCAGTTTGCAATGATTAAATCAATTTGGCCCGAGTGATTCAAACAGTTGTAAATGAAACAGCGGTGTATGGGGGACAATGAAAGAAACCGTACAATGAAATACAGGAAGAAATTGACCCGGATTTGGGTCAAAATGCAATGGACAGAGTGAATACATAGCAAACGCAGTTTGCAATGACTAAATCAATTTGGCCCGAGTGATTCGAACAGCCGTAAATGAAACAGTGGTGCAATACGGACACGCGGATACAGAATACAAGTGATATACAGCAAACGCAGTTTGCAATGATTAAATCAATTTGGCCCGAGTGAATCGAACAGTCGTAAATGAAACAGTGGTGCAATACGGATACGCGGATACAGAATACAAGTGATATACAGCAAACGCAGTTTGCAATGATTAAATCAATTTGGCCCGAGTGATTCGAACAGTCGTAAATGAAACAGTGGAGCAATACGGATACGCGGATACAGAATACAAGTGATATACAGCAAACACAGTTTGCAATGATTAAATCAATTTGGCCCGAGTGATTCGAACAGCCGTAAATGAAACAGTGGTGTATCGAGGACATTGAAAGAAATGGTATAACAAAATCCCAACTGCTTCCCCTCACTTACCTCTCTATCCCATAAACATGGAATTCTCGCAGCTGCCTCTCATATCCGTGATAATGTTTCCGGTACAAAGTGGAAAATCTCCTTCATTAATTATCTCCACCTCATTCAGCTGCTACTATCACCGAATGTCATCATCTACATCCTGACAGTCCTATATATATACAAACCATACGGGAAGAAATTGGCCCGAATTTGGGTCAAAATGCAATTAGAAGTGATGCACAGCAAACGTAGTTTGCAATGATTAAATCAATTTGGCCCGAGTGATTCGAACAGCCGTAAATGAAATGGCGGTGCATTACGGACAATTACAGAAACCGAGAAACGAAGTAAACAGAACATTTGACCCGAATTTGGGTCAAAATGCAATTACAAGTGATGTACAGCAAACGCAGTTTGCAATGATTAAATCAATTTGGCCCGAGTGATTCGAACAGTTGTAAACGAAGCAGCGGTGCATTACGGACAATTACAGAAGCCGAGAAATAAAGTAAACAGAACATTTGACCCGAATTTGGGTCAAAATGCAATTACAAGTGATGTACAGCAAACGTAGTTTGCAATGATTAAATCAATCTGGCCCGAGTGATTCGAACAGCCGTAAATGAAACGGCGGTGCATTACGGACAATTACAGAAACCGAGAAACGAAGTAAACAGAACATTTGACCCGAATTTGGGTCAAAATGCAATTACAAGTGATGTACAGCAAACGCAGTTTGCAATGATTAAATCAATTTGGCCCGAGTGATTCGAACAGCCGTAAATGAAACGGCGGTGCATTACGGACAATTACAGAAACCGAGAAATAAAGTAAACAGAACATTTGACCTGAATTTGGGTCAAAATGCAATTACAAGTGATGTACAGCAAACGTAGTTTGCAATGATTAAATCAATTTGGCCAGAGTGATTCTATTTATTTGCGAAAAAGAATTTAGGGCTAAATTCCGGAAATTTGGGGGTCGTCGTGATGACCCCGAATACCAGGAACCATCACTCGGTTCTGCTCGCCGTCTTCTAAACTCACCTTCCTTACCATCCCATCTACCTATTTTTGCAATGGACCAACCCGCTCCCGCCACTGTTTCCCACACTGGCGCCTCTGCCATGTAGGGCCCAGAGCAGGCTCCCACGGCGCAAGATTGCATCTAATCTCACAGACAAGCCATCTGCTGGCTAAGCATAAGACACATTTTACATAGATATGAGGTAGGGGAATATAGTTTTACATTGGACAAAGTTTCCACGATCTATATTCGGCCCAATAGGGGCAGGAGAAGCCGTTCATGGACCCTGGGCCCAGACTCCTGGATAGATGGCTTCAGATCATGGAATCCACTGGTCGGATTCTGTACGCACATTGGAATATCTGATTTAGATTGCCTCTGGCACCAACATTCTCCAATGGACCAATTCACACTTCTGACTGCTTCCCACACCAGCTCCACAACACTTTGCTGCCTGTTAAAATCTTACTGCCAGATAAATCACAATAAATTATGAAATGTACTCACTTGGCCACCTCACTCTTGCTGGTGGACCTACGCAGATTATACCCAGGTACATTTCTTTGCAATTGACCAAGCTCCCACAGTCTATATTTGACCCAATATGGCATTGTGGAATTCACACTGACTTAATCTCACAATTCCCACGCAAAGACAGCTCTGAAACCATAGAAGCACTCACCAAACTTATATGCAATGCTCAGACATTAGATGCTCAGCCACCTAAGGAGCAACCAATTCTAATTGACCAACCCAAACCAGCCAGAAATGCCAGCGGAAATCCATAAACAAAATGAATATAGCAACACCAACCAAAAAAAAATTAAACCTAAAATTAAGAATCACCCACCAACAATCAAGTGTTTGCATCCCTTGATTGCATATACCTGTTTCCCAGTAGTCATGTATATGGGTGCACATTGGGACATTTGTCTATGTGGGTAAACTGCACTATGTCACCTCATCCCTTACAAGTCTATACCATCTATGCCGTAAATGCCAAGACTTCCAGTCTCACCCAGCACTTGCCACTAATATTTATGGTACATAATCCAGACAGTAGTTCCCGGAATTTCCAGCAACACTGTGATGCTAACAATTGACGATATTACTGCCACCCAACTAACACAATGCTGGCTAACATATCTTGCCTCATTGTAAATTTCCTAAAAGCACACCAAACTGACTGGCAGCAATAGCCATTCCCCAGCAATGGTAGCTGCTGTGACTGCTGTTATGATCATGTGCATTGACTGCATTCGACCAATTCCACTATCAATTCAACTCTGCAGACTGCTGCAATTGCATTGTGCTACATTTGTTTTTGACATATTTAATGTCTTGCTATTTTCGGTTCAGTTGATATTACACAGCCACTCATACAGTGCCTGGTTCTCACACTGCCGCCCATTCAAAAACAGCACTTCCCAACTGAATTGAACAGTCGTAAATGAAACAGCAGTGTATGGAGGACATTGAAAGAAACCGTACAAATAAATACGGGAAGAAATTGACCCAAATTTGGGTCAAAATGCAATTACAAGTGATGTACAGCAAACGTAGTTTGCAATAATTAAATCAATTTGGCACGAGTGATTCAAACAGTCGTAAATGAAACAGCGGTGCATTACGGACAATTACGGAAACCGAGAAATGAAGTAAACAGAACATTTGACCTGAATTTGGGTCAAAATGCAATTACAAGTGATATACAGCAAACGCAGTTTGCAATGATTAAATCAATTTGGCCCGAGTGATTCGAACAGCCGTAAATGAAACAGTGGTGCAATACGGACACGCGGATACAGAATACAAGTGATATACAGCAAACGCAGTTTGCAATGATTAAATCAATTTGGCCCGAGTGAATCGAACAGTCGTAAATGAAACAGCGGTGTATCGAGGACATTGAAAGAAACGGTATAACAAAATCCCAACTGCTTCCCCTCACTTACCTCTCTATCCCATAAACATGGAATTCTCGCAGCTGCCTCTTACATCCACGATGTCCCATTTTAATATTTCCCGCACCAAGTGGAAAATCTCCTCCATCAATTATTGCCACCTCATTCAGCTGCTACTATCAACTAATCTCATCATCTACATCCTGACAGTCCTATATATGTGCAAACCATACGGGAAGAAATTGACCCAAATTCGGGTCAAAATGCAATTACAAGTGATGTACAGCAAACGCAGTTTGCAATGATTAAATCAATTTGGCCTGAGTAATTCGAACAGCCGTAAATGAAACGGCGGTGCATTACGGACAATTACAGAAACTGAGAAACGAAGTAAACAGAACATTTGACCCGAATTTGGGTCAAAATGCAATTACAAGTGATGTACAGCAAACATAGTTTGCAATGATTAAATCAATTTGGCCCGAGTGATTCAAACAGCCGTAAATGAAACAGTGGTGCAAACGGACAAGGAAATACACCGTACAATGGAGTACAGCAAACGTAGTTTGCAATGATTAAATCAATTTGGCCCGAGTGATTCAAACAGTCGTAAATGAAACAGCGGTGCATTACGGACAATTACGGAAACCGAGAAATGAAGTAAACAGAACATTTGACCTGAATTTGGGTCAAAATGCAATTACAAGTGATATACAGCAAACGCAGTTTGCAATGATTAAATCAATTTGGCCCGAGTAATTTGAACAGTCGTAAATGAAACAGCGGTGTATGGAGGACAATGAAATAAACTGTACAATGAAATACAGGAAGAAATTGACCCGGATTTGGGTCAAAATGCAATGGAAAGAGTGAATACATAGCAAACGCAGTTTGCAATGATTAAATCAATTTGGCCCGAGTAATTCGAACAGTCGTAAATGAAACAGCGGTGTATGGAGGACAATGAAATAAACTGTACAATGAAATACAGGAAGAAATTGACCCGGATTTGGGTCAAAATGCAATGGACAGAGTGAATACATAGCAAACGCAGTTTGCAATGACTAAATCAATTTGGCCCGAGTGAATCGAACAGTCGTAAATGAAACAGTGGTGCAATACGGATACGCGGATACAGAATACAAGTGATATACAGCAAACGCAGTTTGCAATGATTAAATCAATTTGGCCCGAGTGAATCGAACAGTCGTAAATGAAACAGTGGTGCAATACGGATACGCGGATACAGAATACAAGTGATATACAGCAAACGCAGTTTGCAATAATTAAATCAATTTGGCCCGAGTGATTCGAACAGCCGTAAATGAAACAGTGGTGCAATACGGACACGCGGATACAGAATACAAGTGATATACAGCAAACGCAGTTTGCAATGATTAAATCAATTTGGCCCGAGTGAATCGAACAGTCGTAAATGAAACAGCGGTGTATCGAGGACATTGAAAGAAACGGTATAACAAAATCCCAACTGCTTCCCCTCACTTACCTCTCTATCCCATAAACATGGAATTCTCGCAGCTGCCTCTCATATCCGTGATAATGTTTCCGGTACCAAGTGGAAAATCTCCTTCATCAATTATCGCCACCTCATTCAGCTGCTACTATCACCTAATCTCATCATCTACATCCTGACAGTCCTATATATATGCAAACCATACGGGAAGAAATTGACCCAAATTCGGGTCAAAATGCAATTACAAGTGATGTACAGCAAACGCAGTTTGCAATGATTAAATCAATTTGGCCCGAGTAATTCGAACAGCCGTAAATGAATCAGTGGTGCAAACGGACAAGGAAATACACCGTACAAGTGATGTACAGCAAACGCAGTTTGGAATGACTAAATCAATTTGGCCCGAGTGAATCGAACAGTCGTAAATGAAACAGTGGTGCAATACGGATACGCGGATACAGAATACAAGTGATATACAGCAAACGCAGTGTGCAATAATTAAATCAATTTGGCCCGAGTGATTCGAACAGCCGTAAATGAAACAGTGGTGTATCGAGGACATTGAAAGAAACGGTATAACAAAATCCCAACTGCTTCCCCTCACTTACCTCTCTATCCCATAAACATGGAATTCTCGCAGCTGCCTCTCATATCCGTGATAATGTTTCCGGTACCAAGTGGAAAATCTCCTTCATCAATTATCGCCACCTCATTCAGCTGCTACTATCACCTAATCTCATCATCTACATCCTGACAGTCCTATATATATGCAAACCATACGGGAAGAAATTGACCCAAATTCGGGTCAAAATGCAATTACAAGTGATGTACAGCAAACGCAGTTTGCAATGATTAAATCAATTTGGCCCGAGTAATTCGAACAGCCGTAAATGAATCAGTGGTGCAAACGGACAAGGAAATACACCGTACAAGTGATGTACAGCAAACGCAGTTTGGAATGACTAAATCAATTTGGCCCGAGTGAATCGAACAGTCGTAAATGAAACAGTGGTGCAATACGGATACGCGGATACAGAATACAAGTGATATACAGCAAACGCAGTGTGCAATAATTAAATCAATTTGGCCCGAGTGATTCGAACAGCCGTAAATGAAACAGTGGTGTATCGAGGACATTGAAAGAAATGGTATAACAAAATCCCAACTGCTTCCCCTCACTTACCTCTCTATCCCATAAACATGGAATTCTCGCAGCTGCCTCTCATATCCGTGATAATGTTTCCGGTACAAAGTGGAAAATCTCCTTCATTAATTATCTCCACCTCATTCAGCTGCTACTATCACCGAATGTCATCATCTACATCCTGACAGTCCTATATATATACAAACCATACGGGAAGAAATTGGCCCGAATTTGGGTCAAAATGCAATTAGAAGTGATGCACAGCAAACGTAGTTTGCAATGATTAAATCAATTTGGCCCGAGTGATTCGAACAGCCGTAAATGAAATGGCGGTGCATTACGGACAATTACAGAAACCGAGAAACGAAGTAAACAGAACATTTGACCCGAATTTGGATCAAAATGCAATTACAAGTGATGTACAGCAAACGCAGTTTGCAATGATTAAATCAATTTGGCCCGAGTGATTCGAACAGCCGTAAATGAAACGGCGGTGCATTACGGACAATTACAGAAGCCGAGAAATAAAGTAAACAGAACATTTGACCCGAATTTGGGTCAAAATGCAATTACAAGTGATGTACAGCAAACGTAGTTTGCAATGATTAAATCAATCTGGCCCGAGTGATTCGAACAGCCGTAAATGAAACGGCGGTGCATTACGGACAATTACAGAAACCGAGAAACGAAGTAAACAGAACATTTGACCCGAATTTGGGTCAAAATGCAATTACAAGTGATGTACAGCAAACGTAGTTTGCAATGATTAAATCAATCTGGCCCGAGTGATTCGAACAGCCGTAAATGAAACGGCGGTGCATTACGGACAATTACAGAAACCGAGAAACGAAGTAAACAGAACATTTGGGTCAAAATGCAATTACAAGTGATGTACAGCAAACGCAGTTTGCAATGATTAAATCAATCTGGCCCGAGTGAATCGAACAGCTGTAAATGAAACGGCGGTGCAAACGGACAAGGAAATACACCGTACAATGGAGTACAGCAAACGCAGTTTGCAATGACTAAATCAATTTGGCCCGAGTGAATCGAACAGTCGTAAATGAAACAGTGGTGCAATACGGATACGCGGATACAGAATACAAGTGATGTACAGCAAACGTAGTTTGCAATGATTAAATCAATCTGGCCCGAGTGATTCGAACAGCCGTAAATGAAACGGCGGTGCATTACGGACAATTACAGAAACCGAGAAACGAAGTAAACAGAACATTTGACCCGAATTTGGGTCAAAATGCAATTACAAGTGATGTACAGCAAACGCAGTTTGCAATGATTAAATCAATTTGGCCCGAGTGATTCGAACAGCCGTAAATGAAACGGCGGTGCATTACGGACAATTACAGAAACCGAGAAACGAAGTAAACAGAACATTTGGGTCAAAATGCAATTACAAGTGATGTACAGCAAACGCAGTTTGCAATGATTAAATCAATCTGGCCCGAGTGATTCGAACAGCCGTAAATGAAACGGCGGTGCATTACGGACAATTACAGAAACCGAGAAACGAAGTAAACAGAACATTTGGGTCAAAATGCAATTACAAGTGATGTACAGCAAACGCAGTTTGCAATGATTAAATCAATCTGGCCCGAGTGAATCGAACAGCTGTAAATGAAACGGCGGTGCAAACGGACAAGGAAATACACCGTACAATGGAGTACAGCAAACGTAGTTTGCAATGATTAAATCAATTTGGCCCGAGTGAATCGAACAGCCGTAAATGAAACAGTGGTGCAATACGGATACGCTGATACAGAATACAAGGGATATACAGCAAACGCAGTTTGCAATGACTAAATCAATTTGGCCCGAGTGAATCGAACAGTCGTAAATGAAACAGTGGTGCAATACGGATACGCGGACACAAAATACAAGTGATATACAGCAAACGCAGTTTGCAATGATTAAATCAATTTGGCCCGAGTGATTCGAACAGCCGTAAATGAAACAGCGGTGTATGGAGGACAATGAAAGAAACCGTACAATGAAATACAGGAAGAAATTGACCCGGATTTGGGTCAAAATGCAATGAACAGAGTGAATACATAGCAAACACAGTTTGCAATGATTAAATCAATTTGGCCCGAGTGAATCGAACAGCCGTAAATGAAACAGTGGTGCAATACGGATACGCTGATACAGAATACAAGGGATATACAGCAAACGCAGTTTGCAATGACTAAATCAATTTGGCCCGAGTGAATCGAACAGTCGTAAATGAAACAGTGGTGCAATACGGATACGCGGACACAAAATACAAGTGATATACAGCAAACGCAGTTTGCAATGATTAAATCAATTTGGCCCGAGTGATTCGAACAGCCGTAAATGAAACAGCGGTGTATGGAGGACAATGAAAGAAACCGTACAATGAAATACAGGAAGAAATTGACCCGGATTTGGGTCAAAATGCAATGAACAGAGTGAATACATAGCAAACGCAGTTTGCAATGATTAAATCAATTTGGCCCGAGTGAATCGAACAGCCGTAAATGAAACAGTGGTGCAATACGGATACGCTGATACAGAATACAAGTGATATACAGCAAACGCAGTTTGCAATGACTAAATCAATTTGGCCCGAGTGAATCGAACAGTCGTAAATGAAACAGTGGTGCAATACGGATACGCGGACACAAAATACAAGTGATATACAGCAAACGCAGTTTGCAATGATTAAATCAATTTGGCCCGAGTGATTCGAACAGCCGTAAATGAAACAGCGGTGTATGGAGGACAATGAAAGAAACCGTACAATGAAATACAGGAAGAAATTGACCCGGATTTGGGTCAAAATGCAATGGACAGAGTGAATACATAGCAAACGCAGTTTGCAATGATTAAATCAATTTGGCCCGAGTGAATCGAACAGTCGTAAATGAAACAGCGGTGTATCGAGGACATTGAAAGAAACGGTATAACAAAATCCCAACTGCTTCCCCTCACTTACCTCTCTATCCCATAAACATGGAATTCTCGCAGCTGCCTCTTACATCCACGATGTCCCATTTTAATATTTCCCGCACCAAGTGGAAAATCTCCTCCATCAATTATTGCCACCTCATTCAGCTGCTACTATCAACTAATCTCATCATCTACATCCTGACAGTCCTATATATGTGCAAACCATACGGGAAGAAATTGACCCAAATTCGGGTCAAAATGCAATTACAAGTGATGTACAGCAAACGCAGTTTGCAATGATTAAATCAATTTGGCCTGAGTAATTCGAACAGCCGTAAATGAAACGGCGGTGCATTACGGACAATTACAGAAACTGAGAAACGAAGTAAACAGAACATTTGACCCGAATTTGGGTCAAAATGCAATTACAAGTGATGTACAGCAAACATAGTTTGCAATGATTAAATCAATTTGGCCCGAGTGATTCAAACAGCCGTAAATGAAACAGTGGTGCAAACGGACAAGGAAATACACCGTACAATGGAGTACAGCAAACGTAGTTTGCAATGATTAAATCAATTTGGCCCGAGTGATTCAAACAGTCGTAAATGAAACAGCGGTGCATTACGGACAATTACGGAAACCGAGAAATGAAGTAAACAGAACATTTGACCTGAATTTGGGTCAAAATGCAATTACAAGTGATATACAGCAAACGCAGTTTGCAATGATTAAATCAATTTGGCCCGAGTAATTTGAACAGTCGTAAATGAAACAGCGGTGTATGGAGGACAATGAAATAAACTGTACAATGAAATACAGGAAGAAATTGACCCGGATTTGGGTCAAAATGCAATGGAAAGAGTGAATACATAGCAAACGCAGTTTGCAATGATTAAATCAATTTGGCCCGAGTAATTCGAACAGTCGTAAATGAAACAGCGGTGTATGGAGGACAATGAAATAAACTGTACAATGAAATACAGGAAGAAATTGACCCGGATTTGGGTCAAAATGCAATGGACAGAGTGAATACATAGCAAACGCAGTTTGCAATGACTAAATCAATTTGGCCCGAGTGAATCGAACAGTCGTAAATGAAACAGTGGTGCAATACGGATACGCGGATACAGAATACAAGTGATATACAGCAAACGCAGTTTGCAATGATTAAATCAATTTGGCCCGAGTGAATCGAACAGTCGTAAATGAAACAGTGGTGCAATACGGATACGCGGATACAGAATACAAGTGATATACAGCAAACGCAGTTTGCAATAATTAAATCAATTTGGCCCGAGTGATTCGAACAGCCGTAAATGAAACAGTGGTGCAATACGGACACGCGGATACAGAATACAAGTGATATACAGCAAACGCAGTTTGCAATGATTAAATCAATTTGGCCCGAGTGAATCGAACAGTCGTAAATGAAACAGCGGTGTATCGAGGACATTGAAAGAAACGGTATAACAAAATCCCAACTGCTTCCCCTCACTTACCTCTCTATCCCATAAACATGGAATTCTCGCAGCTGCCTCTCATATCCGTGATAATGTTTCCGGTACCAAGTGGAAAATCTCCTTCATCAATTATCGCCACCTCATTCAGCTGCTACTATCACCTAATCTCATCATCTACATCCTGACAGTCCTATATATATGCAAACCATACGGGAAGAAATTGACCCAAATTCGGGTCAAAATGCAATTACAAGTGATGTACAGCAAACGCAGTTTGCAATGATTAAATCAATTTGGCCCGAGTAATTCGAACAGCCGTAAATGAATCAGTGGTGCAAACGGACAAGGAAATACACCGTACAAGTGATGTACAGCAAACGCAGTTTGGAATGACTAAATCAATTTGGCCCGAGTGAATCGAACAGTCGTAAATGAAACAGTGGTGCAATACGGATACGCGGATACAGAATACAAGTGATATACAGCAAACGCAGTGTGCAATAATTAAATCAATTTGGCCCGAGTGATTCGAACAGCCGTAAATGAAACAGTGGTGTATCGAGGACATTGAAAGAAACGGTATAACAAAATCCCAACTGCTTCCCCTCACTTACCTCTCTATCCCATAAACATGGAATTCTCGCAGCTGCCTCTCATATCCGTGATAATGTTTCCGGTACCAAGTGGAAAATCTCCTTCATCAATTATCGCCACCTCATTCAGCTGCTACTATCACCTAATCTCATCATCTACATCCTGACAGTCCTATATATATGCAAACCATACGGGAAGAAATTGACCCAAATTCGGGTCAAAATGCAATTACAAGTGATGTACAGCAAACGCAGTTTGCAATGATTAAATCAATTTGGCCCGAGTAATTCGAACAGCCGTAAATGAATCAGTGGTGCAAACGGACAAGGAAATACACCGTACAAGTGATGTACAGCAAACGCAGTTTGGAATGACTAAATCAATTTGGCCCGAGTGAATCGAACAGTCGTAAATGAAACAGTGGTGCAATACGGATACGCGGATACAGAATACAAGTGATATACAGCAAACGCAGTGTGCAATAATTAAATCAATTTGGCCCGAGTGATTCGAACAGCCGTAAATGAAACAGTGGTGTATCGAGGACATTGAAAGAAACGGTATAACAAAATCCCAACTGCTTCCCCTCACTTACCTCTCTATCCCATAAACATGGAATTCTCGCAGCTGCCTCTCATATCCGTGATAATGTTTCCTGTACCAAGTGGAAAATCTCCTTCATTATTTATCTCCACCTCATTCAGCTGCTACTATCACCGAACGTCATCATCTACATCCTGACAGTCCTATTATATGCGAACTGGAATTTAGGGCTAAATGCCAGGAATTTCAGGGTCATCATGATAACCCTGAATGTCAGGAACCATCACTCAGTTCTGCTTGCCCTCTTCTAAACTCACCTTCCTTACCATCCCATCTACCAATTTTTGCAATGGACCAACCTGCTCCTGCCACTGTTTCCCACACTGGCGCGTCCACCACACAGGGCACCTGATGGTGCCTGACCGCCACAAGATCATGCTCAATCTCAGCAACGGCCAATCGGCTCATCATGCCTAAGCCATATCATTTCTAGATATGACCTCCCCAAAGATTATTTCCCAATGGACCAACTTCCCACGGCCTCTATTTGGCACCAGAATCTGACCTGATCCCATCCACGGCCCCTGGCCCCAGACCTTTGCCTGGTGGTGCCCAAATCCTAGGATCCGTCTGCCAGACCTTCTTGGTGCATTGGAATACTACATTCAGATCGTCCCAGGCATCAACTTTTTATAATGGCCCAACCCAAACCCATGGCCAGTTCCCACAGCAGGGACATGGGAAACTGGGGAGTGATCAGAACTGCACCACTACACAAATCACTCTGAATCCTCACATCCACCAACATTGGCTCCTCATCCTTGCTGGTGAACCTATACACATTATGTCCAGGAAGCTTTTTTTGCAAGTGACCAAATTCCCACGGTTCATATTTGGCCCAATATTGCCTGCACAAAACTCAGCCTGACTCTACCATCACTCCCCCCCCACCCCCTTGCACCTGAAGCCTGCTACCTACCTGTGGGATGTATGTGAAATACTGACAAATCCAACCGTTACTTTATATCCATACTGGGTAAATTACAAGTGATATACAGCAAACGCAGTTTGCAATGATTAAATCAATTTGGCCCGAGTGAATCGAACAGTCGTAAATGAAACAGCGGTGTATGGAGGACAATGAAAGAAACCGTACAATGAAATACAGGAAGAAATTGACCCGGATTTGGGTCAAAATGCAATGGACAGAGTGAATACATAGCAAACGCAGTTTGCAATGATTAAATCAATTTGGCCCGAGTGAATCGAACAGTCGTAAATGAAACAGTGGAGCAATACGGATACGCGGATACAGAATACAAGTGATATACAGCAAACACAGTTTGCAATGATTAAATCAATTTGGCCCGAGTGATTCGAACAGCCGTAAATGAAACAGTGGTGTATCGAGGACATTGAAAGAAATGGTATAACAAAATCCCAACTGCTTCCCCTCACTTACCTCTCTATCCCATAAACATGGAATTCTCGCAGCTGCCTCTCATATCCGTGATAATGTTTCCGGTACAAAGTGGAAAATCTCCTTCATTAATTATCTCCACCTCATTCAGCTGCTACTATCACCGAATGTCATCATCTACATCCTGACAGTCCTATATATATACAAACCATACGGGAAGAAATTGGCCCGAATTTGGGTCAAAATGCAATTAGAAGTGATGCACAGCAAACGTAGTTTGCAATGATTAAATCAATTTGGCCCGAGTGATTCGAACAGCCGTAAATGAAATGGCGGTGCATTACGGACAATTACAGAAACCGAGAAACGAAGTAAACAGAACATTTGACCCGAATTTGGATCAAAATGCAATTACAAGTGATGTACAGCAAACGCAGTTTGCAATGATTAAATCAATTTGGCCCGAGTGATTCGAACAGCCGTAAATGAAACGGCGGTGCATTACGGACAATTACAGAAGCCGAGAAATAAAGTAAACAGAACATTTGACCCGAATTTGGGTCAAAATGCAATTACAAGTGATGTACAGCAAACGTAGTTTGCAATGATTAAATCAATCTGGCCCGAGTGATTCGAACAGCCGTAAATGAAACGGCGGTGCATTACGGACAATTACAGAAACCGAGAAACGAAGTAAACAGAACATTTGACCCGAATTTGGGTCAAAATGCAATTACAAGTGATGTACAGCAAACGTAGTTTGCAATGATTAAATCAATCTGGCCCGAGTGATTCGAACAGCCGTAAATGAAACGGCGGTGCATTACGGACAATTACAGAAACCGAGAAACGAAGTAAACAGAACATTTGGGTCAAAATGCAATTACAAGTGATGTACAGCAAACGCAGTTTGCAATGATTAAATCAATCTGGCCCGAGTGAATCGAACAGCTGTAAATGAAACGGCGGTGCAAACGGACAAGGAAATACACCGTACAATGGAGTACAGCAAACGTAGTTTGCAATGATTAAATCAATTTGGCCCGAGTGAATCGAACAGCCGTAAATGAAACAGTGGTGCAATACGGATACGCTGATACAGAATACAAGGGATATACAGCAAACGCAGTTTGCAATGACTAAATCAATTTGGCCCGAGTGAATCGAACAGTCGTAAATGAAACAGTGGTGCAATACGGATACGCGGACACAAAATACAAGTGATATACAGCAAACGCAGTTTGCAATGATTAAATCAATTTGGCCCGAGTGATTCGAACAGCCGTAAATGAAACAGCGGTGTATGGAGGACAATGAAAGAAACCGTACAATGAAATACAGGAAGAAATTGACCCGGATTTGGGTCTATCTATATTACACCCAGAAGTACAGTGTACTTCCAAACCTTATTTTTTGCTCACTGTCAAGGAAGTTCGTGCTCATCGCGTCAGACAGTGAGCTAAGCGTGGGGGTAGCTGTCTCAGACAGTGAGCTAAGCATGGGGGTAACTGTGTTTATCAAGGGGTAACTGTTGTATACAATGACAGAGGTCCTCACTGTTGTAGACAGTGAGCTCGTCACTGTGTACAGTGAGCTCATCGTCGCCTTAACCAAGGGGGTAGCTGTCATGAACAGTGAGCTCATCACTGTCTAAACCTTAGGGGGTAACTGTCATTGGAGTGGTGCTAACTGTCATGCACAGTGAGCTCATCACTGTCATTAGGGTGGTGCTAACTGTCATGGACAGTGAGCTCATCGTCGCCTTAACCAAGGGGTTAGCTGTCATGAACAGTGAGCTCATCACTGTCTGAACCAAGGGGGTAACTGTCTCAACTGTGGTGCTCATCGTCATGGACAGTGAGCTCATCATCGCCTTAACCAAGGGGTTAGCTGTCATGCACAGTGAGCTCATCACTGTCATTAGAGTGGTGCTAACTGTCATTACCCTGTTCTATATAGAGAGTGGGCTATTTAAACAAAAATATAGAGGATTTCTGAAGAGAGCAATCGTTTAGGATACCTTGTATGATGGTCAGAAAATTTTCACCCAGAGATATAATTAACGGGATGGCTCGTTATGAACGAGGAGGCCAATGAGCAAAAAAGGAAGTAATTTTCCCACGGGTCGTAGGGGGAAAATATTTACAAGATAACTGAACATGTTGAGTGATAGTTTCTTAGCTCGTAGCTATGTAAGATGCTCTATAGGATCTGTAGGTACATATAGAGCATAACAGAATAGGGTATAGATGAGAATACCAAGTGTTGAATAATGTGTGTGCTAAACGCCCATGGTCGAGCTCAAACTTCAGGTCGTGCTCGAATCTCAGGTCGTGCTCGAATCTCAGGTCGTGCTCGAACTTGGGGGTCGAGCTCGAATGTAGGGACATTGTACTGACATAGGATGATGAGTTGAAACTAATTTCGCGAGTTTGACTTTATATGTGAATCTGTATATACAGTACAACAAGATAATAACCATAATTCTACAATGGCAAGTCATATGATACCTAGGATACACAAAATGATCACTACAATTCTATGTACAATACAACAAGATAATGGCTATGATTCTACGGATGCAATTCTATATGTACAATACAACATGATACTGACTATGATTCTATAATAGCAAGATATAGTAGAAATACAATATATACAACACAAGATAATACAAGATATTGATCAAGATATACAGTAGGCAATTTAGAGATTGATTTCAGCAATAGGCAATGGATTATATTCGGTAAATGTGAAGGAATGGCTCCCGGATGCAAAAAACTCGTGCCGCGAACGTCGTTGATGAATTGTAAATGCAGCGAAGGGGGAATCAGGGTAGAAGAGTCGGATGGTATAGTGGGGATGGCTTCCCCGAGGCCCACAGCTGCAAAACGATTAGCGAATACGAAAAATGAAGTAAATAATCACGTACGCGATAACCCAAACAGGAGGAATGCCCCTCGGGCAGTTCCAGCTCCCTTGATTACTCAATGCCTTCCTTACAGTCTTCACGATCGTGGCATTGGATGGCCTCGACAGCTGACCGTTAGAGCCCGTCATCGCCCAGAAGATTTGAATCTAAAAATGAAAATCGCATTTGAGCGTGGGAATTCGTAGAGTCGGCGTTGACTCACCTTTGTTCCCGTCATTACAATGAGTCCGTGTGTAAAATTTTGTGGTGAGAGGAGTTCAGGGAACGTCTGAATTGACTGAGGAAGTTGGGAGCGGGAGAGATGAGTTTACGAGCAGGCTGTAGGTTAAGCGCCCAAGTCGTACTCGAGATTTCCGGGCCGTGGGCGCCTAATATGTCGGACAATGTACTGTTGGTCCGTTCGGATGCATGAATAATTAAATTTTTGCCCTGCATGGCCTGGAGCCGAAATCTCTGAGATGACCAAGTGAACAAATACGTTACTTGCATATCTACTGGATATTCATACAAAGGAGTTGTGTCTGCTTACTGTTCGATTGGATTCGGAAGTCTGATACGCATTTGACATCCACTGGATCCGAATTGAATGCAGTTTATCTTTCCTGTTACAATGCCTGTAGCTAACACTACTCATCAACGCACCATTAGTATGTTCGAATTCATGAATATTTAAATTTTTGCTATGCATGGCTCCGAGTCGAAATCTCTGAGATGACCAAGTGCACAAATAAGTTACTTGCATACCTACTGTTATATTCATACAAAGGAGTTGTGTCTGCTAACTGTTCGATTGATACACGTATGATAATATGTCGGACAATGCACCATTGGTCTGTTCGGATCCATGAATATTTAAATTTTTGCCGTGCATGGCCCCGAGCCAAAATTTCTGAGATGACCAAGTGCACAAATATGTTACTTGCATATCTACTGTTATATTCATACAAGTTCGATTGGATTCAGAAGTCTGATACACATTTGACGTCCACTGGATCCGATTTGGATGCAGTTTATCTTTCCTGTTACAATGCTTGTAGCTAACATTAATACACTACTCATCAATGCACCATTGGTATGTTCGAATCCATGAATAATTAAATTTTTGCTATGCATAGCCTGGAGCCGAAATTTCTGAGATGACCAAGACCACAAATAAGTTACTTGCATACCTACTGTTATACTCATACAAAGGAGTTGTGTCTGTCTGATACACGTATGGTAATACGTCGGACAATGCACCATTGGTCCGTTCGGATTCATGAATATTTAAATTTTTGCCGTGCATGGCCCCGAGCTGAAATCTCTAAGATGACCAAGTGCACAAATACGTTACTACTGTTATATTCATACAAAGGAGTTGTGTCTGCTAACTGTTCGATTGGATTCGGAAGTCTGATACACATATGATAATACGTCGGACAATGCACCATTGGTCCGTTCGGATCCATGAATATTAAAATTTTTGCCGTGCATGGCCCCAAGCTGAAATCTCTGAGATGACCAAGTGCACAAATACGTTACTACTGTTATATTCATACAAAGGAGTTGTGTCTGCTAACTGTTCGATTGGATTCGGAAGTCTGATACACATATGATAATACGTCGGACAATGCACCATTGGTCCGTTGGGATCCATGAATATTTAAATTTTTGCCGTGCATGGCCCCGAGCTGAAATCTCTGAGATGACCAAGTGCACAAATAAGTTACTACTGTTATATTCATACAAAGGAGTTGTGTCTGCTAACTGTTTGATTGGATTCGGAAGTCAGATACACGTATGACGTCCACTGGATCCGAATCGGATGCAGCTTATCTTTCCTCTTACAATGATTGTACCTAATATTAATGCATTCCTTTCCCTTTTCATGTGAGCTTATGTTCTTACTCATGAAACCAACTTTTATTATTCCTTTTCCATCACAACCATGTAATGGATGTAAATATCATCAATACCATTTCATTTGGGATCCGTTAGATGCGAGGTGCATAACAGATGTTCAGCTCCGATGGGATGGCTAGTTAACAATTGTAAGTAAATAATAAGCTCCTTTGTGGGGAATGGAAATTTGTTATCATCACCATTCTGCGACCAATTGAAGCAAGGTGCATAATGGATGCTCGGCCCCGATCGGACGGTTCGTTAACAATTGTAAGTAAATATAATAAACTCCTTTGCATGAATATAACATTATTCACCTTTTAGGCTTGAGCGTTTGAAGGACATTAATTCCAATCTCCGGTGCAAAGCAAAAAATTCCCAAAAATTTACAAGTCAGCTGATCCGTGGTTGACAAATTCTTTGTTGAAAGCATTCAACGAACACAAGTCTTGTGATCCGATGGTCCGTGCGCAAATTGAAAATCTATAAGAGTGGGTGCGAAAAGCACCATTGAACTTCAACTTTTCCCTTTTAAAAAAATGTCTTCTCCCATAAAAATGACTTCGTCTCAACTTGCTGCGCAGCTCGTACAAATGCAAGCGCAACTTGCAATAGTACAGGAGAATGAGAGATTGGACAATGAACGACGGGCACAAAAGGCAGCTGAAGAACATTTGAAACGAGAGGCTGAGGAGCGACGGAAGCAAGAGGAAAAACAGGCTGAAGAGAAGAAACAAAGGGCCCAGGAGGCAAAGGCTGCGAAGGCTGCGAAAAAGAAGTTGGAAGCATTAGAGACCCAGAGGGCTCAGGCTTTGGCTGAGGCCAGAAAAGGAAAGGCACGGGAGGTGGAGCCAAGTCCGAAGCGGACTCGTGATGATTGGTCGGATCCGCTGGATCCTCCATATTCAGTGCGTTTAATGTTTTCTTGGTTCGAGACTAAAGCTAACTTGGTTAGCAGAATGGGGAGGAAAAAGAATCTGAGGATGATGATGGGCATGTGTCAGGGCCGAGGGCTCCGAAAAAGAAGAAGAGAAAGGTGGGAAAAGCCCAGGTGTGTCATGATTTTCTTCTTCAACAACGTTTTTACTAACTCTTTTTCTAGCCAAGTGCAAGTACTTCGTCCGCTCGGGCACCCTGTGAGCGATGCGTGGAGCGGGGTTTGGAATGTCGCCCTCAGGCGATATCCAACTCTGTTTCCTATCTATATTACACCTGGAAGTACAGTGTACTTCCAAACCTTATTTTTTGCTCACTGTCAAGGAAGTTCGTGCTCATCGCGTCACACAGTGAGCTCAGCGTGGGGGTAGCTGTCTCAGACAGTGAGCTAAGCATGGGGGTAACTGTGTTTATCAAGGGGTAACTGTTGTATACAATGACAGAGGTCCTCACTGTTGTAGACAGTGAGCTCGTCACTGTGTACAGTGAGCTCATCGTCGCCTTAACCAAGGGGGTAGCTGTCATGAACAGTGAGCTATTTATTTGCGAAAAAGAATTTAGGGCTAAATTCCGGAAATTTGGGGGTCGTCGTGATGACCCCGAATACCAGGAACCATCACTCGGTTCTGCTCGCCGTCTTCTAAACTCACCTTCCTTACCATCCCATCTACCTATTTTTGCAATGGACCAACCCGCTCCCGCCACTGTTTCCCACACTGGCGCCTCTGCCATGTAGGGCCCAGAGCAGGCTCCCACGGCGCAAGATTGCATCTAATCTCACAGACAAGCCATCTGCTGGCTAAGCATAAGACACATTTTACATAGATATGAGGTAGGGGAATATAGTTTTACATTGGACAAAGTTTCCACGATCTATATTCGGCCCAATAGGGGCAGGAGAAGCCGTTCATGGACCCTGGGCCCAGACTCCTGGATAGATGGCTTCAGATCATGGAATCCACTGGTCGGATTCTGTACGCACATTGGAATATCTGATTTAGATTGCCTCTGGCACCAACATTCTCCAATGGACCAATTCACACTTCTGACTGCTTCCCACACCAGCTCCACAACACTTTGCTGCCTGTTAAAATCTTACTGCCAGATAAATCACAATAAATTATGAAATGTACTCACTTGGCCACCTCACTCTTGCTGGTGGACCTACGCAGATTATACCCAGGTACATTTCTTTGCAATTGACCAAGCTCCCACAGTCTATATTTGACCCAATATGGCATTGTGGAATTCACACTGACTTAATCTCACAATTCCCACGCAAAGACAGCTCTGAAACCATAGAAGCACTCACCAAACTTATATGCAATGCTCAGACATTAGATGCTCAGCCACCTAAGGAGCAACCAATTCTAATTGACCAACCCAAACCAGCCAGAAATGCCAGCGGAAATCCATAAACAAAATGAATATAGCAACACCAACCAAAAAAAAAATTAAACCTAAAATTAAGAATCACCCACCAACAATCAAGTGTTTGCATCCCTTGATTGCATATACCTGTTTCCCAGTAGTCATGTATATGGGTGCACATTGGGACATTTGTCTATGTGGGTAAACTGCACTATGTCACCTCATCCCTTACAAGTCTATACCATCTATGCCGTAAATGCCAAGACTTCCAGTCTCACCCAGCACTTGCCACTAATATTTATGGTACATAATCCAGACAGTAGTTCCCGGAATTTCCAGCAACACTGTGATGCTAACAATTGACGATATTACTGCCACCCAACTAACACAATGCTGGCTAACATATCTTGCCTCATTGTAAATTTCCTAAAAGCACACCAAACTGACTGGCAGCAATAGCCATTCCCCAGCAATGGTAGCTGCTGTGACTGCTGTTATGATCATGTGCATTGACTGCATTCGACCAATTCCACTATCAATTCAACTCTGCAGACTGCTGCAATTGCATTGTGCTACATTTGTTTTTGACATATTTAATGTCTTGCTATTTTCGGTTCAGTTGATATTACACAGCCACTCATACAGTGCCTGGTTCTCACACTGCCGCCCATTCAAAAACAGCACTTCCCAACTGAATTGAACAGTCGTAAATGAAACAGCAGTGTATGGAGGACATTGAAAGAAACCGTACAAATAAATACGGGAAGAAATTGACCCAAATTTGGGTCAAAATGCAATTACAAGTGATGTACAGCAAACGTAGTTTGCAATAATTAAATCAATTTGGCACGAGTGATTCAAACAGTCGTAAATGAAACAGCGGTGCATTACGGACAATTACGGAAACCGAGAAATGAAGTAAACAGAACATTTGACCTGAATTTGGGTCAAAATGCAATTACAAGTGATATACAGCAAACGCAGTTTGCAATGATTAAATCAATTTGGCCCGAGTGATTCGAACAGCCGTAAATGAAACAGTGGTGCAATACGGACACGCGGATACAGAATACAAGTGATATACAGCAAACGCAGTTTGCAATGATTAAATCAATTTGGCCCGAGTGAATCGAACAGTCGTAAATGAAACAGCGGTGTATCGAGGACATTGAAAGAAACGGTATAACAAAATCCCAACTGCTTCCCCTCACTTACCTCTCTATCCCATAAACATGGAATTCTCGCAGCTGCCTCTTACATCCACGATGTCCCATTTTAATATTTCCCGCACCAAGTGGAAAATCTCCTCCATCAATTATTGCCACCTCATTCAGCTGCTACTATCAACTAATCTCATCATCTACATCCTGACAGTCCTATATATGTGCAAACCATACGGGAAGAAATTGACCCAAATTCGGGTCAAAATGCAATTACAAGTGATGTACAGCAAACGCAGTTTGCAATGATTAAATCAATTTGGCCTGAGTAATTCGAACAGCCGTAAATGAAACGGCGGTGCATTACGGACAATTACAGAAACTGAGAAACGAAGTAAACAGAACATTTGACCCGAATTTGGGTCAAAATGCAATTACAAGTGATGTACAGCAAACATAGTTTGCAATGATTAAATCAATTTGGCCCGAGTGATTCAAACAGCCGTAAATGAAACAGTGGTGCAAACGGACAAGGAAATACACCGTACAATGGAGTACAGCAAACGTAGTTTGCAATGATTAAATCAATTTGGCCCGAGTGATTCAAACAGTCGTAAATGAAACAGCGGTGCATTACGGACAATTACGGAAACCGAGAAATGAAGTAAACAGAACATTTGACCTGAATTTGGGTCAAAATGCAATTACAAGTGATATACAGCAAACGCAGTTTGCAATGATTAAATCAATTTGGCCCGAGTAATTTGAACAGTCGTAAATGAAACAGTGGTGTATCGAGGACAATGAAATAAACTGTACAATGAAATACAGGAAGAAATTGACCCGGATTTGGGTCAAAATGCAATGGAAAGAGTGAATACATAGCAAACGCAGTTTGCAATGATTAAATCAATTTGGCCCGAGTAATTCGAACAGTCGTAAATGAAACAGCGGTGTATGGAGGACAATGAAATAAACTGTACAATGAAATACAGGAAGAAATTGACCCGGATTTGGGTCAAAATGCAATGGACAGAGTGAATACATAGCAAACGCAGTTTGCAATGACTAAATCAATTTGGCCCGAGTGAATCGAACAGTCGTAAATGAAACAGTGGTGCAATACGGATACGCGGATACAGAATACAAGTGATATACAGCAAACGCAGTTTGCAATGATTAAATCAATTTGGCCCGAGTGAATCGAACAGTCGTAAATGAAACAGTGGTGCAATACGGATACGCGGATACAGAATACAAGTGATATACAGCAAACGCAGTTTGCAATAATTAAATCAATTTGGCCCGAGTGATTCGAACAGCCGTAAATGAAACAGTGGTGCAATACGGACACGCGGATACAGAATACAAGTGATATACAGCAAACGCAGTTTGCAATGATTAAATCAATTTGGCCCGAGTGAATCGAACAGTCGTAAATGAAACAGCGGTGTATCGAGGACATTGAAAGAAACGGTATAACAAAATCCCAACTGCTTCCCCTCACTTACCTCTCTATCCCATAAACATGGAATTCTCGCAGCTGCCTCTCATATCCGTGATAATGTTTCCGGTACCAAGTGGAAAATCTCCTTCATCAATTATCGCCACCTCATTCAGCTGCTACTATCACCTAATCTCATCATCTACATCCTGACAGTCCTATATATATGCAAACCATACGGGAAGAAATTGACCCAAATTCGGGTCAAAATGCAATTACAAGTGATGTACAGCAAACGCAGTTTGCAATGATTAAATCAATTTGGCCCGAGTAATTCGAACAGTTGTAAACGAAGCAGCGGTGCATTACGGACAATTACAGAAGCCGAGAAATAAAGTAAACAGAACATTTGACCCGAATTTGGGTCAAAATGCAATTACAAGTGATGTACAGCAAACGTAGTTTGCAATGATTAAATCAATCTGGCCCGAGTGATTCGAACAGCCGTAAATGAAACGGCGGTGCATTACGGACAATTACAGAAACCGAGAAACGAAGTAAACAGAACATTTGGGTCAAAATGCAATTACAAGTGATGTACAGCAAACGCAGTTTGCAATGATTAAATCAATCTGGCCCGAGTGAATCGAACAGCTGTAAATGAAACGGCGGTGCAAACGGACAAGGAAATACACCGTACAATGGAGTACAGCAAACGTAGTTTGCAATGATTAAATCAATTTGGCCCGAGTGAATCGAACAGCCGTAAATGAAACAGTGGTGCAATACGGATACGCTGATACAGAATACAAGGGATATACAGCAAACGCAGTTTGCAATGACTAAATCAATTTGGCCCGAGTGAATCGAACAGTCGTAAATGAAACAGTGGTGCAATACGGATACGCGGACACAAAATACAAGTGATATACAGCAAACGCAGTTTGCAATGATTAAATCAATTTGGCCCGAGTGATTCGAACAGCCGTAAATGAAACAGCGGTGTATGGAGGACAATGAAAGAAACCGTACAATGAAATACAGGAAGAAATTGACCCGGATTTGGGTCAAAATGCAATGAACAGAGTGAATACATAGCAAACGCAGTTTGCAATGATTAAATCAATTTGGCCCGAGTGAATCGAACAGCCGTAAATGAAACAGTGGTGCAATACGGATACGCTGATACAGAATACAAGTGATATACAGCAAACGCAGTTTGCAATGACTAAATCAATTTGGCCCGAGTGAATCGAACAGTCGTAAATGAAACAGTGGTGCAATACGGATACGCGGACACAAAATACAAGTGATATACAGCAAACGCAGTTTGCAATGATTAAATCAATTTGGCCCGAGTGATTCGAACAGCCGTAAATGAAACAGCGGTGTATGGAGGACAATGAAAGAAACCGTACAATGAAATACAGGAAGAAATTGACCCGGATTTGGGTCAAAATGCAATGGACAGAGTGAATACATAGCAAACGCAGTTTGCAATGATTAAATCAATTTGGCCCGAGTGAATCGAACAGCCGTAAATGAAACAGTGGTGCAATACGGATACGCTGATACAGAATACAAGTGATATACAGCAAACGCAGTTTGCAATGATTAAATCAATTTGGCCCGAGTGATTCAAACAGTTGTAAATGAAACAGCGGTGTATGGGGGACAATGAAAGAAACCGTACAATGAAATACAGGAAGAAATTGACCCGGATTTGGGTCAAAATGCAATGGACAGAGTGAATACATAGCAAACGCAGTTTGCAATGACTAAATCAATTTGGCCCGAGTGATTCGAACAGCCGTAAATGAAACAGTGGTGCAATACGGACACGCGGATACAGAATACAAGTGATATACAGCAAACGCAGTTTGCAATGATTAAATCAATTTGGCCCGAGTGAATCGAACAGTCGTAAATGAAACAGTGGTGCAATACGGATACGCGGATACAGAATACAAGTGATATACAGCAAACGCAGTTTGCAATGATTAAATCAATTTGGCCCGAGTGATTCGAACAGTCGTAAATGAAACAGTGGAGCAATACGGATACGCGGATACAGAATACAAGTGATATACAGCAAACACAGTTTGCAATGATTAAATCAATTTGGCCCGAGTGATTCGAACAGCCGTAAATGAAACAGTGGTGTATCGAGGACATTGAAAGAAATGGTATAACAAAATCCCAACTGCTTCCCCTCACTTACCTCTCTATCCCATAAACATGGAATTCTCGCAGCTGCCTCTCATATCCGTGATAATGTTTCCGGTACAAAGTGGAAAATCTCCTTCATTAATTATCTCCACCTCATTCAGCTGCTACTATCACCGAATGTCATCATCTACATCCTGACAGTCCTATATATATACAAACCATACGGGAAGAAATTGGCCCGAATTTGGGTCAAAATGCAATTAGAAGTGATGCACAGCAAACATAGTTTGCAATGATTAAATCAATTTGGCCCGAGTGATTCGAACAGCCGTAAATGAAATGGCGGTGCATTACGGACAATTACAGAAACCGAGAAACGAAGTAAACAGAACATTTGACCCGAATTTGGGTCAAAATGCAATTACAAGTGATGTACAGCAAACGCAGTTTGCAATGATTAAATCAATTTGGCCCGAGTGATTCGAACAGTTGTAAACGAAGCAGCGGTGCATTACGGACAATTACAGAAGCCGAGAAATAAAGTAAACAGAACATTTGACCCGAATTTGGGTCAAAATGCAATTACAAGTGATGTACAGCAAACGTAGTTTGCAATGATTAAATCAATCTGGCCCGAGTGATTCGAACAGCCGTAAATGAAACGGCGGTGCATTACGGACAATTACAGAAACCGAGAAACGAAGTAAACAGAACATTTGACCCGAATTTGGGTCAAAATGCAATTACAAGTGATGTACAGCAAACGCAGTTTGCAATGATTAAATCAATTTGGCCCGAGTGATTCGAACAGCCGTAAATGAAACGGCGGTGCATTACGGACAATTACAGAAACCGAGAAATAAAGTAAACAGAACATTTGACCTGAATTTGGGTCAAAATGCAATTACAAGTGATGTACAGCAAACGTAGTTTGCAATGATTAAATCAATTTGGCCAGAGTGATTCTATTTATTTGCGAAAAAGAATTTAGGGCTAAATTCCGGAAATTTGGGGGTCGTCGTGATGACCCCGAATACCAGGAACCATCACTCGGTTCTGCTCGCCGTCTTCTAAACTCACCTTCCTTACCATCCCATCTACCTATTTTTGCAATGGACCAACCCGCTCCCGCCACTGTTTCCCACACTGGCGCCTCTGCCATGTAGGGCCCAGAGCAGGCTCCCACGGCGCAAGATTGCATCTAATCTCACAGACAAGCCATCTGCTGGCTAAGCATAAGACACATTTTACATAGATATGAGGTAGGGGAATATAGTTTTACATTGGACAAAGTTTCCACGATCTATATTCGGCCCAATAGGGGCAGGAGAAGCCGTTCATGGACCCTGGGCCCAGACTCCTGGATAGATGGCTTCAGATCATGGAATCCACTGGTCGGATTCTGTACGCACATTGGAATATCTGATTTAGATTGCCTCTGGCACCAACATTCTCCAATGGACCAATTCACACTTCTGACTGCTTCCCACACCAGCTCCACAACACTTTGCTGCCTGTTAAAATCTTACTGCCAGATAAATCACAATAAATTATGAAATGTACTCACTTGGCCACCTCACTCTTGCTGGTGGACCTACGCAGATTATACCCAGGTACATTTCTTTGCAATTGACCAAGCTCCCACAGTCTATATTTGACCCAATATGGCATTGTGGAATTCACACTGACTTAATCTCACAATTCCCACGCAAAGACAGCTCTGAAACCATAGAAGCACTCACCAAACTTATATGCAATGCTCAGACATTAGATGCTCAGCCACCTAAGGAGCAACCAATTCTAATTGACCAACCCAAACCAGCCAGAAATGCCAGCGGAAATCCATAAACAAAATGAATATAGCAACACCAACCAAAAAAAAAATTAAACCTAAAATTAAGAATCACCCACCAACAATCAAGTGTTTGCATCCCTTGATTGCATATACCTGTTTCCCAGTAGTCATGTATATGGGTGCACATTGGGACATTTGTCTATGTGGGTAAACTGCACTATGTCACCTCATCCCTTACAAGTCTATACCATCTATGCCGTAAATGCCAAGACTTCCAGTCTCACCCAGCACTTGCCACTAATATTTATGGTACATAATCCAGACAGTAGTTCCCGGAATTTCCAGCAACACTGTGATGCTAACAATTGACGATATTACTGCCACCCAACTAACACAATGCTGGCTAACATATCTTGCCTCATTGTAAATTTCCTAAAAGCACACCAAACTGACTGGCAGCAATAGCCATTCCCCAGCAATGGTAGCTGCTGTGACTGCTGTTATGATCATGTGCATTGACTGCATTCGACCAATTCCACTATCAATTCAACTCTGCAGACTGCTGCAATTGCATTGTGCTACATTTGTTTTTGACATATTTAATGTCTTGCTATTTTCGGTTCAGTTGATATTACACAGCCACCCATACAGTGCCTGGTTCTCACACTGCCGCCCATTCAAAAACAGCACTTCCCAACTGAATTGAACAGTCGTAAATGAAACAGCAGTGTATGGAGGACATTGAAAGAAACCGTACAAATAAATACGGGAAGAAATTGACCCAAATTTGGGTCAAAATGCAATTACAAGTGATGTACAGCAAACGTAGTTTGCAATAATTAAATCAATTTGGCACGAGTGATTCAAACAGTCGTAAATGAAACAGCGGTGCATTACGGACAATTACGGAAACCGAGAAATGAAGTAAACAGAACATTTGACCTGAATTTGGGTCAAAATGCAATTACAAGTGATATACAGCAAACGCAGTTTGCAATGATTAAATCAATTTGGCCCGAGTGATTCGAACAGCCGTAAATGAAACAGTGGTGCAATACGGACACGCGGATACAGAATACAAGTGATATACAGCAAACGCAGTTTGCAATGATTAAATCAATTTGGCCCGAGTGAATCGAACAGTCGTAAATGAAACAGCGGTGTATCGAGGACATTGAAAGAAACGGTATAACAAAATCCCAACTGCTTCCCCTCACTTACCTCTCTATCCCATAAACATGGAATTCTCGCAGCTGCCTCTTACATCCACGATGTCCCATTTTAATATTTCCCGCACCAAGTGGAAAATCTCCTCCATCAATTATTGCCACCTCATTCAGCTGCTACTATCAACTAATCTCATCATCTACATCCTGACAGTCCTATATATGTGCAAACCATACGGGAAGAAATTGACCCAAATTCGGGTCAAAATGCAATTACAAGTGATGTACAGCAAACGCAGTTTGCAATGATTAAATCAATTTGGCCTGAGTAATTCGAACAGCCGTAAATGAAACGGCGGTGCATTACGGACAATTACAGAAACTGAGAAACGAAGTAAACAGAACATTTGACCCGAATTTGGGTCAAAATGCAATTACAAGTGATGTACAGCAAACATAGTTTGCAATGATTAAATCAATTTGGCCCGAGTGATTCAAACAGCCGTAAATGAAACAGTGGTGCAAACGGACAAGGAAATACACCGTACAATGGAGTACAGCAAACGTAGTTTGCAATGATTAAATCAATTTGGCCCGAGTGATTCAAACAGTCGTAAATGAAACAGCGGTGCATTACGGACAATTACGGAAACCGAGAAATGAAGTAAACAGAACATTTGACCTGAATTTGGGTCAAAATGCAATTACAAGTGATATACAGCAAACGCAGTTTGCAATGATTAAATCAATTTGGCCCGAGTAATTCGAACAGTCGTAAATGAAACAGCGGTGTATGGAGGACAATGAAATAAACTGTACAATGAAATACAGGAAGAAATTGACCCGGATTTGGGTCAAAATGCAATGGAAAGAGTGAATACATAGCAAACGCAGTTTGCAATGATTAAATCAATTTGGCCCGAGTAATTCGAACAGTCGTAAATGAAACAGCGGTGTATGGAGGACAATGAAATAAACTGTACAATGAAATACAGGAAGAAATTGACCCGGATTTGGGTCAAAATGCAATGGACAGAGTGAATACATAGCAAACGCAGTTTGCAATGACTAAATCAATTTGGCCCGAGTGAATCGAACAGTCGTAAATGAAACAGTGGTGCAATACGGATACGCGGATACAGAATACAAGTGATATACAGCAAACGCAGTTTGCAATGATTAAATCAATTTGGCCCGAGTGAATCGAACAGTCGTAAATGAAACAGTGGTGCAATACGGATACGCGGATACAGAATACAAGTGATATACAGCAAACGCAGTTTGCAATAATTAAATCAATTTGGCCCGAGTGATTCGAACAGCCGTAAATGAAACAGTGGTGCAATACGGACACGCGGATACAGAATACAAGTGATATACAGCAAACGCAGTTTGCAATGATTAAATCAATTTGGCCCGAGTGAATCGAACAGTCGTAAATGAAACAGCGGTGTATCGAGGACATTGAAAGAAACGGTATAACAAAATCCCAACTGCTTCCCCTCACTTACCTCTCTATCCCATAAACATGGAATTCTCGCAGCTGCCTCTCATATCCGTGATAATGTTTCCGGTACCAAGTGGAAAATCTCCTTCATCAATTATCGCCACCTCATTCAGCTGCTACTATCACCTAATCTCATCATCTACATCCTGACAGTCCTATATATATGCAAACCATACGGGAAGAAATTGACCCAAATTCGGGTCAAAATGCAATTACAAGTGATGTACAGCAAACGCAGTTTGCAATGATTAAATCAATTTGGCCCGAGTAATTCGAACAGCCGTAAATGAATCAGTGGTGCAAACGGACAAGGAAATACACCGTACAAGTGATGTACAGCAAACGCAGTTTGGAATGACTAAATCAATTTGGCCCGAGTGAATCGAACAGTCGTAAATGAAACAGTGGTGCAATACGGATACGCGGATACAGAATACAAGTGATATACAGCAAACGCAGTGTGCAATAATTAAATCAATTTGGCCCGAGTGATTCGAACAGCCGTAAATGAAACAGTGGTGTATCGAGGACATTGAAAGAAACGGTATAACAAAATCCCAACTGCTTCCCCTCACTTACCTCTCTATCCCATAAACATGGAATTCTCGCAGCTGCCTCTCATATCCGTGATAATGTTTCCTGTACCAAGTGGAAAATCTCCTTCATTATTTATCTCCACCTCATTCAGCTGCTACTATCACCGAACGTCATCATCTACATCCTGACAGTCCTATTATATGCGAACTGGAATTTAGGGCTAAATGCCAGGAATTTCAGGGTCATCATGATAACCCTGAATGTCAGGAACCATCACTCAGTTCTGCTTGCCCTCTTCTAAACTCACCTTCCTTACCATCCCATCTACCAATTTTTGCAATGGACCAACCTGCTCCTGCCACTGTTTCCCACACTGGCGCGTCCACCACACAGGGCACCTGATGGTGCCTGACCGCCACAAGATCATGCTCAATCTCAGCAACGGCCAATCGGCTCATCATGCCTAAGCCATATCATTTCTAGATATGACCTCCCCAAAGATTATTTCCCAATGGACCAACTTCCCACGGCCTCTATTTGGCACCAGAATCTGACCTGATCCCATCCACGGCCCCTGGCCCCAGACCTTTGCCTGGTGGTGCCCAAATCCTAGGATCCGTCTGCCAGACCTTCTTGGTGCATTGGAATACTACATTCAGATCGTCCCAGGCATCAACTTTTTATAATGGCCCAACCCAAACCCATGGCCAGTTCCCACAGCAGGGACATGGGAAACTGGGGAGTGATCAGAACTGCACCACTACACAAATCACTCTGAATCCTCACATCCACCAACATTGGCTCCTCATCCTTGCTGGTGAACCTATACACATTATGTCCAGGAAGCTTTTTTTGCAAGTGACCAAATTCCCACGGTTCATATTTGGCCCAATATTGCCTGCACAAAACTCAGCCTGACTCTACCATCACTCCCCCCCCACCCCCTTGCACCTGAAGCCTGCTACCTACCTGTGGGATGTATGTGAAATACTGACAAATCCAACCGTTACTTTATATCCATACTGGGTAAATTACAAGTGATATACAGCAAACGCAGTTTGCAATGATTAAATCAATTTGGCCCGAGTGAATCGAACAGTCGTAAATGAAACAGCGGTGTATGGAGGACAATGAAAGAAACCGTACAATGAAATACAGGAAGAAATTGACCCGGATTTGGGTCAAAATGCAATGGACAGAGTGAATACATAGCAAACGCAGTTTGCAATGATTAAATCAATTTGGCCCGAGTGATTCGAACAGTCGTAAATGAAACAGTGGAGCAATACGGATACGCGGATACAGAATACAAGTGATATACAGCAAACACAGTTTGCAATGATTAAATCAATTTGGCCCGAGTGATTCGAACAGCCGTAAATGAAACAGTGGTGTATCGAGGACATTGAAAGAAATGGTATAACAAAATCCCAACTGCTTCCCCTCACTTACCTCTCTATCCCATAAACATGGAATTCTCGCAGCTGCCTCTCATATCCGTGATAATGTTTCCGGTACAAAGTGGAAAATCTCCTTCATTAATTATCTCCACCTCATTCAGCTGCTACTATCACCGAATGTCATCATCTACATCCTGACAGTCCTATATATATACAAACCATACGGGAAGAAATTGGCCCGAATTTGGGTCAAAATGCAATTAGAAGTGATGCACAGCAAACGTAGTTTGCAATGATTAAATCAATTTGGCCCGAGTGATTCGAACAGCCGTAAATGAAATGGCGGTGCATTACGGACAATTACAGAAACCGAGAAACGAAGTAAACAGAACATTTGACCCGAATTTGGGTCAAAATGCAATTACAAGTGATGTACAGCAAACGCAGTTTGCAATGATTAAATCAATTTGGCCCGAGTGATTCGAACAGCCGTAAATGAAACGGCGGTGCATTACGGACAATTACAGAAACCGAGAAACGAAGTAAACAGAACATTTGGGTCAAAATGCAATTACAAGTGATGTACAGCAAACGCAGTTTGCAATGATTAAATCAATCTGGCCCGAGTGATTCGAACAGCCGTAAATGAAACGGCGGTGCATTACGGACAATTACAGAAACCGAGAAACGAAGTAAACAGAACATTTGGGTCAAAATGCAATTACAAGTGATGTACAGCAAACGCAGTTTGCAATGATTAAATCAATCTGGCCCGAGTGATTCGAACAGCCGTAAATGAAACGGCGGTGCATTACGGACAATTACAGAAGCCGAGAAATAAAGTAAACAGAACATTTGACCCGAATTTGGGTCAAAATGCAATTACAAGTGATGTACAGCAAACGTAGTTTGCAATGATTAAATCAATCTGGCCCGAGTGATTCGAACAGCCGTAAATGAAACGGCGGTGCATTACGGACAATTACAGAAACCGAGAAACGAAGTAAACAGAACATTTGACCCGAATTTGGGTCAAAATGCAATTACAAGTGATGTACAGCAAACGCAGTTTGCAATGATTAAATCAATTTGGCCCGAGTGATTCGAACAGCCGTAAATGAAACGGCGGTGCATTACGGACAATTACAGAAACCGAGAAACGAAGTAAACAGAACATTTGGGTCAAAATGCAATTACAAGTGATGTACAGCAAACGCAGTTTGCAATGATTAAATCAATCTGGCCCGAGTGATTCGAACAGCCGTAAATGAAACGGCGGTGCATTACGGACAATTACAGAAACCGAGAAACGAAGTAAACAGAACATTTGGGTCAAAATGCAATTACAAGTGATGTACAGCAAACGCAGTTTGCAATGATTAAATCAATCTGGACCGAGTGAATCGAACAGCTGTAAATGAAACGGCGGTGCAAACGGACAAGGAAATACACCGTACAATGGAGTACAGCAAACGTAGTTTGCAATGATTAAATCAATTTGGCCCGAGTGAATCGAACAGCCGTAAATGAAACAGTGGTGCAATACGGATACGCTGATACAGAATACAAGGGATATACAGCAAACGCAGTTTGCAATGACTAAATCAATTTGGCCCGAGTGAATCGAACAGTCGTAAATGAAACAGTGGTGCAATACGGATACGCGGACACAAAATACAAGTGATATACAGCAAACGCAGTTTGCAATGATTAAATCAATTTGGCCCGAGTGATTCGAACAGCCGTAAATGAAACAGCGGTGTATGGAGGACAATGAAAGAAACCGTACAATGAAATACAGGAAGAAATTGACCCGGATTTGGGTCAAAATGCAATGAACAGAGTGAATACATAGCAAACGCAGTTTGCAATGATTAAATCAATTTGGCCCGAGTGAATCGAACAGCCGTAAATGAAACAGTGGTGCAATACGGATACGCTGATACAGAATACAAGGGATATACAGCAAACGCAGTTTGCAATGACTAAATCAATTTGGCCCGAGTGAATCGAACAGTCGTAAATGAAACAGTGGTGCAATACGGATACGCGGACACAAAATACAAGTGATATACAGCAAACGCAGTTTGCAATGATTAAATCAATTTGGCCCGAGTGATTCGAACAGCCGTAAATGAAACAGCGGTGTATGGAGGACAATGAAAGAAACCGTACAATGAAATACAGGAAGAAATTGACCCGGATTTGGGTCAAAATGCAATGAACAGAGTGAATACATAGCAAACGCAGTTTGCAATGATTAAATCAATTTGGCCCGAGTGAATCGAACAGCCGTAAATGAAACAGTGGTGCAATACGGATACGCTGATACAGAATACAAGTGATATACAGCAAACGCAGTTTGCAATGACTAAATCAATTTGGCCCGAGTGAATCGAACAGTCGTAAATGAAACAGTGGTGCAATACGGATACGCGGACACAAAATACAAGTGATATACAGCAAACGCAGTTTGCAATGATTAAATCAATTTGGCCCGAGTGATTCGAACAGCCGTAAATGAAACAGCGGTGTATGGAGGACAATGAAAGAAACCGTACAATGAAATACAGGAAGAAATTGACCCGGATTTGGGTCAAAATGCAATGGACAGAGTGAATACATAGCAAACGCAGTTTGCAATGATTAAATCAATTTGGCCCGAGTGAATCGAACAGCCGTAAATGAAACAGTGGTGCAATACGGATACGCTGATACAGAATACAAGTGATATACAGCAAACGCAGTTTGCAATGATTAAATCAATTTGGCCCGAGTGATTCAAACAGTTGTAAATGAAACAGCGGTGTATGGGGGACAATGAAAGAAACCGTACAATGAAATACAGGAAGAAATTGACCCGGATTTGGGTCAAAATGCAATGGACAGAGTGAATACATAGCAAATGCAGTTTGCAATGACTAAATCAATTTGGCCCGAGTGAATCGAACAGTCGTAAATGAAACAGTGGTGCAATACGGATACGCGGATACAGAATACAAGTGATATACAGCAAACGCAGTGTGCAATAATTAAATCAATTTGGCCCGAGTGATTCGAACAGCCGTAAATGAAACAGTGGTGTATCGAGGACATTGAAAGAAACGGTATAACAAAATCCCAACTGCTTCCCCTCACTTACCTCTCTATCCCATAAACATGGAATTCTCGCAGCTGCCTCTCATATCCGTGATAATGTTTCCGGTACCAAGTGGAAAATCTCCTTCATCAATTATCGCCACCTCATTCAGCTGCTACTATCACCTAATCTCATCATCTACATCCTGACAGTCCTATATATATGCAAACCATACGGGAAGAAATTGACCCAAATTCGGGTCAAAATGCAATTACAAGTGATGTACAGCAAACGCAGTTTGCAATGATTAAATCAATTTGGCCCGAGTAATTCGAACAGCCGTAAATGAATCAGTGGTGCAAACGGACAAGGAAATACACCGTACAAGTGATGTACAGCAAACGCAGTTTGGAATGACTAAATCAATTTGGCCCGAGTGAATCGAACAGTCGTAAATGAAACAGTGGTGCAATACGGATACGCGGATACAGAATACAAGTGATATACAGCAAACGCAGTGTGCAATAATTAAATCAATTTGGCCCGAGTGATTCGAACAGCCGTAAATGAAACGGCGGTGCATTACGGACAATTACAGAAACTGAGAAACGAAGTAAACAGAACATTTGACCCGAATTTGGGTCAAAATGCAATTACAAGTGATGTACAGCAAACATAGTTTGCAATGATTAAATCAATTTGGCCCGAGTGATTCAAACAGCCGTAAATGAAACAGTGGTGCAAACGGACAAGGAAATACACCGTACAATGGAGTACAGCAAACGTAGTTTGCAATGATTAAATCAATTTGGCCCGAGTGATTCAAACAGTCGTAAATGAAACAGCGGTGCATTACGGACAATTACGGAAACCGAGAAATGAAGTAAACAGAACATTTGACCTGAATTTGGGTCAAAATGCAATTACAAGTGATATACAGCAAACGCAGTTTGCAATGATTAAATCAATTTGGCCCGAGTAATTCGAACAGTCGTAAATGAAACAGCGGTGTATGGAGGACAATGAAATAAACTGTACAATGAAATACAGGAAGAAATTGACCCGGATTTGGGTCAAAATGCAATGGAAAGAGTGAATACATAGCAAACGCAGTTTGCAATGATTAAATCAATTTGGCCCGAGTAATTCGAACAGTCGTAAATGAAACAGCGGTGTATGGAGGACAATGAAATAAACTGTACAATGAAATACAGGAAGAAATTGACCCGGATTTGGGTCAAAATGCAATGGACAGAGTGAATACATAGCAAACGCAGTTTGCAATGACTAAATCAATTTGGCCCGAGTGAATCGAACAGTCGTAAATGAAACAGTGGTGCAATACGGATACGCGGATACAGAATACAAGTGATATACAGCAAACGCAGTTTGCAATGATTAAATCAATTTGGCCCGAGTGAATCGAACAGTCGTAAATGAAACAGTGGTGCAATACGGATACGCGGATACAGAATACAAGTGATATACAGCAAACGCAGTTTGCAATAATTAAATCAATTTGGCCTGAGTGATTCGAACAGCCGTAAATGAAACAGTGGTGCAATACGGACACGCGGATACAGAATACAAGTGATATACAGCAAACGCAGTTTGCAATGATTAAATCAATTTGGCCCGAGTGAATCGAACAGTCGTAAATGAAACAGCGGTGTATCGAGGACATTGAAAGAAACGGTATAACAAAATCCCAACTGCTTCCCCTCACTTACCTCTCTATCCCATAAACATGGAATTCTCGCAGCTGCCTCTCATATCCGTGATAATGTTTCCGGTACCAAGTGGAAAATCTCCTTCATCAATTATCGCCACCTCATTCAGCTGCTACTATCACCTAATCTCATCATCTACATCCTGACAGTCCTATATATATGCAAACCATACGGGAAGAAATTGACCCAAATTCGGGTCAAAATGCAATTACAAGTGATGTACAGCAAACGCAGTTTGCAATGATTAAATCAATTTGGCCCGAGTAATTCGAACAGTTGTAAACGAAGCAGCGGTGCATTACGGACAATTACAGAAGCCGAGAAATAAAGTAAACAGAACATTTGACCCGAATTTGGGTCAAAATGCAATTACAAGTGATGTACAGCAAACGTAGTTTGCAATGATTAAATCAATCTGGCCCGAGTGATTCGAACAGCCGTAAATGAAACGGCGGTGCATTACGGACAATTACAGAAACCGAGAAACGAAGTAAACAGAACATTTGGGTCAAAATGCAATTACAAGTGATGTACAGCAAACGCAGTTTGCAATGATTAAATCAATCTGGCCCGAGTGAATCGAACAGCTGTAAATGAAACGGCGGTGCAAACGGACAAGGAAATACACCGTACAATGGAGTACAGCAAACGTAGTTTGCAATGATTAAATCAATTTGGCCCGAGTGAATCGAACAGCCGTAAATGAAACAGTGGTGCAATACGGATACGCTGATACAGAATACAAGGGATATACAGCAAACGCAGTTTGCAATGACTAAATCAATTTGGCCCGAGTGAATCGAACAGTCGTAAATGAAACAGTGGTGCAATACGGATACGCGGACACAAAATACAAGTGATATACAGCAAACGCAGTTTGCAATGATTAAATCAATTTGGCCCGAGTGATTCGAACAGCCGTAAATGAAACAGCGGTGTATGGAGGACAATGAAAGAAACCGTACAATGAAATACAGGAAGAAATTGACCCGGATTTGGGTCAAAATGCAATGAACAGAGTGAATACATAGCAAACGCAGTTTGCAATGATTAAATCAATTTGGCCCGAGTGAATCGAACAGCCGTAAATGAAACAGTGGTGCAATACGGATACGCTGATACAGAATACAAGTGATATACAGCAAACGCAGTTTGCAATGACTAAATCAATTTGGCCCGAGTGAATCGAACAGTCGTAAATGAAACAGTGGTGCAATACGGATACGCGGACACAAAATACAAGTGATATACAGCAAACGCAGTTTGCAATGATTAAATCAATTTGGCCCGAGTGATTCGAACAGCCGTAAATGAAACAGCGGTGTATGGAGGACAATGAAAGAAACCGTACAATGAAATACAGGAAGAAATTGACCCGGATTTGGGTCAAAATGCAATGGACAGAGTGAATACATAGCAAACGCAGTTTGCAATGATTAAATCAATTTGGCCCGAGTGAATCGAACAGCCGTAAATGAAACAGTGGTGCAATACGGATACGCTGATACAGAATACAAGTGATATACAGCAAACGCAGTTTGCAATGATTAAATCAATTTGGCCCGAGTGATTCAAACAGTTGTAAATGAAACAGCGGTGTATGGGGGACAATGAAAGAAACCGTACAATGAAATACAGGAAGAAATTGACCCGGATTTGGGTCAAAATGCAATGGACAGAGTGAATACATAGCAAACGCAGTTTGCAATGACTAAATCAATTTGGCCCGAGTGATTCGAACAGCCGTAAATGAAACAGTGGTGCAATACGGACACGCGGATACAGAATACAAGTGATATACAGCAAACGCAGTTTGCAATGATTAAATCAATTTGGCCCGAGTGAATCGAACAGTCGTAAATGAAACAGTGGTGCAATACGGATACGCGGATACAGAATACAAGTGATATACAGCAAACGCAGTTTGCAATGATTAAATCAATTTGGCCCGAGTGATTCGAACAGTCGTAAATGAAACAGTGGTGCAATACGGATACGCGGATACAGAATACAAGTGATATACAGCAAACGCAGTTTGCAATGATTAAATCAATTTGGCCCGAGTGATTCGAACAGCCGTAAATGAAACAGTGGTGTATCGAGGACATTGAAAGAAATGGTATAACAAAATCCCAACTGCTTCCCCTCACTTACCTCTCTATCCCATAAACATGGAATTCTCGCAGCTGCCTCTCATATCCGTGATAATGTTTCCGGTACAAAGTGGAAAATCTCCTTCATTAATTATCTCCACCTCATTCAGCTGCTACTATCACCGAATGTCATCATCTACATCCTGACAGTCCTATATATATACAAACCATACGGGAAGAAATTGGCCCGAATTTGGGTCAAAATGCAATTAGAAGTGATGCACAGCAAACGTAGTTTGCAATGATTAAATCAATTTGGCCCGAGTGATTCGAACAGCCGTAAATGAAATGGCGGTGCATTACGGACAATTACAGAAACCGAGAAACGAAGTAAACAGAACATTTGACCCGAATTTGGGTCAAAATGCAATTACAAGTGATGTACAGCAAACGCAGTTTGCAATGATTAAATCAATTTGGCCCGAGTGATTCGAACAGTTGTAAACGAAGCAGCGGTGCATTACGGACAATTACAGAAGCCGAGAAATAAAGTAAACAGAACATTTGACCCGAATTTGGGTCAAAATGCAATTACAAGTGATGTACAGCAAACGTAGTTTGCAATGATTAAATCAATCTGGCCCGAGTGATTCGAACAGCCGTAAATGAAACGGCGGTGCATTACGGACAATTACAGAAACCGAGAAACGAAGTAAACAGAACATTTGACCCGAATTTGGGTCAAAATGCAATTACAAGTGATGTACAGCAAACGCAGTTTGCAATGATTAAATCAATTTGGCCCGAGTGATTCGAACAGCCGTAAATGAAACGGCGGTGCATTACGGACAATTACAGAAACCGAGAAATAAAGTAAACAGAACATTTGACCTGAATTTGGGTCAAAATGCAATTACAAGTGATGTACAGCAAACGTAGTTTGCAATGATTAAATCAATTTGGCCAGAGTGATTCTATTTATTTGCGAAAAAGAATTTAGGGCTAAATTCCGGAAATTTGGGGGTCGTCGTGATGACCCCGAATACCAGGAACCATCACTCGGTTCTGCTCGCCGTCTTCTAAACTCACCTTCCTTACCATCCCATCTACCTATTTTTGCAATGGACCAACCCGCTCCCGCCACTGTTTCCCACACTGGCGCCTCTGCCATGTAGGGCCCAGAGCAGGCTCCCACGGCGCAAGATTGCATCTAATCTCACAGACAAGCCATCTGCTGGCTAAGCATAAGACACATTTTACATAGATATGAGGTAGGGGAATATAGTTTTACATTGGACAAAGTTTCCACGATCTATATTCGGCCCAATAGGGGCAGGAGAAGCCGTTCATGGACCCTGGGCCCAGACTCCTGGATAGATGGCTTCAGATCATGGAATCCACTGGTCGGATTCTGTACGCACATTGGAATATCTGATTTAGATTGCCTCTGGCACCAACATTCTCCAATGGACCAATTCACACTTCTGACTGCTTCCCACACCAGCTCCACAACACTTTGCTGCCTGTTAAAATCTTACTGCCAGATAAATCACAATAAATTATGAAATGTACTCACTTGGCCACCTCACTCTTGCTGGTGGACCTACGCAGATTATACCCAGGTACATTTCTTTGCAATTGACCAAGCTCCCACAGTCTATATTTGACCCAATATGGCATTGTGGAATTCACACTGACTTAATCTCACAATTCCCACGCAAAGACAGCTCTGAAACCATAGAAGCACTCACCAAACTTATATGCAATGCTCAGACATTAGATGCTCAGCCACCTAAGGAGCAACCAATTCTAATTGACCAACCCAAACCAGCCAGAAATGCCAGCGGAAATCCATAAACAAAATGAATATAGCAACACCAACCAAAAAAAAAATTAAACCTAAAATTAAGAATCACCCACCAACAATCAAGTGTTTGCATCCCTTGATTGCATATACCTGTTTCCCAGTAGTCATGTATATGGGTGCACATTGGGACATTTGTCTATGTGGGTAAACTGCACTATGTCACCTCATCCCTTACAAGTCTATACCATCTATGCCGTAAATGCCAAGACTTCCAGTCTCACCCAGCACTTGCCACTAATATTTATGGTACATAATCCAGACAGTAGTTCCCGGAATTTCCAGCAACACTGTGATGCTAACAATTGACGATATTACTGCCACCCAACTAACACAATGCTGGCTAACATATCTTGCCTCATTGTAAATTTCCTAAAAGCACACCAAACTGACTGGCAGCAATAGCCATTCCCCAGCAATGGTAGCTGCTGTGACTGCTGTTATGATCATGTGCATTGACTGCATTCGACCAATTCCACTATCAATTCAACTCTGCAGACTGCTGCAATTGCATTGTGCTACATTTGTTTTTGACATATTTAATGTCTTGCTATTTTCGGTTCAGTTGATATTACACAGCCACCCATACAGTGCCTGGTTCTCACACTGCCGCCCATTCAAAAACAGCACTTCCCAACTGAATTGAACAGTCGTAAATGAAACAGCAGTGTATGGAGGACATTGAAAGAAACCGTACAAATAAATACGGGAAGAAATTGACCCAAATTTGGGTCAAAATGCAATTACAAGTGATGTACAGCAAACGTAGTTTGCAATAATTAAATCAATTTGGCACGAGTGATTCAAACAGTCGTAAATGAAACAGCGGTGCATTACGGACAATTACGGAAACCGAGAAATGAAGTAAACAGAACATTTGACCTGAATTTGGGTCAAAATGCAATTACAAGTGATATACAGCAAACGCAGTTTGCAATGATTAAATCAATTTGGCCCGAGTGATTCGAACAGCCGTAAATGAAACAGTGGTGCAATACGGACACGCGGATACAGAATACAAGTGATATACAGCAAACGCAGTTTGCAATGATTAAATCAATTTGGCCCGAGTGAATCGAACAGTCGTAAATGAAACAGCGGTGTATCGAGGACATTGAAAGAAACGGTATAACAAAATCCCAACTGCTTCCCCTCACTTACCTCTCTATCCCATAAACATGGAATTCTCGCAGCTGCCTCTTACATCCACGATGTCCCATTTTAATATTTCCCGCACCAAGTGGAAAATCTCCTCCATCAATTATTGCCACCTCATTCAGCTGCTACTATCAACTAATCTCATCATCTACATCCTGACAGTCCTATATATGTGCAAACCATACGGGAAGAAATTGACCCAAATTCGGGTCAAAATGCAATTACAAGTGATGTACAGCAAACGCAGTTTGCAATGATTAAATCAATTTGGCCTGAGTAATTCGAACAGCCGTAAATGAAACGGCGGTGCATTACGGACAATTACAGAAACTGAGAAACGAAGTAAACAGAACATTTGACCCGAATTTGGGTCAAAATGCAATTACAAGTGATGTACAGCAAACATAGTTTGCAATGATTAAATCAATTTGGCCCGAGTGATTCAAACAGCCGTAAATGAAACAGTGGTGCAAACGGACAAGGAAATACACCGTACAATGGAGTACAGCAAACGTAGTTTGCAATGATTAAATCAATTTGGCCCGAGTGATTCAAACAGTCGTAAATGAAACAGCGGTGCATTACGGACAATTACGGAAACCGAGAAATGAAGTAAACAGAACATTTGACCTGAATTTGGGTCAAAATGCAATTACAAGTGATATACAGCAAACGCAGTTTGCAATGATTAAATCAATTTGGCCCGAGTAATTCGAACAGTCGTAAATGAAACAGCGGTGTATGGAGGACAATGAAATAAACTGTACAATGAAATACAGGAAGAAATTGACCCGGATTTGGGTCAAAATGCAATGGAAAGAGTGAATACATAGCAAACGCAGTTTGCAATGATTAAATCAATTTGGCCCGAGTAATTCGAACAGTCGTAAATGAAACAGCGGTGTATGGAGGACAATGAAATAAACTGTACAATGAAATACAGGAAGAAATTGACCCGGATTTGGGTCAAAATGCAATGGACAGAGTGAATACATAGCAAACGCAGTTTGCAATGACTAAATCAATTTGGCCCGAGTGAATCGAACAGTCGTAAATGAAACAGTGGTGCAATACGGATACGCGGATACAGAATACAAGTGATATACAGCAAACGCAGTTTGCAATGATTAAATCAATTTGGCCCGAGTGAATCGAACAGTCGTAAATGAAACAGTGGTGCAATACGGATACGCGGATACAGAATACAAGTGATATACAGCAAACGCAGTTTGCAATAATTAAATCAATTTGGCCCGAGTGATTCGAACAGCCGTAAATGAAACAGTGGTGCAATACGGACACGCGGATACAGAATACAAGTGATATACAGCAAACGCAGTTTGCAATGATTAAATCAATTTGGCCCGAGTGAATCGAACAGTCGTAAATGAAACAGCGGTGTATCGAGGACATTGAAAGAAACGGTATAACAAAATCCCAACTGCTTCCCCTCACTTACCTCTCTATCCCATAAACATGGAATTCTCGCAGCTGCCTCTCATATCCGTGATAATGTTTCCGGTACCAAGTGGAAAATCTCCTTCATCAATTATCGCCACCTCATTCAGCTGCTACTATCACCTAATCTCATCATCTACATCCTGACAGTCCTATATATATGCAAACCATACGGGAAGAAATTGACCCAAATTCGGGTCAAAATGCAATTACAAGTGATGTACAGCAAACGCAGTTTGCAATGATTAAATCAATTTGGCCCGAGTAATTCGAACAGCCGTAAATGAATCAGTGGTGCAAACGGACAAGGAAATACACCGTACAAGTGATGTACAGCAAACGCAGTTTGGAATGACTAAATCAATTTGGCCCGAGTGAATCGAACAGTCGTAAATGAAACAGTGGTGCAATACGGATACGCGGATACAGAATACAAGTGATATACAGCAAACGCAGTGTGCAATAATTAAATCAATTTGGCCCGAGTGATTCGAACAGCCGTAAATGAAACAGTGGTGTATCGAGGACATTGAAAGAAACGGTATAACAAAATCCCAACTGCTTCCCCTCACTTACCTCTCTATCCCATAAACATGGAATTCTCGCAGCTGCCTCTCATATCCGTGATAATGTTTCCTGTACCAAGTGGAAAATCTCCTTCATTATTTATCTCCACCTCATTCAGCTGCTACTATCACCGAACGTCATCATCTACATCCTGACAGTCCTATTATATGCGAACTGGAATTTAGGGCTAAATGCCAGGAATTTCAGGGTCATCATGATAACCCTGAATGTCAGGAACCATCACTCAGTTCTGCTTGCCCTCTTCTAAACTCACCTTCCTTACCATCCCATCTACCAATTTTTGCAATGGACCAACCTGCTCCTGCCACTGTTTCCCACACTGGCGCGTCCACCACACAGGGCACCTGATGGTGCCTGACCGCCACAAGATCATGCTCAATCTCAGCAACGGCCAATCGGCTCATCATGCCTAAGCCATATCATTTCTAGATATGACCTCCCCAAAGATTATTTCCCAATGGACCAACTTCCCACGGCCTCTATTTGGCACCAGAATCTGACCTGATCCCATCCACGGCCCCTGGCCCCAGACCTTTGCCTGGTGGTGCCCAAATCCTAGGATCCGTCTGCCAGACCTTCTTGGTGCATTGGAATACTACATTCAGATCGTCCCAGGCATCAACTTTTTATAATGGCCCAACCCAAACCCATGGCCAGTTCCCACAGCAGGGACATGGGAAACTGGGGAGTGATCAGAACTGCACCACTACACAAATCACTCTGAATCCTCACATCCACCAACATTGGCTCCTCATCCTTGCTGGTGAACCTATACACATTATGTCCAGGAAGCTTTTTTTGCAAGTGACCAAATTCCCACGGTTCATATTTGGCCCAATATTGCCTGCACAAAACTCAGCCTGACTCTACCATCACTCCCCCCCCACCCCCTTGCACCTGAAGCCTGCTACCTACCTGTGGGATGTATGTGAAATACTGACAAATCCAACCGTTACTTTATATCCATACTGGGTAAATTACAAGTGATATACAGCAAACGCAGTTTGCAATGATTAAATCAATTTGGCCCGAGTGAATCGAACAGTCGTAAATGAAACAGCGGTGTATGGAGGACAATGAAAGAAACCGTACAATGAAATACAGGAAGAAATTGACCCGGATTTGGGTCAAAATGCAATGGACAGAGTGAATACATAGCAAACGCAGTTTGCAATGATTAAATCAATTTGGCCCGAGTGATTCGAACAGTCGTAAATGAAACAGTGGAGCAATACGGATACGCGGATACAGAATACAAGTGATATACAGCAAACACAGTTTGCAATGATTAAATCAATTTGGCCCGAGTGATTCGAACAGCCGTAAATGAAACAGTGGTGTATCGAGGACATTGAAAGAAATGGTATAACAAAATCCCAACTGCTTCCCCTCACTTACCTCTCTATCCCATAAACATGGAATTCTCGCAGCTGCCTCTCATATCCGTGATAATGTTTCCGGTACAAAGTGGAAAATCTCCTTCATTAATTATCTCCACCTCATTCAGCTGCTACTATCACCGAATGTCATCATCTACATCCTGACAGTCCTATATATATACAAACCATACGGGAAGAAATTGGCCCGAATTTGGGTCAAAATGCAATTAGAAGTGATGCACAGCAAACGTAGTTTGCAATGATTAAATCAATTTGGCCCGAGTGATTCGAACAGCCGTAAATGAAATGGCGGTGCATTACGGACAATTACAGAAACCGAGAAACGAAGTAAACAGAACATTTGACCCGAATTTGGGTCAAAATGCAATTACAAGTGATGTACAGCAAACGCAGTTTGCAATGATTAAATCAATTTGGCCCGAGTGATTCGAACAGCCGTAAATGAAACGGCGGTGCATTACGGACAATTACAGAAACCGAGAAACGAAGTAAACAGAACATTTGGGTCAAAATGCAATTACAAGTGATGTACAGCAAACGCAGTTTGCAATGATTAAATCAATCTGGCCCGAGTGATTCGAACAGCCGTAAATGAAACGGCGGTGCATTACGGACAATTACAGAAACCGAGAAACGAAGTAAACAGAACATTTGGGTCAAAATGCAATTACAAGTGATGTACAGCAAACGCAGTTTGCAATGATTAAATCAATCTGGCCCGAGTGATTCGAACAGCCGTAAATGAAACGGCGGTGCATTACGGACAATTACAGAAGCCGAGAAATAAAGTAAACAGAACATTTGACCCGAATTTGGGTCAAAATGCAATTACAAGTGATGTACAGCAAACGTAGTTTGCAATGATTAAATCAATCTGGCCCGAGTGATTCGAACAGCCGTAAATGAAACGGCGGTGCATTACGGACAATTACAGAAACCGAGAAACGAAGTAAACAGAACATTTGACCCGAATTTGGGTCAAAATGCAATTACAAGTGATGTACAGCAAACGCAGTTTGCAATGATTAAATCAATTTGGCCCGAGTGATTCGAACAGCCGTAAATGAAACGGCGGTGCATTACGGACAATTACAGAAACCGAGAAACGAAGTAAACAGAACATTTGGGTCAAAATGCAATTACAAGTGATGTACAGCAAACGCAGTTTGCAATGATTAAATCAATCTGGCCCGAGTGATTCGAACAGCCGTAAATGAAACGGCGGTGCATTACGGACAATTACAGAAACCGAGAAACGAAGTAAACAGAACATTTGGGTCAAAATGCAATTACAAGTGATGTACAGCAAACGCAGTTTGCAATGATTAAATCAATCTGGACCGAGTGAATCGAACAGCTGTAAATGAAACGGCGGTGCAAACGGACAAGGAAATACACCGTACAATGGAGTACAGCAAACGTAGTTTGCAATGATTAAATCAATTTGGCCCGAGTGAATCGAACAGCCGTAAATGAAACAGTGGTGCAATACGGATACGCTGATACAGAATACAAGGGATATACAGCAAACGCAGTTTGCAATGACTAAATCAATTTGGCCCGAGTGAATCGAACAGTCGTAAATGAAACAGTGGTGCAATACGGATACGCGGACACAAAATACAAGTGATATACAGCAAACGCAGTTTGCAATGATTAAATCAATTTGGCCCGAGTGATTCGAACAGCCGTAAATGAAACAGCGGTGTATGGAGGACAATGAAAGAAACCGTACAATGAAATACAGGAAGAAATTGACCCGGATTTGGGTCAAAATGCAATGAACAGAGTGAATACATAGCAAACGCAGTTTGCAATGATTAAATCAATTTGGCCCGAGTGAATCGAACAGCCGTAAATGAAACAGTGGTGCAATACGGATACGCTGATACAGAATACAAGGGATATACAGCAAACGCAGTTTGCAATGACTAAATCAATTTGGCCCGAGTGAATCGAACAGTCGTAAATGAAACAGTGGTGCAATACGGATACGCGGACACAAAATACAAGTGATATACAGCAAACGCAGTTTGCAATGATTAAATCAATTTGGCCCGAGTGATTCGAACAGCCGTAAATGAAACAGCGGTGTATGGAGGACAATGAAAGAAACCGTACAATGAAATACAGGAAGAAATTGACCCGGATTTGGGTCAAAATGCAATGAACAGAGTGAATACATAGCAAACGCAGTTTGCAATGATTAAATCAATTTGGCCCGAGTGAATCGAACAGCCGTAAATGAAACAGTGGTGCAATACGGATACGCTGATACAGAATACAAGTGATATACAGCAAACGCAGTTTGCAATGACTAAATCAATTTGGCCCGAGTGAATCGAACAGTCGTAAATGAAACAGTGGTGCAATACGGATACGCGGACACAAAATACAAGTGATATACAGCAAACGCAGTTTGCAATGATTAAATCAATTTGGCCCGAGTGATTCGAACAGCCGTAAATGAAACAGCGGTGTATGGAGGACAATGAAAGAAACCGTACAATGAAATACAGGAAGAAATTGACCCGGATTTGGGTCAAAATGCAATGGACAGAGTGAATACATAGCAAACGCAGTTTGCAATGATTAAATCAATTTGGCCCGAGTGAATCGAACAGCCGTAAATGAAACAGTGGTGCAATACGGATACGCTGATACAGAATACAAGTGATATACAGCAAACGCAGTTTGCAATGATTAAATCAATTTGGCCCGAGTGATTCAAACAGTTGTAAATGAAACAGCGGTGTATGGGGGACAATGAAAGAAACCGTACAATGAAATACAGGAAGAAATTGACCCGGATTTGGGTCAAAATGCAATGGACAGAGTGAATACATAGCAAATGCAGTTTGCAATGACTAAATCAATTTGGCCCGAGTGAATCGAACAGTCGTAAATGAAACAGTGGTGCAATACGGATACGCGGATACAGAATACAAGTGATATACAGCAAACGCAGTGTGCAATAATTAAATCAATTTGGCCCGAGTGATTCGAACAGCCGTAAATGAAACAGTGGTGTATCGAGGACATTGAAAGAAACGGTATAACAAAATCCCAACTGCTTCCCCTCACTTACCTCTCTATCCCATAAACATGGAATTCTCGCAGCTGCCTCTCATATCCGTGATAATGTTTCCGGTACCAAGTGGAAAATCTCCTTCATCAATTATCGCCACCTCATTCAGCTGCTACTATCACCTAATCTCATCATCTACATCCTGACAGTCCTATATATATGCAAACCATACGGGAAGAAATTGACCCAAATTCGGGTCAAAATGCAATTACAAGTGATGTACAGCAAACGCAGTTTGCAATGATTAAATCAATTTGGCCCGAGTAATTCGAACAGCCGTAAATGAATCAGTGGTGCAAACGGACAAGGAAATACACCGTACAAGTGATGTACAGCAAACGCAGTTTGGAATGACTAAATCAATTTGGCCCGAGTGAATCGAACAGTCGTAAATGAAACAGTGGTGCAATACGGATACGCGGATACAGAATACAAGTGATATACAGCAAACGCAGTGTGCAATAATTAAATCAATTTGGCCCGAGTGATTCGAACAGCCGTAAATGAAACGGCGGTGCATTACGGACAATTACAGAAACTGAGAAACGAAGTAAACAGAACATTTGACCCGAATTTGGGTCAAAATGCAATTACAAGTGATGTACAGCAAACATAGTTTGCAATGATTAAATCAATTTGGCCCGAGTGATTCAAACAGCCGTAAATGAAACAGTGGTGCAAACGGACAAGGAAATACACCGTACAATGGAGTACAGCAAACGTAGTTTGCAATGATTAAATCAATTTGGCCCGAGTGATTCAAACAGTCGTAAATGAAACAGCGGTGCATTACGGACAATTACGGAAACCGAGAAATGAAGTAAACAGAACATTTGACCTGAATTTGGGTCAAAATGCAATTACAAGTGATATACAGCAAACGCAGTTTGCAATGATTAAATCAATTTGGCCCGAGTAATTCGAACAGTCGTAAATGAAACAGCGGTGTATGGAGGACAATGAAATAAACTGTACAATGAAATACAGGAAGAAATTGACCCGGATTTGGGTCAAAATGCAATGGAAAGAGTGAATACATAGCAAACGCAGTTTGCAATGATTAAATCAATTTGGCCCGAGTAATTCGAACAGTCGTAAATGAAACAGCGGTGTATGGAGGACAATGAAATAAACTGTACAATGAAATACAGGAAGAAATTGACCCGGATTTGGGTCAAAATGCAATGGACAGAGTGAATACATAGCAAACGCAGTTTGCAATGACTAAATCAATTTGGCCCGAGTGAATCGAACAGTCGTAAATGAAACAGTGGTGCAATACGGATACGCGGATACAGAATACAAGTGATATACAGCAAACGCAGTTTGCAATGATTAAATCAATTTGGCCCGAGTGAATCGAACAGTCGTAAATGAAACAGTGGTGCAATACGGATACGCGGATACAGAATACAAGTGATATACAGCAAACGCAGTTGCAATAATTAAATCAATTTGGCCTGAGTGATTCGAACAGCCGTAAATGAAACAGTGGTGCAATACGGACACGCGGATACAGAATACAAGTGATATACAGCAAACGCAGTTTGCAATGATTAAATCAATTTGGCCCGAGTGAATCGAACAGTCGTAAATGAAACAGCGGTGTATCGAGGACATTGAAAGAAACGGTATAACAAAATCCCAACTGCTTCCCCTCACTTACCTCTCTATCCCATAAACATGGAATTCTCGCAGCTGCCTCTCATATCCGTGATAATGTTTCCGGTACCAAGTGGAAAATCTCCTTCATCAATTATCGCCACCTCATTCAGCTGCTACTATCACCTAATCTCATCATCTACATCCTGACAGTCCTATATATATGCAAACCATACGGGAAGAAATTGACCCAAATTCGGGTCAAAATGCAATTACAAGTGATGTACAGCAAACGCAGTTTGCAATGATTAAATCAATTTGGCCCGAGTAATTCGAACAGTTGTAAACGAAGCAGCGGTGCATTACGGACAATTACAGAAGCCGAGAAATAAAGTAAACAGAACATTTGACCCGAATTTGGGTCAAAATGCAATTACAAGTGATGTACAGCAAACGTAGTTTGCAATGATTAAATCAATCTGGCCCGAGTGATTCGAACAGCCGTAAATGAAACGGCGGTGCATTACGGACAATTACAGAAACCGAGAAACGAAGTAAGTAAACAGAACATTTGGGTCAAATGCAATTACAAGTGATGTACAGCAAACGCAGTTTGCAATGATTAAATCAATCTGGCCCGAGTGAATCGAACAGCTGTAAATGAAACGGCGGTGCAAACGGACAAGGAAATACACCGTACAATGGAGTACAGCAAACGTAGTTTGCAATGATTAAATCAATTTGGCCCGAGTGAATCGAACAGCCGTAAATGAAACAGTGGTGCAATACGGATACGCTGATACAGAATACAAGGGATATACAGCAAACGCAGTTTGCAATGACTAAATCAATTGGCCCGAGTGAATCGAACAGTCGTAAATGAAACAGTGGTGCAATACGGATACGCGGACACAAATACAAGTGATATACAGCAAACGCAGTTTGCAATGATTAAATCAATTTGGCCCGAGTGATTCGAACAGCCGTAAATGAAACAGCGGTGTATGGAGGACAATGAAAGAAACCGTACAATGAAATACAGGAAGAAATTGACCCGGATTTGGGTCAAAATGCAATGAACAGAGTGAATACATAGCAAACGCAGTTTGCAATGATTAAATCAATTTGGCCCGAGTGAATCGAACAGCCGTAAATGAAACAGTGGTGCAATACGGATACGCTGATACAGAATACAAGTGATATACAGCAAACGCAGTTTGCAATGACTATAATCAATTTGGCCCGAGTGAATCGAACAGTCGTAAATGAAACAGTGGTGCAATACGGATACGCGGACACAAAATACAAGTGATATACAGCAAACGCAGTTTGCAATGATAAATCAATTTGGCCCGAGTGATTCGAACAGCCGTAAATGAAACAGCGGTGTATGAAGGACAATGAAAGAAACCGTTACAATGAAATACAGGAAGAGAAATTGACCCGGATTTGGGTCAAAATGCAATGGACAGAGGTGAATACATAGCAAACGCAGTTTGCAATGATTAAATCAATTTGGCCCGAGTGAATCGAACAGCCGTAAATGAAACAGTGGTGCAATACGGATACGCTGATACAGATACAAGTGATATACAGCAAACGCAGTTTGCAATGATTAAATCAATTTTGGCCCGAGTGATTCAAACAGTTGTAAATGAAACAGCGGTGTATGGGGGACAATGAAAGAAACCGTACAATGAAATACAGAAGAAATTGACCCGGATTTGGGTCAAAATGCAATGGACAGAGTGAATACATAGCAAACGCAGTTGCAATGACTAAATCAATTTGGCCCGAGTGATTCGAACAGCCGTAAATGAAACAGTGGTGCAATACGGACACGCGGATACAGAATACAAGTGATATACAGCAAACGCAGTTTGCAATGATTAAATCAATTTGGCCCGAGTGAATCGAACAGTCGTAAATGAAACAGTGGTGCAATACGGATACGCGGATACAGAATACAAGTGATATACAGCAAACGCAGTTTGCAATGATTTAAATCAATTTGGCCGAGTGATTCGAACAGTCGTAAATGAAACAGTGGTGCAATACGGATACGCGGATACAGAATACAAGTGATATACAGCAAACGCAGTTTGCAATGATTAAATCAATTTGGCCCGAGTGATTCGAACAGCCGTAAATGAAACAGTGGTGTATCGAGGACATTGAAAGAAATGGTATAACAAAATCCCAACTGCTTCCCCTCACTTACCTCTCTATCCCATAAACATGGAATTCTCGCAGCTGCCTCTCATATCCGTGATAATGTTTCCGGTACAAAGTGGAAAATCTCCTTCATTAATTATCTCCACCTCATTCAGCTGCTACTATCACCGAATGTCATCATCTACATCCTGACAGTCCTATATATATACAAACCATACGGGAAGAAATTGGCCCGAATTTGGGTCAAAATGCAATTAGAAGTGATGCACAGCAAACGTAGTTTGCAATGATTAAATCAATTTGGCCCGAGTGATTCGAACAGCCGTAAATGAAATGGCGGTGCATTACGGACAATTACAGAAACCGAGAAACGAAGTAAACAGAACATTTGACCCGAATTTGGGTCAAAATGCAATTACAAGTGATGTACAGCAAACGCAGTTTGCAATGATTAAATCAATTTGGCCCGAGTGATTCGAACAGTTGTAAACGAAGCAGCGGTGCATTACGGACAATTACAGAAGCCGAGAAATAAAGTAAACAGAACATTTGACCCGAATTTGGGTCAAAATGCAATTACAAGTGATGTACAGCAAACGTAGTTTGCAATGATTAAATCAATCTGGCCCGAGTGATTCGAACAGCCGTAAATGAAACGGCGGTGCATTACGGACAATTACAGAAACCGAGAAACGAAGTAAACAGAACATTTGACCCGAATTTGGGTCAAAATGCAATTACAAGTGATGTACAGCAAACGCAGTTTGCAATGATTAAATCAATTTGGCCCGAGTGATTCGAACAGCCGTAAATGAAACGGCGGTGCATTACGGACAATTACAGAAACCGAGAAATAAAGTAAACAGAACATTTGACCTGAATTTGGGTCAAAATGCAATTACAAGTGATGTACAGCAAACGTAGTTTGCAATGATTAAATCAATT
>JANVFU010000029.1:0-74835 GCA_027921405.1 Lentinula detonsa
CCAACTCCTCTGGCGCTCTAGGACCTAATCAACAAGCTTCAGAATCAGTACCACAATTTGAAGACAAACCTTCAGTCCTCGCCCGAGCCACTTCAACCCCCGGTGATGCGTGAAATTGTGCTTTCCCCCGGTACAATAGGGCGGCTGCAGGAATTTGACGAGTTTCTGGCAAGTTTACCGCCGGATAGTCCTGCTCCTCATACCTTCCACGGGTGGCTCTTCAGATCGAGGAGGATAGTTGGACGTCAAATCTCCTTCGAGAAAGTATCCTCATCCGCAAAAGACTTTGCCAACTGCCCGAACCCTTGTGGGTAAATCCATTTCAGAGTTACTAGCAAAGGTAGCAAATCAATCTAGCTTTGTTCTAAATCCTGACTCACCGCTTGCACCACGTTCCCAGAAGAAACACAACAACGCTCAAAGTCACGGTACATCCGACCTCGGAAAGTCAGGCTCACTGCTGAAGAACTCTCTCAACAATGTTCCAGTTTTCATGCCTTCAGGTTCTAAAATCAAGACAACTCACCTTCCTCCTGCCTCGAAATCTGATGTTCTTCAGAACTCATCCGTTTCTGCGGAGTCCAATGACATTCAGCCTCAGCCAGCATCACCATTACCCCACATAACAGATGCTCATGTCTCTCAGTCCTCAGAATCTGCCAACTCCTCTGGCGCTCTAGGACCTAATCAACAAGCTTCAGAATCAGTACCACAGTTGAAGACAAACCTTCAGTCCTCGCCCGAGCCACTTCGACCCCCGGTGATGCGTGAAATTGTGCTTTCCCCCGGTGCAATAGGGCGGCTGCAGGAATTTGACGAGTTTCTGGCAAGTTTACCGCCGGATAGTCCTACTCCTCCATCACTTCCACGGGTGGCTCTTCAGGTCGAGGAGGACGTCACAATGAACCTCTCGACATACCTGTGAATGTGGTCAACGTCGAACCTTCGTTTGAACCGCAATTCCCTGACCTTGATTCCTATAACCCAACCTGAAGTTCTTCGGCATGTTACACACACTCGAGCCGGTGAGCGAAAGGTTTACAGACCTGCAGACTAAAGTGGCGATTTGCTGATAGTTCCCGAAACTGAGCCAGGAAACTGTTGGATTCCGTCGGTTCTACCGTAGGTGTAGAAAACTTTACATTACATAACCACTTACTAATATACTCACCATACTTAAGTATCGTTGCCCATCTCTTTTCCTTAGCCTTGTTCAGTATATATCTTTGGGCATGAATATAACTGTAGCCTTGTTCACTACAGCTGGTGTATATCTTTAGATTCAACAGAAAGTTGCAGTCGCACCCGCATTTTCAGCCATTTTCTGAATTTTTCTCAGCCGCAGTCCCAAGCATTATACTTGCCGTCTCGTCATCATCACAAAAGCGTGGGAAAGCTGCAGATGGCGGTGCGAGATCAAGAAGGCTGCAAATGGTCCATAAACGCAAACATGGACGAAGACGAGGTCTCGATGAGGTATGCGTTCTCATCTCGGCTCCAAAACAGTAGGCACCGATTCATCATCTGTACAGAGCACCTTTGAGTCGAGATACTCGGAAGCTCCACCAGACTCGGACTCGGACCCAAAATCCTCCTCACGCCAGGTATATATTCCTTATCATCCTCTAATTCTTTGTTGACAGATCCTCATAACAAATATCGGCCTGAGTAGTTCGCATACGATGAGCATAACTACCTAGATACTGGCTAACTCACCCATTAGCTGTAGCCTGTGAGGCATCCCCGGAAGCTGGTATAGTCACGATTTGAACAGTGGCACGCGCGACTATGCCTGTCATCCGATTAGATAGAGCATCACCGGTTCCTCAGCTTTTCTCAGTGGGGGGCCGGGAGAACTTCGGGCGTATAGGCGTAAAGGACTCCATACATCTACATAGATCTACATGAACAAACGTATGCTAAATGAGGCCATAGAAGCTATACAGGATTCTCAGGAAACTTACAGCATTCCTAAATCAGACGCAGAATATTGGGACGTCAAAGGGGTATACTATTGACTTATTGTTGTTTGCATAATAGTTCGCACAACAATGTTTCCACCTCAGTTCAGTACCACATTTCGGGGATCGATAACTCGACCAATACTTATCCAATTAGCATAATTTTGAGTGCGTTTTGAAGCGTTTGATGGCGCGCAGGGCGCCATATACTCAGATTTTGAAAAAATTAATATAATATTTACAAAGCATCATCTCTGGCGGTAAACTTTCATGTCGGGGATGAATCACGTTCGATTGAAGACTTATTTAGCCTCATGGAGTATGTACAAATGTTGTACTAATCATCTGGGAGGGCACAATATGAAGAAAGAGTAAAAAAAACATTGCCTTAGGTCATCGTTGAGCAAAGAAGAAGAAGCAGCTTAAGTATATGATATAACCTACAACCATGACACTGACTACAATTTTGTTATTTCTTTTATGTGGCACCCTCAAAGATACTTGATACAACATATGTGCATACTCCATGAGGCTAAATAAGTCTTCAATCAAACGTTATTCATCCCCGACATGAAAGTTTACCGGCAGAGATGATGCTTTATAAATATTATATTTTTCAAAATCTGAGTATATGGTGCCCTGCGCGCCATCAAACGCTTCAAGTTCGAAACGCACTCAAAATTATGCTAATTGGATAAGTATTGGTCGAGTTATCGATCCCCGAAATGTGGTACTCAAATGATGTGGAAACGTTGTCGTGCGAACTATTATGCAAATGACAATAATGGGTCAAGGAAGTAACACACGAGTAAGCCAAAAAATCTGTTTCCTTTGTGTTCATAGTGAACAAGAACAAAAAAAATTCCAGTCAGCGCGGTTGATACGGCCATCGTGAGCTTCTGACCGCGTATTGAGAACCTGGGCTGGCTTTTCCGAGATCACTTGACTACAAAACAGCAATCATTGAGCCTGGAATGACTAGAATCGCGATTATAACATAATTTCTGTAGGTGGTGGAAACGCTCGAAGAGGCATCTGAGACGCGAGTGGTCAGGTATAATGTGATGAAGCAATCGAAGAGGGGATATGCGAGGCCAATAAGTCTGTGCTTCAAGGTAAGTACTGAGCAAAAAAGGAATGGGTGAGGATAGCCGTACCCCCAAAGAGCAATCATGAGGGACGTATTAGTTGCCAGTTGACGAGTAGAAAACAAGGGCTTGAAGTGCGATCTCGGTTATTTTATCCGCGAGTAGGGTGGAGATGGACTCACAAAGAGAAGGAAGAGAAAGATCGTTTGATGATTGACCAGTTGGACATCGGCCCAGGGGTTTTGGTTACAATGTTTTGGCCAGTTACAGCTTGTAGATGAGCGAGCGTGAGACTGAGTGTTTTGTCCTTGATGCATGCAATGTGTTGCAAAACCTGCCGTGAGCTTATGAGCAGATTCAACAGAAAGCATGGTGGAACGGAGCAAAAGTGGACCTTAAGCGCGTCTTTGTCGCGTCCCTTAGCCAAGAGATATTTGGGAGACTCTTATAGATTGAAGATAAAGTATTGTAAGAACCACATAAGAAAGGTGGATCCACCTCTATTGGTAGCCATCAGAGAAGATGTAGTTTGAGATGGCCATGAACTCACAGGGTGTCGCTATAGAGAAGTAATTATCATTCATTATTACCAAATCACAAACAAAGCGACTAACAAGTTATAACCCCAACCCATAGGCTTAGTACAAATCGTAGCAGATGCACATGAAAAATTTCCTATCAATGGCCAAGCTATCATCAGAAGCCACTTTGTGCAAGCATGAATTATCAGATCCTACAATGGGAGAAAATCGCATACTCACTTGTATATTCTCAAGGAGGATAGTACCTGTAAGTTTGTGTCAGGAGTGTAAGAGAAAGATAGAGATAAAGGATCAGATACCGTCAACAGGCAAGCTGGTAGAAGTCCATAAGTCGAACATTGACACCGGTGATATGCGAGCACTTACTTTCCGCCTACTCCAAATCCCAGACACGCAATTAACGCCGCGAGTGTACTTAGTGAAGCTATTCACGCCTCCTGCAGCGATTCCAAATACACCAGTAATAAATAAAGTGATGTTAAGAGACAGTCTGCGCCCGATCAGGGGTCTGCGAGCACGCCCCAAGTGCTTGAGTCGGGTATAAGACCTGCATATAGAGCCATCGTAGCATACTCCACTCGGAGTGGTTTGAGTTCAAGCTCAATTTGAGGAAGAATGATTGCGAATATTTGGGAGGAAAATGGATGAAGCATGCAAGGCTCAAGCCGCGACATACTAAGTACTTACTTATGGGCGCACAATCGCATTGAATGCGTGAGGCTGCGTGAGGTCAGGAGTTCGAATCTTCCACGGTCCCTGGGAATACTTACATAATTTCGGACCGCAGAAAAATAATCTGCCTGTTTGATTTCGAGTCCCTGACTTACTATGCTCGGACCTTCCCCTCCATCATAGACGTCGGCAAAGAAAAATTCACCGATTCTTCTAGTGCTGAGACTGGCAACAATAACGTTCAGACTTACCATCCTCAAAGAATCGATATGGACCCACCTTGGAGTCAATTTTGAGAGTTTTAAACGAGCACCAGGCGTCACTGGCACTCATCACAGTGAATCTATCGTCTGACCATTTTTGTGCTCAGTAACCAGCTGGTTGTCGGTGACCTCTCAGAAGCAGAGATAGAGAAAATAAAGAGCAAAACCCCAATGCTGCAAGCCAAAATGAAGAAGCGGCATTTAACAATGATTGCTGTCGGTGCGTTTAGTTTTGTATGCCTTGACTGTACCTACGCGTCTCAAGTATCGGTACAGGTCTTTTCGTCGGGTTCTGCCTTGAAAGTCCGTGGACCAGCTGCAATTTTGATCGGCTGGATCATCATGGGTGTTATGTTGGTTAACGTCACGTAGGTGATTCATGGTTTCTATGTCTTTCACAAAACTCAAGAACCTTTCACATAGGCTATCGGAGAAATTTCTATCCTCTACCCTCTCTCTGGAGGTTTCGCCAAAAGGTTTTTGGATCCTGGCTTCGCTCTTGCCATGGGTTGGAATTATTTCCTGCAATGGGCCGTCGTCTTACCACTGGAGATCACTGCGGCTAGAACAACTGTTCAGTATTGGACGGAAAAGGTTTTTATAGCCGTATGGATTACTGTATTTTGGGTTGTCGTCAGTAAGTGGTATTAGTTAATTCCCAGTAATTCCTGGACTAACGGATCTTCTTCCTTAGTGATCATATGCCTGTTTGGTACTCTTGACTATGCTGAGGAAAAATTCTGGTCATCGTGTCTAAAGCTGTTAATCGCGGCGATGTTCATTTTCATCGGAATGTAAGACCCATATCTTCCTTTGCGTGCAGTGTGGATTCTAAGTCAGATCACTTTCCAGGATTTGGTCAGTCCGCTTTATGCATATGCATCTGAAATAGAATATAACTTGTACCTTCAGCATTTGTGGAGGTGGGCCAACAGGTGGGCAATACGACCGCTACATCGGAGGGGCTTTGTGGCAGAATCCAGGCGCTTTCGCAAATGGATTTCAGGGTGTTTGTTCAGTCTTCATTACAGCCGCTTTTGCCTTCTGTAAGTAGTATCTTCATCGTCAGACTATCTCACTCAAAATCCGGAATTCAGCCAGAACGGAACTTGTCGGTCTTGCTGCTAGTGATTCGTGAAACTCCCGACCCTCGTGCAACAATGCCTGGTGCTGTAAAGGGAACCTTTTGGCCCACAGTATAGTGTGTTTTTCTTTTGCGTACTTTCCGGTACATGGTCGTGTTGAAGTGTTCAATAGACTGTGATCTATATTACATCCTTGACTTTCACTGGATTGCTTGTTCCTTGGACCAATGAGCGACTACTTGGTGGAACTTCAGCCGGTGAATCTTTCCTAGTGACAATTCAGTCAGTTAATCCTCATTCGATAATATGATAGCCGCTTCTCCTTTTGTCATTGTCCTTGACAATGCTAAGATTCCTGGACTGAATCGTACGAGCTTTCAATCTGTACCGCTAAATCACTCATATAAGTAATGCTCTTCTTAGATCTTGTAAACGCCACGATCTGTGTTCCCGTACTCTCAATCGGACTTTACTGGATCTCAAACCCTTACCGCCCTCGCTGAAATACGATAAGCCCCCCGATTTTTCACATACGTCGACAAGTCTTCCCGGCCTTTGTTTTCAGTAATCGCTCTCCTTCTCTTCGCACCAATAGCATCCGTCAATCTTGTTGCCGTAGGTGACACTGTCTGTGAGTTGTTTCTCATATCACGGTCTCCCTAGTCGGGTCGTTCCACTGATTGAATTGGTCCTTTGGTTGCAAGCCATATCTGGACTCTCTGTCTTGCTCACATGCCAGGGTGCTGCTTATGCCAGTGCGTTCTTCGAGTGTAGCATGAATCACTATACTGACTATCTCGATGACCAGCATCCGTTTCCGCCGTGCCTGGAAAGTCCAAGGCCATTCTGTTGAAGAGCTCCTTTTCAAAGCTCTAGGTGGTGTATGGGGCTCATGGCTTGGACTGATTCTTATCGTCATCGTGCTCATCGCTCCATTTCATGTCGTACGTATCGATCCTGCATCAATTCGCATCCGATTCTGAAATGACTGTCCTATTCTCCGTTCAGGCTCTTTTTTCCATTGGCGGAGTATCTGGTGGCCCGGCGCTATTAAGTCTCTGTCCTGATTCTCAACCGGTGTCGTTGCCTTTCAGGGCGCACTCATCTTGCACAGGATTTTGTTCAAGCTATACCACATAGAAGAGTCCATTAGACACGATGCGCAAGGGATACGATGAAAACAAAGATCTAGAACGACAACGTGAAGAACAGAGAATAAATGATGAGGCATTGGATGCAGCCAGGGCAGAGCAGGCCAAGGCTCGTACTGGGGTAATGCAGATCGAGAAGAAAATCAAGAAGGGTGAAAAAGCTCTGGACTCCAAGGTATGTATGTCTTGAGTCAATCAGCTCACAAGTTGAGCTTCATAGAGACTTGATCTGTTTGCCGTCGAGGCGCAGATCACCCATTCCACCCGCAAGATGAACAATGCTCAAAAAACAAAAAACTTGGCAAGACGTGACCAAAACGCAAAGTGACCTGGAACATTGAGTTCACAATTTATAAACTGAATTAGCAAAGGTCAAGAGAGACGCAGATAAAGGTCAAGAGAGACGCAGATAAAGCTCAATAGAGACGCAGATAAAGCTCAATAGAGACGCAGATAAAGCTCAATAGAGACGCAGATAAAGCTCAAGGTGCGTATCTGCGACTGAATGAAGACCTCAAGGTGGCACTCACAATCCAATTTCAGAGGCTCAGTGTAGAATGTTTCAGAACAAACTTGCGCTTACCAAAGAGCGTTTGGAAGAGTACTGCAGCCTGTTCGTTTTTTACAAACACTCTGAAAGCTTGGCCGTTAATATATGTCTAGTAGAACGTCGGCTAATCTCCTTCAAACGAAGAACGCCAACACTAATTCGAGAAGAAAAGACTGCCGTTCAAGCGTTGAATGCGCTCAAGGAGAAACAACAAGGTTTCAAGGGCAAACGCGACTCCCTGATCCTAGGCTCGGAACCGTACATCTCCAGAGAATAAGATAGTTTTCTCTCTGATTCTTCTGCTCAACCGCCTCATATTTCGGCAGAGGCTTCCAAAACAATACGCACAAAATCTACCGTCATTCAAAAGTTACAAACTGGCGTCAGCTTGCGAGATGATGTTATGTCTATGCCTCAAAGGATACAGAGGTTGAGAGACGAAATTAAGGGTTTGGGTGAGTCGAAGTCTTCCTCGGCTACAGCAGTACCGTCTTCAACCCGTCCCATTTGTATCCCAAAGAACGATCACCGTTGCAATCTGGATCCAAAGGTGACCAACACATTTTGTCTCTGTTGAATTTTTGAAAACAAGCTTACCTCTCCGACAGGCAGCCAATAGTGGCAAAGATTCTGTACCACCACATTCTATTCCGGCATCTACAGAGCCGCCTCCAGTTAGCCCCGAAGTCAATCAGACCGTGCGCAATCAGGTTTGCTCTTTTGAAAGCAAAAACAATGATATGAAAGTTTCTTCGGATGATTTGGCTGGACAATACAACTAAAACTCAGTATGCTCCGAAACAAAAGGGACAATGGGCCTGTTTGAGAAGCGGATGAGTCAGTTGAGAGATGCATCATGGGTACGGTACATTCTGCTGGACATGAAAGATTTGTTTGCTCGCCTCTTAATTTTATGATTTTGGTTTTGTATACAAGAAGTTGTATTCCTCCCTCTGTAAGTTAATGATCTGTGTGTATTATGATACGCTCATTCATTTTGAGCATGCTGTTTTTTTTTACAACGACCACCGCTGTTGGAGAAATCAAAGCTTTCAGACTTGATTCTGAGCTGTCCGGAACCTGATAAATGATTACCAGTCTTTTTTTCTGATTTTTATTACTTTTTATTTATTTCTGTATCGATTATTCCAAACAGGCGCCAAGGCTAAAGCATAAACATCAGCGAGGCGATAGTTTCTCGCCGGTTGATGATGCTACATATGACTCCTATGAGCGCTTAAACTTCATATTTGCCACTTAAAAGTGCGGAAATTTGAAATTTCCACGCACAGTGTACCTAAATCAAGTCCACTACTCTGAACTTACACATCTTGATTAAATGCCCCCAAAGAAGTATTTCTTTGTATCTAGTTTCAAGATTTCTACTCATGAACTTTGCAGGTCTTACGCGTGCGCGCATGGAAACCTCTGTACACACCAGTACAACGCGGTTGGGGACCAAACTCAAGGCGCCCATAATCAGGTGTTTCACTCTAGATTCATCAGGCATAGTGAGAATCAGGATTGTGTTTCAAATGCTCTCTCATGGTGTTTTTAGATGGTAGAAAACTGGAGCGTGAGGGGTCCCTGGGAAAGATACCCTGTAGCTGCGGGGAGCCACGGCATGCTCGAAGCTCATCGTCGGTAGCAAGATGTCTTTCAAAAGCAACACCACACCCAGCTGCTGATACCCGCGAAGAGAAGTTTCTTGACCCAAAACCATTATCCAAACCAGGTGCTCAAAAAAAACTGACGTCTTCCCAGGCCACTCCAGGTAGCAGTAGTGCTGGAGGTAACAGTAATACCCAAGACATGCCTGCTACCCCAGACTATTCCGAAGATAGTGAAGACGATGATGAATTCATGGATCACCAATACGCCCCGGCAGAAGGTGAAGGCGCGCAGGAAAGGGGACTTGCACCTACATTACTTTCTCACAGGTTCAAAGGCATACCACCCTCCCCGATCAAGAGCAAGCCAGTGAGAGTTGGAAACGGCTGGGCTACCGCATTAGAGGAGCAGAACGGGTGCTTTACTTACTTGCACTCGCGGGGGTCATTTACCTGCTCTCATGAACTCTCAGAAACCTACGACAAGCATGGTGATGGTTCGTGTGCTGTATTAGGATTCTTGGGTGTCCTTTATGTCGAAATCCTTGGAGGATTCGTGTCTGCTATTCCCTGTCGGATGCTTGGACGCAAAGAGCTCCAGGAGCGCCTTGTCAAGGCTGAGACTCTCAAGTGTCTCCTCACCATAGCAAGCGGTGAACTTCGTCAGTTGGAGAGACAAAGAATAGCGACCCAGCTCCAAGATCACATTGATGCAGCATATCCGCTTCAGCTAGCTAACTTTGATGCCATTGCAGAGCGTGCTGGCAGCATTGAATCTACTAGAAGAATACCATTCCTTCCGCAGCCAGCAAAAACGTCTCCTTGTCCATTCTGTTTAAAAAACTTTGTTGTTCCGAAAGGATGGGAGGCCCACATGCGTTTGGGCGACGCGCTTTGCAGTCGCACGACGGAACATCAAGAAGCCCGCTTGACTCAAGGTTACCGATGGCAAGGCCATGTGCGTTTGTCTCAGCCCCTGAGTAGCAAGAAGTCGGAGGCCCGAGAGAGGATAATTCTTGCTGAAAGCTATGTTCCTGACGTACTTTCTTCCACCTCAACTCCGATGACCTCTACACAAAAACCACGCCAACTTTTTCAGCCGCCATACTTCCCACAGCATTGGTGGGACTTTCTGGTCAAGTTGAAGTACCGGCCTGCACTCTCTGTAATGATGCAGACTCAGCAGCAAGGGCTCGATTCTTCGCTACTTCTCGATCTGGTCGTTCCCCCCTCCAAATCTCTGGCCAAAAAGTATGTAGAAGGTACTACAGAGAGGAAACGAGAGGATGCCTTAGTTCTCTGTCGCTCGTTCTTTTCCTTGTACCTCCAAGATGCAGCAGAGCATGCTAGCTCTACCTTTGGATTCTCTGAAACTTTGCGCAGATAGTGAGTGAGCTTCATGAACCTTTAGCAACTGCTAAAACTTTATTATTCTGCAGCTCTGGGTTAAGATTCCGAGGCGCATTCAAGAGAAAGGGGACGTTTGACCGCTATGGAAAAGTGGCTACTGCTTTCATCTCTTTCGTGCTGAGATATAACGACTCAAAGCAGCTTCGTAAGCTGTTTTCGCTCAGTATGGATAAAAAGCTGTTGGAATCTTTTGAAATCCTTCAGGAGGCAATTTATAGCACTTCGTCAGAGCTGTCTATAGAGGCTCTTTCACCCTTACTCCACAACATTCTTTGCTGCTTGGTTAGGAGCTCAGCATCAATGTCGTCCAAAGAGCTGACTCTCATAGAGCTTGTTATCCTGGCTGAGGTTTTACGATGCAATGATCGCGATGTCTGCTCTGCTTCTGAATTCACAGGCTATTTGTCAAAGCACAACCGGATTCTCTCTGCTACAACTCTTTTAGCAGCTATCAAAGGGGGTTGGCAGGAGCCATATCATCTTCCTGCTGAGAGCAACGGTGAGAAGAGCAACAGTGACGAGAGGGAGGATGACGAGAGAGAGGATGACGAGGATGACGAGAGCAACGGTGATGAGAGAGAGGGTGACGAGAGCGAGGATGATGAGGGTGACGAGAGCGAGGATGATGAGGGTGATGAGAGCGAGGATGATGAGAGCACGGACAGTGAGGGGAGTGAGGATGATGGTGAGAGTGAGGATGGAGACAAGGGTGACGATGGAGACAAGGGTGACGATGGTGACAAGGGTGACGATGGTGACGACGACGAGATTGGTGACGGCTCTCTCTTTGGCTCAGACATGGATCCATCTGACTCTGGGCCTGACGGCTCAGACATGGATCCATCTGACTCTGGGCCTGACGGCTCTCTCTTTGGCTCAGACATGGATCCATCTGACTCTGGGCCTGACGGCTCTCTCTTAGGCTCAGACACGGATCTATCTGACTCTGGGCCTGATTCCAATCTCAAGACAGGGCCAAAGGGGTTGAGGTTGCGTAAAGCGGTTAAGGTTGTTTCAAACGACCAAAAAAAGCTTGGGAGGTATGTGTTTTAAATGTTCCTGTATCTATTGAGCTTAGTGTGCTGTCAATTTAGATGCCTGAAAGCTTACATTGAGAAATATCTCTCAAAGTCTGATTACACCAAGAAAACAACTTTTCTTATCCTCCGCAACCTTTGGGTAGTTGCAGATCCACACTCCCGCGCAGTCAAGGGAGAGCGCATGTTCCACGTACATCCCTCCAACCTTTCATTCTCCTTCGTTCCCTCCAAGCAAAAGAAACTAGACTTTGCGCTGACCGACTTTTCTAAAAATTACAACTCGGAGCTGGCGGAGCTGAGAAAGTGCTTCGATAAGTTGGTGCCTGCTTCTTTGCAAGCAACGTTTCGAGAGACATTTGAGACGTCTCATCTTGTAGACGATGCATGCTCCAGAATGTCAATTTTTGAGCAGGGAGGTAATGAAGAATACCTTCAGACCTTTGTCGACCCGTTGAAATTGAGGCTCACAGGGCCTAACGGGAATGGAGCTGATCGAACACTCTCACTTAGAGGACGCCTCAACATAAAAGAGGTTTGGGCTTGGATCGCAGATACCATGGAGTTTCAAGAACATCTAGTAAAGGGTCTCCTCCCAAGCATTGGGATATCTCCTCGTGCATTTCAGGCTGCCTGTTTCTCATATACCTCCGGACAACATTTTGTACGGTGCCTCAAAATTGTCGATAACCACACAATCTTATGCAGCCCGTTATCGAAGCAAGATGGGACAAAACAATATGAATGCTTTTTTGCACTACCAGCTGAGATAGCGTGGTTCTTGCTTTTCTTCTTGGGTGTAATTCGTCCCATGGTCATTTTCCTACTTGAATCCCCATCAATCCACGACAGTTCTGCCGTAGAGGATCTCCGCCAATATCTTTTCGTAACTGTCAAGAAATCACAGCGCGCACCGTACAGATGGTCTGGTGCGGACATTGATAGATGTCTCAGAGACTCTTCTCTACACCTAGATGCCAACGGACTAAGGCATGTGACAACAGGAATCATCAGACATTGGTTCCCACATCTAGCCTGCGCTTACTCAAACCAGCTTAATCAGGCATCCACCTCGCCCCTAGATAAGCAAGGCCAGCATTCCAGTAAGGTCAGCCGCATGTTCTATGCAAGGACTACCTACGTCAACAGTACTTCCTTCAATGAATCCGAATTCCATTCACAAATTCGGATTAGCCAGGCTATTCAAAAACTAGACGACATTGTCGAAAACGGTGGCAGGGCTGTCCGCCCTAAAAACATCAACGCGGTAGATGCGATCACGAGGAATGGATGGCGTGCCATGGCTGTGGCCAGATCGTTTATACTCTCTAGGAATCCTGGCTACGATATTGCTCATGCCGGGGACCAAAATGATATACAGAAAAGGTTGAAGGTTCTGCTAGAAATAAAACCATTTTTAAGGGGGCCCGACGCTAAGGTAGGTAGAAAAACGTCAATTCTTTGATTGTGAAGCTCACTTGTATTTACAGGCTCCTGAAGGAAACTGGGTTCCTTCATGGGAGACGCTTGGGGATGTTGGTCTTATTTGGGTCACCGCTGCTATGGCTCAATCTTATATTCTGGAAGGGCCTTCAACTGAGTCGTTACAGATAGGCTATAGTCCAAAATTTGTTGCCTACGCTGTTTACCTAGTGAGTAACAAGTTTTCACTCCATTTTCTACTCAACTTAATTGTTGTTGTAGCTCACATGCGCTCTCGATGAATGGGAGGAAGGAGTCTTCAACGAGGTGGACTGGGAGGCTGATCCGAAACGTGCAGCAGTTGTACAAGAGATCGAGCATGCGATCCTGACTTTCAGGGCGAACCACATTGAGAAATGGATAGAGTTTCGAGGAGAAGTAGACTCCCAGATCAGGAACAGAACCCTGCACAAAAAACCCCCCACCTTCAGCGAAAAACCCTACTTCAACTCTGGCTTATTTCCCGAGCTTATGGATTCAGATGAGGAAGAAAAAAGCAAAGAGATGTCTAGACCATTGGTCAACTTGGAGGAAATTCACGCCCAAGAGATCCAGAAGAGGCTTCAGGACAACCAGGCCCATGATGAGCTTCAGTTGGTTGCACAACGCAAAAGCGCAGAGAGGAAGGAGAAGAGGAAAAAGGAGAAGGAGAGGAAAAAGGGGAAGAAAAAGAACGAAAGGTTGGAAAAAGAAAACGAAATTGAGGTCCGATCAGACCGCAAGCGAACGAAAGTGGAAAGTGGAAAAAGAAAGCCGCGAGCGGAAGGAAGGATTTTAGGACGGCCGTTCTTCCAAGACTAGAAAACTCAACAAGTTCCACAAAGTCAGTGTACAAAGCAAGACGACCAGGCATTAGATACATTTTATACCATAAATTTAGCAGCAACCAGGCCTTAGATACATTTTGTACCATAAATTTAGCGACTTCAAAAGCAATGACATTGATCATCTAGAATACTAGCAGCGTAGGAGCCAGCAGGTCCCCCATCCACAACAAGAAAAGTAGTTTTGGTAGGAACATCAAATGTATGGGCTACTCATTGCTACAAGTAGCTTTCTAAGAGAGATTTGGGAACGATCGAGGTTGATCTGGCGCTTGAACAGTCCAAACGTGAGGTTCAAATCTAGTTCCCAGATTGAGAGACCATTAACACTGGAAAAAATGTATGTAAGGCGCCTGTAAGGTTTGCTGTTGGCGGTTGATAAAATAGACAGCTTTGGGGTTTGAACCCGAAAGGCTAGGACTTCGTAGCAGGTTTCACTCTCGCGAAGGAGCTCATCAGAGGGCTTAACCTGCCGGTTCTAACTCCAACTGTCAGTGTTGGCTTTGCCTCGGGGACCACAGTCCGAGGTAAGCCAGCAGAGCTAATAAGATAAGCATGCGATGAGAGTTCGGCTGGCGCCAATATTGGCGCCCATACAATTCCTTCCCCGAACTCTCACCGCATATCAACAGCCCTACGAATAGTTTATTATCCACCCTCCCTCCCTACCTATCTAGCGTCTAACCGACGTTCCAGGCTTACCCACGTGGTGGAGTTACCCACCCACGCGGGGCCAAGCCCCAGCCAAACCCAAAGTATCTTATATCATATACTCATAGCTAGCAATATCTTATCATATGCGTAGGTTGTTATCGATGGGTTATAAGATCTGGGGCATCCTCCCATGTGACCAATATCAGGTGTCTACTGCACGCACAACGCTGATGAGAGGCCGATCTCATGGCCACCTGGGTCGCCCCAAGTGGACTTTTTTGTCCGTCTATCTGTCTGTGACCCCGTTTGCAACTGTCTAATCTTTGAGCACTTTATCAGCCGTCTCCGAAGATAAGGCGAACCAGTACATACAAAGTTCACACATTAGCGTTAATTTGTGTTTTGCATTGCATTGCTTGGCTGCCCTCTGAATTGAGGGCAATGTAATAGGCTTGCAAATCGCAACAATAAACGGCCAAAGTAGACTGACTGCTATAGATACTGTGTAAGTATGCTATATTTAATTCCAGCACAAGTGGAGTGTCTAATGAATCGGTTTCGGCTTTTGCTGCAGGAGCAACAATGGGGAGTTGGCGTTTGTATTGTAAGACGATTATAAATATATCGATTCTCAGAACACACCAGACGGGTGTAAGAACCGTATTAAAGTAAATACCTGTAAGATGATTGTAAATATATCGATTTAGCAAACCAAACAGGTAGTAAATCGTAAATAGGTACTCACTCTCAGAACACACCGGATGGGTGTAATAACTGAGAGTGATGAAAGAAATGTGTCAAATATTTATAATAATTGTAATCGCCCGTAATTGAGCGGGCGCAGTCAATTAGTAAGTGTGAGACGGAATTGCAAACCACAATAATATACGAACTCTCAATTGAAGGCTTGATTATTTGGATCTTCGTTAGACGACCCTTGTTGGACCTCTCAAGGACGGTTGCCAAAACGGTACAGGCGCCCCCTCCTTCCACATATATGTCGCAACCAGGATGTCAAGTATGCTCATACGGTTGCGACACGAGCAAACGTAAACGGAAGAGGTTTATGTATGCAGTTTGGACCTAGCTCTATTCAAGCCAGGACCACAAGCATGTACAAGGCAGAAATTTTTGGAGAGAAGAGATACGGACTGATATTCCTGACTGTTGTTTTTGCCTCTCAACTACCTGGACAAGATTCGCCAAAAGACCAAGTGACGGACTTGGTTAGAGACTGATCCCAGAGGGGATCGGAACGACTAGTGCACAAAACACAATTTATGTACATCGACTTGAAGCATCTGCATGAACCAGTTTGAACAAGCAGCAAGTGATAATTCTGAGCACTCGGCCAAACTTGCTCTCTGCCAAAAGCTCAGCACTACACCGACTGCCAATGAACCATCTGCTGGCCGTTCACCCCTAGCCTTGTCGGGAAAATGCTGTCATTTTTCCTGATCGGGCTTCAGGAAAGGTGCCCATTATGAGAGGAGATAACTGTCGAGGAAGAGAGAGAGGTCGGTGGACGACAGGAAAGGGAATCAGGCCTAACGTGGTTGAGACTATCAACAAAGACGTGACGGGAGTTGCTTTGGATGAGGAAGGCGTGGAATTGTCATGTTCAAAATCCACACCAGACGGGGTGTTTTTAGATGAATTGACAGTTACAGTCGGACGTGGAGGGATTGCAGGAGATGAAGAACGCGGGTGTGTGATAGGAGCTCGGTAGGAATTGCCGTCAGTGTATGGGCCAGAAGAAAGCATTCAATATCTGCAAGGGCGCAATAAGAATACATTCCAAGTTGTGAGAAAATAATTCACGCACGAGTGTCTTTGGGGAGAACATATGAGCTTGGGATGTGAATGTTGAATGCAAGGGATTGAGGACAGTGCAATCCGTCTTCATTACGCCGTGCTTTTAGAGTAGACTATCGGGCTTTGAGCTTTGGGAGATGATCGTGAGAGGGTCTGCTTGCAATGAGAGCAAAGCAAAAAGAGAAAAAAGGGTCGAAGCAAAGGATGACTGTGAAGAAGTACTCGAAGATGGGAAGCAGTCGTCTTGCGCCAAGTCCATTAAAGGAACAGTGTAGTGAGATATCGAGGCAGCAAAAGCCATAAGCAGGTGTTGAGGACCTGATACGAGGATCACGTATCAATAATGGCATACTTTATCTTTGCCTGCTCTGGCACCAGCTTCAACGAACACATTTCAGGTACTTTGCAAGAAGTCCGCTGCTTTTGCTTGACGAATGAAGTTGGCTTCACAAAGTCTACTGATAATTTCTAAAGCACTAAAGTACTTGTTTGAGAAGATTGTGAAGAAACAAATATCGTCACGAACCTAGCTTTTCTCAGAGCCGGTGTTTTGTCCTTTCCCTTCTAATAGATATCCAACCTCGCCCAACAATCTTCCACTCTCTGCTTTGTTTTGAATTTCCATAACTATGGATCGCCCTCTGAGTTATCCACACCCCATCTACTCAGCAAGGCTGTATATGACTCCCGACTATTACAACCGTCCTATAGCTCCTCCAGAAGAGGATGGTCGGCAACCAACGCTACAAGAAAGGATTGCAACTTCTCGGCACAAGTCCGCTTGTTCACCGTGGCCAGTGACTGTGGGGACGACGATGGCTCTATTGCGCGCATATTCGTTGGAGAAGAAAGCGGGGGTTTGGTAGGAGACATAAAGGAATGCATGGACGATGTTGATCTGGCAAGTTTTTACTGTTGAAGCTCAGAGAATCTCTGGAACCCTCGAGCAAAGATTCTGTCTTGGACTGCCCAAGCGTTCTTTTGGGCCAATTTAGTCGGTGTTGAGGGTGCTGAAGCCGAAAGCATGATTTTGACGATGTGGGAGAGGTCTCGAATATTTTTGGTGTGCCTGGCTGTTCTGTCGAGTTAATTTTTGGCCTTTTCAAAGAACTGATTTCTGAATTTGGATCGGAGTTCAAGTTCCTCTTCACGCCTCACTTTCCTCACATCTGAGTAGAATGCCTCATGCTTGTCCTGCTTCCTAACCTCCATTGGAATCTCCCATATCACAATATCCACGCCAACTATTTCACTTTGTTTATCCTGTCCAGGCGTGTGTTGGAGCAATGCCCAAGAACAATTGAACTAGGCAAGGCTGGCTCACACCGTCCTATGGTGGGGACGCTGGCAGAACTCAGAAAGTAGAAGTAGTGGAGGGATATTGGAGTGAGGAATGATTTTATGGAAGGTTTGAGTTGCAGGAGGAAGGAAATGGCTGAACCGGCTTGGATTGTAGGTGGCAGCAAGTAAGTCGAATATACCGCATTGTTGACTGACTTTCACTAGTTATACTGTAGTAGGGAGGTAGCTGAGTTATTTTTGTTTATGGCTACTGCGCCAGTGTACTCACACACGATAGAAGACCGCGCTCGGTGCAACTCCTTTGCGCAAGAACGCGCATAGATTAATTGGCAAAATTATATGAGCGCGAGCCAACTGGGAAGGACATATCGTTTTTAGAGGAGGATGCCTGATTTGAGCGTTCGCGATGATGGGAGCTTTGGGACGTTTGGGATGAGAGAAGGCTGAGGAGACAGATGGAATTGTTTACGTTGGAACACGTTACACGTGCTCTCAGTGACTGTGTGACTTGAACCTGAACTACCGTAACGCGCCAAACAACCCTTCTATAAATTTCCATCTTACTGTTCCACAATCTAATATGTACCGTGCACTCGACGGATTCGAGAAGAGCCAAGCCCCTCGTTTTGTCCATTACGGCATGCTATCCACTGGCCTATCAAGTGTACAAATCTCGGGCGGGGTCACTTGCCCCGGAAGAAGAACCTTTGAACTCGTATTACTGTGCTCTGGATAAGGAGACAAGATGCCCATTCCACCTCCACCAACTGATGTCAAGTAAGGGTCGAAGTCACACTCGACAAGTTCAGACAACAAATCTTTCATCAACGCTTCACTGAAATCTAAAAAGCCAGACATGCACAGTCAACTTCACGAGCAGTTGATGACAAAAGGGCGGATGAAGTCACTTGCTATCGGGAATTAACGTCGCAGCCATCTACCGCCTCCAGCGCCTGTGAGTTTTGTGCTTAAGTTCTACGGAGGAGCTGCGGTTGTCTCTTTGATCATCTCCAGCGAAGGGTGTGAAACGCCGAGGGAAACAAGGTGTTTATGGTTTTCAATGATCATGGCCTGAATTTGAAAAAAGGTTGGAACCATGCATCAGTGAGAATTGAGATAAATTACACCAGGTTTGGACGCCGAGATCTCATGAAACAATGTGATGGATTCAGTGAGTAAGGCTGACTCACCGATATATCACGAAGTAAGCTATCACGTCGGAACTCGGATGAGTCGGCCAACGAACGCTTAGCCTGAGCACTAATGTTTTCAATAGCCTCGAGGATAGGGCCAACGACTTCGGGTTGCTGCTCGATTATGCTCAACAATTCATTCCTGTATTCGTGAAGAAAGGAAAAGAAATTACCTCCTGCTTCATTAAACCCACTCCTGCTACAAGCTTCTTCGTGTCTCGAGGGACTTTGGAGTTGGTTAGAAGGAAGCGCAACAAGCCAAATCTGACAAAATGACCTGTGAGTCAGCCACGGATCGTTTGAATCATAAGCAACTCTAAAAACTCACCCTTGAATACTCTCCATCCCACTTGTCTTTCCAAACCCAGGTCTATCATACGTCAACGCACCACCAAATACGGCAACGCTATTGTCGATCCCACTCGGATTTCCGTGCAGGATCTTCTCAGCAGTAAATGCCCAGCGATTTGCCTCCTCAGCATTGTGCCTTTCGAGTGCGTGTCGGCCGTGATGAGAAAGGTGCGGGTGGTCCGCGGGTATGGGTGGAGGTATCGACGGAATGGTGATGCGTTGAGAGTAGCAGGAGCAGTAGCAGGAGCGCAGTAGCTGCGCAGGTAGAAAAGGATGCTGAAGATCCGAGGCCTGCGCCCACAGGAAGTGTTGTACGCACAGCAAAATGGACCGAGACTCTGCTGGACGGTAGTCAGTCAAAGGGAAATTCCGGTGCGACCGGAAGGCAGAAAAGTATCTCTCCAAGCTCTACATACCTATGAGTATTCATGAGTTTGATGTACATGCAAAGGAAGGCCAGTGCAGCATTGTGTGCTTGACTCTTATCTGAGCCAAGCTCCTTCAATGGGCCTGATTGAATGGCTTCAATCAACTGTGTATCCAGGTCTTCCGGGTGTCTTTCAGTTTGACCGAGTGGTGCTGATGCGTCCCATGGGAGAGATTCAATATCCCATTCGGCTTGGAAATTGTCAATATCATTGAAACGAGCAGATAGCTTTCCGTCATTTCGTGGGTTTGCCAAACCATAGCACCGGAGATCAACCGAGGCTGCAATTGCAGTCTACAAAGACAAAATTGAAGCAAGTTCCAGAAATAGCATATGGACAGCAAAAGAGCGAGGACAATGAGTTTGAAGAGAAAGGGATATGATCTCGGGAAAAGCGACTTACCACACCATGAACAACGGCATGCTCACCGAATAAAATAACTTTTCCGGGTGCACTGACGGACCACTCTTGATCTACTCCTTTGCTGTTGCTACCTCCGATGGCAAGTTGCTCCACGCCTTTGTTTAAGACAGCATGAGCAGGTGGGACCCGTATGTATTTGCTGGGCACTAAGCGCAATAGCCCCGGCATCGATGAGGGCGTGTTCAAGGTCATCCAAAAGGTCAGAAGAGTCTTCTATACCGACACACAGACGGATGGTAGCCCACGGGCAGCACGAGTTGCAAGATCGATTGAAGCGTGTCTGAAGAAATTTCTCGGTCAGCACCATGTGAGCAGGAGCAAGGACAGGAACATACGACATGACACAAGGCATATTGATCCAGCTATTCACGCAACCAAAGCTTACGCTGATTCCCCAAAGTCTAGTACTACCAACAATTTTCTCACTGAGCTCTTGATCGCCTGTCTCAAAGCTCAACACTGCCCCGTTACCATCCGAGATACGCTGGTGAATTTCCCGGCCAGGATAATGGACTTTTTGAAACCAAGAGAATGTAGATAGGTGACGACGAGCTGGGAGGTCGACTGTTGACGATCCATATGCACGGCCATCGTTTTAACACCTCGGAGGAGGAGGAAACAGTCGATTGGAGTTAATGCGTTTCCAACACTGTTTATGGTGAAAGCTGTTTGCTGTAAACAGAAAATCGACGTAAGATGCTTGAATACTTTAACATTGATAAGACGGTACCTTTGCGAGATCATCTTTGTCACAGGTTATCATACCGGCCATTAGGTCGTGATGACCGCTCAAATACTTTGTCGCACTATCATACACGATGTCCGCTCCGTGTTCTAAAGGTCTTTGCAGATACGGGCTCACCATGGTGTTATCAATAGCATTCGGTGCACGTTCCTTGATCTCTTTACTGATGAATCAGCTATCTTGAGTAAGGGATTCGTAGGTGACTCTAGGAGAACCGTAGCAGTCTTGGGTCGGATGGATGAAAGGTATGACAGCATTGGGGTTTGTGGTATCTACACGATAAACGGTGACCCCGACATGGGTGCGGATGAATGTCAGCAATCTGTTTGTTCCACCATACAGATCATCACCAGCGATGATCTCGTCACCGGGCCTGAGCAAGCGCAGGATGTGACATCTAGGGCGGCCATCCCCGAAGAAACGAAGAAACAGCGAGCAGATGATATCTTTGTGATATGATGTTCTATCGAATCAGAAAATGTCAACATTTACAAAAACAAATGGACAGAAAGTGCGCACCTAAATGACTTCGTGTTGGATTACCAGTTCTGGAATAATCGTATTCGTTCCCGACGCCTTTGAACGTCGCACTCTGGTAGATTGGAACAGAGCTACTTCCGTACTGGTCCTTCATCGACGGATTTATACCGTAACACACAGCGTCGACAGTTTGTATGGTTGACGAGGTCTTATGGGCGTTTCAGGATCTGGTGTTGGTAAATCATGGTGAACAGCGGTGGCCTTTGTGTCGATTGTTGGGGCCATTTTTGGAGCTGTGATTGGAAGAAATTTGGGACTGGCACGTCCCAGTAGCAGTGAGAGGAGTAAAGAAACAAAATAAGAGTAGCTATGGAACAAGAAGCTATGTACTGAGTAGCGCGGAGAAAAAATTGGAGGTAAGAGTCATGACTTGATATAAATGGTCGGGATGGCGTGCTCGCGCGCCAAACGGGCTTGTGGGTAAAACAACTGACCCCGCAGGTAAATAGTTGCTTCCTCATCGATCCATTGATTTTCGGGTATGTGCCTGAGTATTATCACCATGAAAGTATCGGTCAATGTCAGAGAGAAAGACGGACCATCCTTTGATCTCATTCATACACAGCAGCCTGGATTGTACCTTTTACATTCGGAGATCTGGATAAGTACAACTAGACCTCTAGACGGGTAAAATGCTGGCAAGTAACGTTGTCGAACTCTTGAGCGCTCTCCAATGATTGCATCTCCTTGGAGAGGACATGGAAGCTTACAACGAACCCGCTAGAGAATCTCGACACCGGTTCCCTATAGCAAGTACGCAGAGGTACGCAGTCATTCCGACGTGATATCCGGGGCTGCCCGCGTGTCTGGTTGCGCCGCTGCCTAGTATCCAGACCTTACCCGCAATTGAAGTACTCGACCCATAGCCTTCCGCGGCCTCGAAAAACAATTTTGTAACGATCACCCTTGAACATCAAATACTGAATGAGGAACAGAGTTGACTGTTTCGAGAATAAAGCTCCATAACCATTACCGGCAACGGATACACTGAAGAAACGAGATGCACCACTGATCAATACATTGAATTGTTGATACATACAAGTTGAAAGTTAACTTCTTCTGGGTCCGTTCACGTTGTCAAATCACTAAGACTCTCCGACCCTCTTGATACTAGCTACCGCACGTTCGTTCCTTCTCCAGAAATCCACCATGATCTCTGCTTGCCGGGTAGGGCCATCCTGTACAATGAAGAGATTGAGAAAATGCCAATACATGGGATACGAGGGAGGGAAAACACACTTCGTGCAACATATGCCCAGTGCCTGGTACAACGACCATCTGGAATTTGCCTTGCATTTGTCCAATCATAAGCTCCTTATCGAGTCGATCCGTACCAGCGAGGACGAGCAGCCTTGCAGTACGCACGGCGAGAAATTTGTTTGACAGACCGGCAAACCAACCTTCGGCACGATTAACAGCGAATGGTGAAGATGTTAAGGTAAATATACGCACTCTGCCAGTAGGGTGCCGTAGAACGTAGGGGCGTTCGCCAGATGAAAGGTGGCACTTTGGGAGAAGAACTGTCAGAGGGCGAAATAATCGCTGGGATAGACATTCTAGCCGATGTTGAATTTTGGATCGTTTTCGTATTGACACTCGATGATGGGAGTCATCAACACATTTAACGAGAAAGGAGGCAGCGATAAACTTACTGCCATTCCACAGCTTCCTCTACGCTATCAAATCCATCTGGTCGTGCGTTGAGAAGGCTATTCATATGGGGGAGTGCTTCTATCGCAGAGCCTATGTTCGCAAAAACAGGCTTAGAGAGGTGTGGGAGCAAGAAATTCATCGTTGGTACCTTCTACGACATCTAACACAACTACGCCACCGATTTTGTACTATTCATCGAGTAGCATGGTACAGGCTCGAGTAACTATCGAGCCACCCATACGATGGCCAACGGGCTGAAATTTCGAATCAACATCATTTCTTGGGTAGATGAGGTTGCTGTGCACAATAAGGGACGGGGACGCTTGAGGATCGGGACAAACTGTCTGTATCACCTCTACAAAGTCATTAACCAGTACGATAAGATAGTCTAGCTAGATCATCGTGTAATATATGATTATAGTATGTATATGTGTGAGCATGGGATGTATATTCAAGGGGTTTTGGCTGGGGCTTGGACCCGCGTGGGTGGGAAACTCACGCGTTATTTGGATAACCAATGCCGGAACGTCTGAGTGACGCTGGTAAATATTGCAAGTACAGGGTGGGTTGGTGGGGAACGAGAAATGGAGTGGATATCTATTTTCTTGCAAGCGGCGGTGAGAGCTGGCAGCAAGGTGAATAAGCGCCTGATAGCGCTATCTCGCCTCTCCCACGCCTGCTATCTTATCCTCTGATAAGCCACCTAATTTTCTTGCAAGCGGCGGTGAGAGCTGGCAGCAAGGTGAATAAGCGCCTGATAGCGCTTTCTCGCCTCTCCCACGCCTGCTATCTTTTTTTTTTTTTTTTTTGTGGCGAGTGTCTCCCATCAACGTCTGACAAGGTCAGCGCCTCAGGGCATCTCGAAAATACAGGGTCCGGAGACCTAGTTAGGGAACCACCTGGAGAAATGCGTCATGCACTTGCACCATCTGGTACTTTTGTGTGGGACTCGCATTGCACCGTCAAAACCTTCCTCTCTTCCATCACTTACCTTCACCCTCCATCCAGTGCCGTGCACCTACCCACTAAAACTCCAGCCTCCCGTGTCCAGTCTTCCGGGAGGTTTCCTTCGTCCTCAATTGTACCACGCCATGTGTTGAGGACTAGGGTGGGCTCGATTGCCCGATTGCTAAATGTCTTCTTATTCGTTAGTATTCTGTCCGTTGCTAGTCTGGAATTTAGCGCGAAATGCCATTTGTTTGCTATTTCTTTTTTTGACGGCGGCTCCCTCCCGCTGATTACTCTGATATTCCTGAGTTTCCATATCAGGTGTGCTGACTCTGATATTACTATTCGTTGGAGCCGCGATTTTCCTTTGTCGGGCTTTCCTTTCCTATTGGTTACCTGTGTCAGGCCACTTGCCATGATGTTGCCTATGGATGGGCGTTATTCCGGCCTTGGTGAGTATTTCCCCACACAGGTTCCACACTTCGTTTTGACCCGCGCTCTGGCATTTTGTTAGGACATGTTCCATCGTTTCAGGTGTGTTACATGTTTGGCACTCCGCACGTTGTGTTTCCCAGTTAATTCTGTTCCAGTAATTGCCGATTTTATACGCTTCATGGATAGTCATCCACAGGAAATAGCGGAATGGTCTCGAAAAGTCTTTATTCCGTATCGAAACCCAGATTTGTGCATCCGTTACTGCCTTTCCACTGTCCTCCAGCACTGCTAGCTTTGCAAGTCTGAGGTTTTTCGCGGTGTTTGTTCGGTTCGTTGCTTTTTCATACCCCTCGCTTTCCGTCAGTTCTTCTCTGATCCTTGTGTAGGCCAATGACTGCGTTATTGTGTTCAACTTTATTCCAGTCACTCGGAGGTCCCGGGGTATTGTGAGGTCGATTAAGTCCTCCTCATCTTTTTGTCTGCCAGCATTGGCTAATTCGTCCGCTTTTTCATTTCCTTGAATTCCTGCATGGCCTTTGACCCATTTCAGCTTCGTTGGGGCTCGTCTGGCTCTCATACGTGCTGCAGTTACTTGTAGTTCAAGGTTATTCGCGACGTTTGTGAACCCTTTTCCTCCCACTCTCTGAGATTCCTGGTTAACCCTTCCACCATTGTTAGTGAGTCGCTGAGGATATCCAGTCCCGTTGAGGGTGGTGCGGCCTCTGCTATCTCTTTGATGCTGATTATCTCCCCGGTCTGGTTTGACTGTACTAGCTCGTTGGGGATCCTTATCGCCCTATTCAGTGGATTGTTGTCTCTGACAAAGATCCCAGCTCCCGCGACGGCATCTTCTCCGCCGTTGTTCTCGCACGAGCCGTCGGTGTATACCGTGATGGTTTCTCCTTGGGTTTCGCTCATCCAACTCATATCAGCGGTGGTGTTGCATTTCCTCCCGTCTGTGAAGATACGGAATGCGTCTGATAGCGTGCCTTTTGTTGTGATTCTAGGATCGAACGTTCCTTCTCTGCGCCCGGGTGCCACGACTTCATGTGGTTCGAAGTCCTCCGGCAATCTGTTGCATGGGTTCCATTTCTGGGGGAGCGTCTCCAGGAGTTGATTCGCCCTGTTTATGCACCTGTTTGGTGCCTTACATTTAGCGGAGGATCTTAGCTCGGTGCATGATGTACATCTGCAGTCTCTCCGGTTGTTATGTCTGGGTGTACCTTTCATTCTGGCCAGTTTCTCCGTGTCGCCTACTGTACGAACTCGGTGATTTTCTTTCAGGCATGAACTTTCTTTTCCCCTATTGAGGTTCCGGATTGGGTTTGACTCAATGTGGTACCATATGGGCATCTCACGCAGTATGTCTCTTGAGAAGGCAAGGCCCTCTAAACGCACCCCGTACTTGGCGCTCACCTTGAGCAGATTTTGTAGGTCTTTGGGAAGGTCTCTACGCTTAGTCTTCCATGATTGAAGGAAGATGTTTACTTTTATGGACTCTTCTATTCCTCGTTCAGATTCTGGAGTGTGCAGCGCGATTAGAGCATCTGCTACTGACGCCCATATTGGGCGGTTTGGGCCAAAGTCAAGGTACGATTTGATCCATGTTACCATGATGGCTTCGTTTCGAGCTGTAATATTCAGCAGGTTACGGCCACCGTTCTTTATTGGCATGAAAACTGTCTCCTTATTTACCGTCACTTTCTCCTTGTCCGCCCACAGGAACCTACGTATCCGTTTGTCTAGGCGGGTCTCGATATCTTTTGGCATACCTTGCACTTTCGTCAAGTATTGGGTCATTCCTCCTATAATCATCATTACGATTAGTCTTCGACCTTCCATTGAGGGGTGACTAGCTTCCCATCTTATGAGAGCGGCGTCGATTCGTTCTAGCACTCTTGACCATGTGCTTATCTGGCAGATATCGTTGCCTATGAGGGCCCCAAGACGCCTGCTATCTTATCCTCTGATAAGCCACCTAAAGGTGACTTATCCCGGATCTATGGATAAATCTTCATCCGGTTGATCTGATGTAGACACTGTCTTGCCTTGAATGACACAAACATTAATCTGATCAAAGAATATGATTGATATAGCTTACCATGTCGACGAGCATCTATAGCCAATACTCCGCATTCTCCTCCAGTCATGTCCGTAATTTCCTTGGCCATGCACGCAAAACTTAGGCCGGAATAGCCCGCTCCATGTTGAAACACCATAACAGTACCATGAGCCTCAAGTGGTGGTGTGTAATATGCCCGACAGTCAAGATTCCTGCTCGGCAGTTGTCTCCCGAAAGCAGACTAAAAACTTATAACCTTTGTCACCTAAAGGTGAGGTTATAAAGAGTCTGCTAGCGAACACGGCGTGTAGTTGGGACCTTGCTTAATTTTTGTTCAGATGCCCAAAAAAGGCGATTTCATGTGACTTGGTTACGTGGCAATTATATTGACATGAGTCATTGGGCTACTATCAGTGCAAAGCCAGTGCGTCCTTTACTTTCATCTACTATCACGGCTCATAATGAGCTTTAATCTGCCTAATGATAGTCTTACTCCCAATAGAACACCTCGTTCTTATGATTCTTCCTTGAGCAATGAATTTTTTACAAGTTCTTTGTCCTCCAGCACGTACAGTTCTCGGGAACACTTATCCACACCATCCACTCCTTGATCAAGACATACTCTTGGCTCGGCAGGGCTATTTGTACAGCTTGAACGAAGAAATTCTTGGCCAATATCGGTGCAAAAACGGGATTTGGATCCTTTTTTTCTTCTGTGGATTGAAGGCCTTTGTAGTCGGAAATATAAGAGGAAGTTTGAGCGATGTATCGATATGGATCGTAGACTTGCATTGTAGGAGGACCGAGGCCACTGCCTGGCAGCGAGCTTAATGAGTCCCCAAATTCTTCCTCTTCGACGTCGTCGTTGGAGGGTATATCTGCTGGTAATTTGGCAAGACGAGCACCCAGAGCAGAGCGATAGAGATCGGACACGGTCGTTGTTTAGACGTTCAGCGCTCGCCTTGCTTTCTGAGGGGCCAACCTTGTCTGAGTCATTCTGCTTATGTACGGCGCAGTTTAATTAGGCGCTCGAATGCCTTGATTCAAGAATAGTACTTAGTATATCGATATTGCCCTGGAGTGATTGGTTGGCAGTGATACAGCATACCTAACAAAAGGGACGCAGGATTTGAAAGGAAAGAGTGTGTTGAGAGTAAGCGAGGTATGAGGCAGAGTCCCGATCGGACGTTCACGCAGTGCAAGACCTCATGGGGCGTTTCCAAAGCGCCCTTGGAAATTTTACTCTATTTCATATTCCTTTTCATATCTGTTTCATCGTGCTGTATTTAACAATACGTACACACGAGAATCCCCCCTCAGTTGTTCACGCATATCTTTGCGCTACTGAGGTGTATACTTAGTACGGTAGCTTTACAGAGTGCTCGATGTTTGCAGGCTGACCTGTTTTGACTGTGAAACCGTTCACTTCATGAAAGGCTGAGTATCATTGAAGGGCCTTGGAAATCATACAAACACTGAAGTACACAATCGTTCGTAGGAGGCCTAGGTCACTAAGAAGAGAATTACACTTTTGGGATCTGGAGATCTTTCACCTACTTCCTGTTCTCATCTTTCGTTTCAACCGACTCCGACTCCCCCAAACCAACACCTTCACCTTCTTCCTCGTCGCGTCCCCAGTTGTAAGTCTCCACCACACCCCTTTCATTGACAAATACTCCAATAAACTCTTGACTGGTCCACTAACCATTTCCACACCGGGTCTCAACCCGAAGAATAGCACTACAGAGAACGAAATCAGTCCCACGAGAGGGAATAGACCGAGAAGTGACACTGAACCAAACATCGCCACGCGTTTTTGATATGCAGAGTAAGGTATATACTATAGGGTATGTGGAAGAAGATATGGCTTCAGTGTATGCAGTGGAGGATACGAATGGAATGGATAGGGCTATGGCGGGAAAAAAGTGGGTCAACTCGTTGGCCGGGAAGGAAGCGAAGGAAAAGTGAGAAGAGTCTTGAGCCGCAGATGTGGAAGAAATTCCAATAACGTCGAATATCCACTCGACAAAGCCAGAAATAGCACTAATTATACCATCCCACGACAAGACCTGATTGTCCGGCGTCCCAGTAACCGTCTCGTTTATCGTACCCAGTCTTCCCGAGGAAACAAGTTCCGCAAACACCGGCACAGCACAAATCAACCACCAAAAACGTCTGCTCGCACGCGAAATTGGGATGACGGGAGTATCCTCAGAGACCAGAAGTGATGAAACCTCGGCGAGCGTCCGCTGGCTTGAGCTTCAGGTCAGTTTCGGGAGACGCACAAGGCCAAGCCACGGCAGAAGCAGCGCGAAGAGCGTGAGTGTGAGCTTCCGACTCGTTGGTTTCTTTGACCTGTCCCAGAAATGCGTACTTGTACGTCTGATAGACAAACTGTTGCTTGTCTGCTGTGAACTCGACAGCAAGGATTCCTAAAACCCAGACTGCGAGTACGTAGTCCGTGTCAACCAGTTCTATACCACCTGCACCACTTCGCGTCACTGCAAGATACGCAGGCCAACCAACAACACATTCTAGATAGCAGCGATGAATGTCAAGTTCACAATTTGGAATACGATCTTCCCTCCTGCGCTCGTCAAACTGTTTGCGGAGCACGGCCCAACGATAATCCTCGTCTTTGAGCGAGAAGAGACCACGACGGAAGGTGTTATACGATAGGCGAAACATCCATAGAGTTATGAGGGTGAGAAGGACAAGAGCACGAGGCGAGAACGCTATACTAGAGCCCGTAGCATTGCGCGGAAGCTGTGCTTCGAGTCCTGCTGGCACGAATGGAACGAAAGGGACCCCAGAATCCACCGAGGGTAGTAGGTTCCTTCGGCCAGAGAGGCCCCAGGGCGAAATACGCGGTATAAATTGTTGGCAAGAAAGTCCAGAGTCGATCCGCCTGGGAGACATTCGATGTCACGACTGAAGCAATAAATGTTGCTGCAGTGGAGAAAAGGCAGAGGTAAAAAGGATAGGCGAAAGGAGAACTTGAGATAAGAGGAAAGAGAGAGTTCAGAACCCCATTGTTGACGATGATAATGCTGTAAAATTCGAAGTGATATATGTATGAACCACGCCTGCAAAGGTTCTGTTCAGTCTGGGGATTGGAAGACCGTCACAAACGCGTCACTGGGTGACAGCTAGCAGCAGTGGAGATCAGTTTGACAAGCACAACCGTAACGCAATGGGAGCACCACTCATGATCAGCTGCGGTGTGCTTGCAAAGTTGTTCGAACGCAAGGTCTGTATAAACGGGGGTGATGGTTCTGAACTGGGCAGGAAGCATGCCTTTGATGGAGGGATCGAATTCGGTAAGAGCCTGTGTCGGTGTACCAGCTCACTCCAAACCCATGAACGTTGATCCACGTAGCCTCTGATCCAATTGATATGAGAAGACGATAGAATATGACGGGGTTAAGGACTAACGTTTCTTCAACTCCTCTATGTCGTCTTCTTCCAAACCGTAGTACAACCCGGGAATGAAATATTCACTGACTCTAGAGATTAAGGTATCCTCAGCATTGACTAGCAGCTCCAAATTATCATGGAACAACTTGGGCAACGTACTGTTTGACGATCTGTGTTTGATTAAAGCTCGGTTGTCAGTTGTGTGCAAAGACACTTTCAAAAAATGACGAACGGAGTGCGTTGGTTTGATAAGCAGATCTTCAAGCAGATTGCCTGTGAAGAGATGCCTCAACACTGGTAGATGCTGTCAGTATCGGACAAGAGCAATGAACTGGCCAATGTATACGATCCATCGACACATTTTGAAGAGGGAATTTGTTCTGTTACAGTAAGGGGAAAGCGATTGAGGTTGAGGGAATCACACTGAGAGTCCTGGGTCATTGCATCTCGTTAAATACCATTCATGAGTTTCAAATTCGGATGAATTTTTGACGTAGACCTCGAGGCATGTTCAAACTGAAAGCTTGAAAGCTCTCAAATGACTGGGAAATACCGCACAGCGTCCGAACATGAAGTTTTATTGAACATTCTTTGCTCTAAAAACACTGCTTTACATTATCGCATTAAATCTGGACGTATAGAAAGTTAAAAGGACATACAGATTGCGATTCACCAGAAGAACACTTGCTTGGTCAAATAGTCAGGACGGACTTGACTGGGAGTTTACCTTTGAGTTCGGAGATTTGGGGACGAAAGGCTAAGCTACTATTTGTGCTCAAGGTGCCATAAGATGGGTTTGAGATAACTGAACCGGGTGTGTAAGACGATAGCCACTTTTTGTTGGTCATGAAATTAGACTGATATGAACTGACCGCGATGACAGACAAGAAAGCAACTTGTAGATGAGAAGGAATGTCCAAGCAGCTGAAAGGATATGAGTGATATAAATTGGAAAGAGATATCCATCGATGTTTCCATAGCGAAAGTTTGAGGGTGCTCCGATTAAGGTCCATTTGGAGGCTCCAAGATTCTTGAGCGCCAGATAGTGGCGAATAGAACAGTCATTCGGCTGGATAAGTCAGGCCGTAGCTCAGAGTGTAATATATAGCCTGGAACCGAGGATGCGTAGAAGCTTCATGCTCCCCACATTTAAACTCCGCCAGAAGCCGTACAGTTGCCGCCCCCTCACGATGCACGTGCAGTCGCGTTCTCGCGTTGTTGATAACTTCCTTTCTCTCCTTTATCTTTTTCGTTGTATGCCAGACGATCTGGACAACAGCCCTTTGGGGTTTTCGACGCCGTGGGTGAATCCATATTGTAGATAAAAAAACCAAAATCGCAGGTTATCGATTATCACTGTATACAAATGAGCTACGTCATCACTATTACACATGTTACAGCTATGCAGAATTTCGGCATTCGGTCGGAGTTTAAAAGTGGGGAGCATGGAGGTTCTACGCATCCTCGGTACCAGGCTTTATTCACAAACGAGTTTACTCTTTTTTTTGTGAACTACAGACGGCCAGCCAGGCTATGTAATATATAATATAAGGGATTATGTCATGTATGAGTAAGATTGTTTGGGTGGCTTTAGCCCCGCGCGGTGGGTAAAAGAAATTTTACACGCACAGTGACTAAAGGTGTAGCGTACAGCTGGATAAGTAACTATTTTAGGAGAGGGTGGGTGGGTGATCAGAATATTGTAATTGAAAGTATTCAAATTGCGAGCAAAGACGGTTGGAGTCGGGAGCAAAGAATTGATAAGCGCCTGGCAGGCGTCAATAGACAGTCTCTTACCGCCTTTGCTGACTTATCCTATGATAAGCTATCTTTGTCATCTTATCTCGGAAGAAGTGGGCTACTTCCAAGCTGATGACCGACAATTTTTTAAACAATACAGCTGGTACATGGACTCCGGAAGACGTTTGGGACACTGGGGTCATGGATACCTATGGCTCGAATATAGCATGGATGAGCGTAGAGCAGTAAGTTTTCTTGACTTTTACTTCGTGTTTCAATTCTTATGTGGTCTCTGCTTAGCTATACCCGACCGACAATTGCTACGCCCAATACGGTACAGGAACCCCAAGAAACGACACGGAACTCAGGCCAACATACTTGATGCATACCTCCGCTCAAAGCCTTATACAGCCCTACCTGAACTCAACGGCCTATGCTCAATCGAAAAGCAAGCCGTTTATCATGTTCGAAACAAACACTGCGTCTTGTGGTAGGTTCTTGTCCTGATTTTCAATTCGATTTGGCGCCTCACATATTTTTAATCAGCTCCTCCTACCAATCAATCTTCCTACAAACAATGGACTGTCGGCCCTATAGACAAAGATCTATATTCACTATAACACATACGTCGCTCTCAAGAAGAGTCCAACCCCGCTACTCATTCCACAAACGATCCACAAACATAATATAGACTCCAACGCCATCATTAGCACTTCCTTTACTCGAGCCGCCCATCGGCGAGTTTCCACTACGACCATTAGATGTCGCCAAAAAGGAAGGACCCCAGGAAGAAATCCAGTGCTCACTTGACCTTAACTCCTTTACTTGTGACGGCGTCGTGTTAGATTGCCCTGTTTGACCTCCTCCGATTGGCGATATTTGCAGTATAGTTGCTGTTCCCAGACGAATCTGATAAAAAGTTGATTAGCACCATCCGGACCGGTTGTACATTTTCGTGTTAGGGGTGTATGTGCTTTGGTTCTCTGCGCCGATTTCTAATACTCGTGACTGGATGGAGGGTCCGACAGCTTCTGCAATGACGAGGGAAGAGTAGAACACGAGCCTATCATTTATTTTCCAGGGCAGATCCAGTCTTGAGGAATTTGAATTTCGCTTAGAACCTCCAAAGTCTGGGGACAAAGCAGTTTTTCGTGTAATACAGGGATACATACATCCTCAACGACTCGGAGGGTATAAATAGTGAAGACTTTCTAGGGGCTTCAGACTGCTTCAGTTGCATTTCCTTTCACTTCCGTTTTTGTTTGAGCATAGAATTATCTGCAGCATTCGGCATGATCCCATAAAATCACGTCGTTGTTGCCAGTTGGATGCGTTGTGGGACGCGTCTGGTTTGCTTGTTGATATTTACATTGCCCCAGAATGCCAGCTCCGATGAGGATGCTCGGAACCAATATTCTCGCATCTTTGTAATTCCAAAAATCATCAGAAACTGTTCAATTTTATCAACAATTTGTCAAGCACACAGGGAGTTCATTGACAATCTTACGTAGATATTAGAGTTATTCAAGCTCTACAGTCTGATATTTAAGGATTTTCTGTGTTATCAACAAATCAAATGATAAACTCTTTGATTTGAGTGCTTAGTAAGGGTTCGCTTTGCTTACCCCTCACCCCTTGTCTCGCCCGTTCCACTGCTCCACATATCGTCATTCAGTTTCGTTTCACTTCCAGATGTACTCACTCTATCTCATTATTCAATCAACACCACACACCGGGATGAGTAAAAAATCTGTCGAGGGGAAATAGCTGCTGAAAGTCACGTGACTTTCATACATGGTTTATCGGTAGTCATGTGATATGTTAGATTAGCTTTATAAGGATAATCAAGGTATTTCAGCAGCTATTGCTGCTCGACGGATATTTTACTAATTGCGGTGTGCCAGTTATTTCTCCCATTTCCCTTGCTGTCACCTGAAGTCTCTCAAGTCGAGTCATAACAAGCGCTCAATATGAGGTCTCCAGATTTGGGAAGCAACTCAGATGGGTGAGGAGCTATATTATCAGGTATGAGTTTTATTTAACTTTACAAGTACTTATATCTCCACATAACTTGATAACTTTTCTGTTTAATTGACAGTAGCATGCAATAAACACATTACACCGGTAGTACAACACTCAGCGCGACGATTTTGAGCCTCGATAGCTAGGCGCTCGATGAGTCAGCACACGCAATGCTGGCGGGCGGAGCAATTGGCCGGGCCCTCATCTGACTGTACAGCCGCGTTGGCAGGAAATTTACGTTACAAATTTGACAATTATGTATTAGAAGTCAACTTAATAATAAATTTAGACTTTTGATTTCTACCTGAGCCTGCTCGGGAACCGTATTCATGTCAGTGAGCATTGAAACTATTGAGATTCGAGAACACCACTAAGGAAAGGAAGGGGTTACAGGGTTAGGTTTAATCACAAGAACAAGCTAAAATAGTAACAGTTCAAAAAACAAAATTTCAAAACCTGCATCCAAGCACAATGGTTGGTCGAAAAATCATCGTGATATCCGACTCGGACGACGACGACGTTTTATTCGCTCCTCGTCCTCCTTCTTTGAAAACGAAGGACTCAACAGTTCAAAAAACAAAATTTCGAAACCTGCATCCAAGCACAATGGCTGGTCGAAAAATCATCGTGATATCCGACTCGGACGACGACGACGTTCTATTCGCTCCTCGTCCTCCTTCTTTGAAAAGGAGGAACTCTTCCGAGCTTCCGCTGGAACGGGATCTGACAAAGTTAAAAAAAGTGTGTATCTGTAGATCAGTCTTATCCACATTCACGGAGCTCAACGTTTACCTTCCAGGAGAGTGACGAACACAAGAAAAAAGAAACTCTATTGAGGTCAGAACTTGTTGGCTTCCAAAATGAACTTGCGCTCTTGCGTTCGCCCCTTACGAACGCTGCATCGTCAAAGGCCCATGTGGTATGTCAATTATGTTAATATATAAGACCATTTCAACTCACGCAGAAACTAGCCGATGTCCAAAATTGAAGTCAGCGTGGCGTGCGAGGTCTGCATGATAAAGATGTGGACGCCGTACATGTACGTTGCTCAATTGGCATCTTGTTCCTTTCTGATCGTCAATATTCCAATTCTTAGCCTCGAATGTGGGCACACTTACTGCCAATCTTGTCTACAGGTGATCATTCGTGTTCTCTTTTCAGGCAGGCTTCAAGTTGTTATCATACAGATCTGACTGTCGTTCTAGAATTGGTTTTCTCAGACATTAGTGCAGCATATGACCGCACATCCGAACCATAACCCCAACCAGCCTCCTCATGGAGCCGAAATGCATCTTGCCTACGGCCAATACTATCACTATATGCCCCAACCCCAGTACACTTGTCCAACTTGTCGTAAACAAGTGCGGAACCCACCTGTGGAGAATTTTAATCTGAAGAAGGTTGTGAGGGCAGTCGCTAGCGTGCAAGGGGAGGCCAGTCCTAAAAAAGCAGAGACAGGATCTAGTCAGAAGCAAGGTAAAGCAAAGAGTAAAGCCTTAGCAGAGCGAGAGGATCCTTGGAGTGGTTTCTTTCGAAAGGGGAATTGAACCCAAAGTTTACTTTACTTTGTCCTTATATCTCTCCTATCATGATTGCTCTTCCTACATGCACAACACAGACTGAACATATGTATATATATATGCCCTATAATACATGTTCAAATTTTTGGTCAAGATGTACTAATGTAAACAAATCAAAGTCATCGCCGTTTTAGTCGATTTCTTTGCCTGGCTCTTCGTTGTCTTCACTTTCTTTGCTTTTGCCTGAACAGGTCCCTCTAAGAAGACGACGTCATCATCGCTCTCTACAACAGCCTTTCTCTTCCCTCGAGAAGATGACCCTGCAGCCATGGAAGGAATGGCGTCCAAGTCGATGATATCGCTGATAGTAGAGCTAGAACAACAATGGACTGGACTTTGACGAATCGAAACACCAGAAGACCGAGAAGCTCCAGAGACTGACATTGCAGGAGATCCTTTCCGTTTCCCGTTCCTACCGTGACCGCGCTCATAGGAACATATTCATCAGATCTTCAACACTCGAGGCTTTCACCCGCGTCTCCCGCCAATCTCTGGAATATAGTACTCTCAGCGGAAAACTCATCCTCGAACACACGCAAGTTTTCCTGAACCCTCGCGTTGTTTTTCTATGCCTCAGGTATCCTTCCCTCACCCGTAAGTCTGGGACCGAAATTCAGCAGATTCAAGTTGAGCGAACCAGAATTTTTAACCTCTCTGCCTTGACTAGAATCGCCGGCGAGTTCACCGAGCCTGGCCATCCAGAGGTGCCATTCTACGCACGCATCCCGGTTGGGAATCATCAGACTCATCGGACCCTTGTCTGAATGGCCACATAGGGAGATAACACATCTCCTGAACTTTTTGTTAGGGAAACATGAGTCTATACTAAAAAGAAAGAACTTGAAGACACTGTCCTCAAATCCACAAGCACGCCTACATTCTAATCACATACTCCAGCTAACCACTTCCTGAGACCGTAAACACGTTCCGTCCATGCCAAGTCTAACAAAGACTTAAGGTCTACGTTTTTATCGCCCTCAGTGAATGGGTGTCACCCATGTATAAAGTCTGTGCAACGACTCATACCAACTACGTTACTATACCTCTTCTTTTCACTCGCGTCTTACGTTTTTGGAGAACCTCATCCTAGATAGTATTAACGAGACAACAAAGGAGATATGTCGAGTTGTGACTGGAATATGGGTTGATGGAATAATGGCTGGACTGGAACCGGATTATCACAAGCCTGCGATAAAAGAGCCTGTGGAAGTAGGATCGTGTGATGGTTTGATGATACGAAGAGTAAGTATGGTTGAAACATCGCGACGAGTTCAACAAGTTGAGCTTGAACGTTTTCTGCAAGCACCTTATTTTGGGAAGCCGAGTTGCCAGCGCATGTCGAGTTCAACATGTACTGAACCATCTCCAGGTGCTCCGAGTGACGCTTGACAATCAGACGAATGAGAGTGGCCCAGTCCACACCGCAGAGAGCTCCTCGATCTTCCGTGCGACTGCCTGAAGGTCTTTCGGAAATATTCCTAACAGTCGATGCTTGATCCGCTCTTTCCCGTATCGTTCTGGAACAAGACTGCCAGGAACGAGCATGGTGTCGTAGAAAGAGACGAGGCGAGTGAGGTCAAGCTGGATACGCGTGTCACCTGGATATTATCTGTGCCAGGTGCCAGAATGGAAAGCGTCGAAACCAGAACTGGGCAAAATTGGCCTTGAATGATTAGTCAAAGGAGCTTTTGTCTAGACGTTCCAAGTGGCAACCGGGATCTGGTAGTCACCCTGGCCAACGACCGTCTCTATGTCTGGCACGGAGATTGACAGGTTTCACCAAGACACCTTCCTGAAATTTCACTATGATCATAGCAATTGTTAGAAAAGTGGCCCAAATTGCACATCTCTCTTACTTAAAAGTCCATTTCCATCCTGTATCAGTGGGGAATCCAAATCAGGAACTCTTGAAATAGCCTGTATCACAAGATGTAACATACCTAACGAAACCATCGATTTCGAAATCCAAGTTTTCCCAGTCGCACAGATTCTTGACCCTTTCCCTTTCGCTCCAGAATTTTTCCGGTACAACCTTGCCATATGCAATGATATCTTGCGAGTCCATTGATTCATCCTGCTTCTCCGTGTCGAGGATAGCCCAGGATAGGGGAGAAGTCCCGATCGGAAGTCGAAGCTATGCTGAGCGTAGCGCGAACGTTTGTCTATTCGTTTCAAACCCCTTAACCTATTTCATATCCATTCCGTCGCATTCCTTCGTGTTTCGGAACGTTCTAAAATCCTATTTATTCTTAGTGTATTCAGATTCAGAATTCCCTCCCCTCAGTTGTACTTCTTCGTGTGATTCTGAGGGTGGGTCGTTACTTACTACCTGTGGAATATCTTAACTCACGTTATAGTTTAGATCGTTTGACTTACGCTAGTTCTACAGTTCAACAGATTATGGGCCCTGAACGCTGCTGAACGATACACGAAACAACGTACCTGAATAACAACTCAAATATCCCAAAACCAATATGACTAGCAACGGTGGAATCCCTGCTCCCGTCCCCGATATTCCCGATGACCAAAAATTCGACGGAGGGATTCGAGTGGCTTGGAAACCGGTAGAGAGAAAAATTACAATATCCCTGAAGAATCAGGGACTCAACGGGTATATCGACGGAATAGTTACAAAGCCATCCAGTGGAAATCCCTCGGACTCAACGACGATTAAAGATGGCACTCCCGTATTCTCCGATAAACCATCGAAACCTGAATGGATGTTCCGGAATAATCGAGCAAAAGGCATCATCGAATCCTACATCATCGACCTCCCTTCCCTTATACCAGAAGTAGATGAGATGGACGCGAAGACACTATTCGAAGCATTAAAAAGGGAGTTCGGTCAGAAAGACGATATGAGGAAAGTGATAGCGATGAGGAGGCTGAGGAGTCATGTATTCCGCGAAAACGAAACGCTGGACGCGGTCCTCCGTACCATGAGGGAACTGTGAAAGGAAGCCATCGACATGGGAAATGATATTCCTGATACGGTCTTCAGGGAAATCATATTAGCTGCGTTCCCGACTGCTGCTTTCGATACAATCATGCAAAACATAAACGCGAACTCCTCGACATTCCTTACCTCTACATGAGTCATTCAACACATCTCTTTCCAATATTCAAGATCAGAGAACCGTCCAGACGCCGTTATCCCCGGGGATAGGCTCCCCCAGGCCAACAGCGTAGCATACCTTGCCTCGCGAATCGAATCCCTGGAAAAGAAACTAACGACATCAGCAAATGCGGTGAAGTACCCAGAAAGAAAATGCAGAAACTGTCAACGTACTGGTCACATCGCAGAGGAATGCTTCCGAAAGGGAGGGGGAAAAGAGGGTCAGTACCCAGCATGGTGGAAAGGAAAAAAAGACGTGGAGAGGGGAGAAACCACAGCAAACGTTGCAGCGACACCTGGCGAACTTACCCCTGCGGTCGCTGAATTAACACAGTACTATGGATTGACGGCCTCCTTTCGAGAAGAAACTGGGAGTGAAATATACGCCGATACGGGAGCATCAGACCATTTCTTTCGGGATCGAAACGACTTCGTCACCTATACACCATGCCAAAGATCAGCTCAGTCTTCCGAAGCGTCAACACGGCTAAGGATTATTGGATATGGGACAGTAGAAAAAACCTTCACAAACAACAAGGGAAATATCGTTATCACATTCGAGAATGCCCTACACGTTCCAGATGTATCCTACAATCTTATATCCATATCCAAGATGGATGCTCTCGGTTACCAGATCCTATACGGAAAAGGGATGGCGAAGTTTTTCAGCCCCTCGGGAACTCACTTCCTCACAGGATATGGATCGGGAGGCTTGTACCGCTTGCAGGAGAAAACACGAGATCCACAAGCTTCTGCTCTGAAGGCTACATAGGTCCTTGAACAAACCAACGGACTTGAGGACTTGGCATCGAAGATTGGGCCATGTCGGAGTTACTCGGATAAGTAGTTGATGGGCTACAGATTCTCGGGTCAGTTGACGAAAGAGTCGAGCAGTGTGATAGCTGTCACCTTGGACAAGCGAGAAGACGTCCGTTTGATGCTGTTACAATACGTGAATCCCGACGTCTGGAACGTGTCCATGTGGACCTCACAGGCCCAATGCGAACTAGGGCCATAGGGGGATATGTACTACTATTCCATGCCAATCGTGGATGGGCATTCAGCCATGGCACGAGACTTTTACCTTGCGAACAAAGAATCTGCGACAACGTTGGAAGCGATGAAGTCATATACAAAGCAAGGGCAGAAAATGAAACTGGAGAAAAGCTGTTATATATCAGAGTTGATGGGGGGAAAGAGTTCAACAACGTACTCTGGCAAAAATGGACCGACGAAAACGGCATCATACTAGAAATAATCCCACCATATTCCTCAGCAGCTAATGGTGTGGCCGAACGCAAACACGGTATTACATTCGACCGTGTTCGGACAATCCTCCAGGACTCCGGTCTCCCACCATTCTTATGGGCATACGCATGTGCATATATTGTGTACACTGACAACCTCATTCCAGCTACGCGAACGGGTTTTCAGATACCTGCTGAGATCTGGTATAAGAAGAGGATGGATATCGCACACCTCCGTCCATTCGGAACACCAGCGTGGGGTACGGTGGTCGATGGAACACCTGGAAAGCTAGACCTGAGGGGCTTTAAAGGGCGGATGGTAGGGTACCAAGGAAGAGGTGTTTACCTCCTATACCTCACGTCCGGCCGGATCGTCTCAAGCAGGAATGTTGAATTCGATGAAAGAATCCTGAGACAAGTGCTACCGGTTGAAGGAGAGGGGAGAAAGGATTGGGATGAGGATGAAAACTACAATTACTCCTCAACCGAAATCAACGAGCAACCCATGACTGCCGAGAGTGATGCCGACAACACGACGACCACGTTTACGCCTGATCCCGAGGAAGCGGGAAACGAATATCAAGAAATTGATATAATACACAACCACAACCCTTGAGGCGCTCAAATAGAACCCGTATTCCATCCAACAAAGCAAAAGACACGCGTGAATTTCTACACAGAGAACAGCAGGCCAAAGGATTAGGGGAGGAATGGGCAAGAGAGAAAGCTTCACCTAGAGGAAATTTGGCAACGTTTGCTCTTCTCGCAGAAACACTACAGGACGAGTTCGGATGTGAATATAACTGTGCGTTAACAGCAGTTGGCTTACCGTTAGTCCCGAAATCCTACACCCGAGCGATGGAGGATCCAGGAAGATGGGAACCCGCCATAGAGAAGGAAAAGAAACGAATGGCGGAATTTGGGGTCTTCGGTCCTCTCCAAGATCCTCCACCAGGTGCCACAATCCTTAACCCATTATGGGTCTTTGCCTACAAGCTCGACGGGAAGGGAGACATCGTTGACGAGAAGGCACGCCTGGTAGTTAATGGAGGCAAGCAAGTCGAGGGTATGGACTACTTCGAGACATTTGCGGCGGTTTTAAGATTCGAATCCCTAAGGATTTTAATTGCGACCTGGGTCACACTTGGATACGTTATTTGGCAAAGTGACTTCTCATCGGCATACCTGAACGCGGACCTCGATGAAGAACTATACATTAGGCCTCCCGAAGGTTTTGAAGGAAGGGGATCTGGTAAGGTCATGAGACTGAGGAAATCGTTATATGGGACCATGCAGGCGGGACGGAACTGGTGGAAGACGCTGGACAAAGCGTACCAGGAGATGGGTTACCACCGTTCGCAGGCAGACCAGTGCGTGAGGAGCCGAAAGAGATCAGGCTCCACGCTGATAGTATCGCTATGCGCACGACTCATATTCCCTTCTCTCTCCTCTCTTTCTCTTTCTCTTTCTCCCTCCCGCCCTACTCTTTTCTCGACCTTCTTGGCCTACTTCTCCCAATCAGGAGTCCACACGCTCATTGCGACTCCAAATCCGGCACAGTACACGAGTGCGACGGTGAGCCCGACCCAAAGACTGGCAAGACCCAGATTTGTAGAGGAAGAAAAGGCGAGGTAGATTCCGAAGGGGATACCGAACACGTAGTAGGCACTGTCGATTACATGTAACGTACGATGACGAATAAAGTCAGACATCGTATGAGAGTATGTATACGAAACTAACGCTCACGAAATATTCAATACTGCGCCCATAACCTGCTTGCTCCTTGCTCGCAGAATTCCAGATGTAATCCCCGCAGTCGCGTCAGATATTTGGAAAGCCGCAAGGATTGGGATGATAGAGGCAACCGTTGATACGATCTCTGACAGGTATTGCATAACGTTATAGCAAGAGAAGTGCCAGACAGCATAACTAGTTCTCACCTCGATCATTGTTGAACAGATACGCAAATGAATTGCGGAAAGCAAGTAGTAAGACACTGATAGGTTAGTTCAGAGGATTCGGAGCGATGAGCAAATGAGCAACTAAATTGTCAGACACAAACCTCATGAGACCTGCTATTGCAAATCTAACTGCCACCGCACCTTTCACTGCTGCTCCTGCACGTAAGCTATCCCTTTCTCCTAGAAGATTCCGATCCCATATCGAATGTCAGATGACACCGACGGTCATTATAATTGGAAGTTGCGCTGATATTAGAGGTCAATCAGAAGACGAATGGTCAGTCACAAGCTAACCGTATAGAAGTAGCGATCCCCAACGCAAATGGTCCCTGCCATGTTATGGAAGAAGTAACGACATGGATGGATTGAGATGCAAGGACGACATCAAAACCTAATCTTTTGTGGGAGTTAGGAAAACGCATCGAAAAAGAGATATAGAATAAGCACAACCTGAACGGAAATTAGATGCCATGAAGGAGACTTACTGTGACGCGACAAGTGCAACAATATCCCAGACCCACCGTTCTGAAACCGTCTGGCCTGAACCAAGAATCGACGAATTAGTTTCCCTCTAAACCTAATTTGAACAAGAAACCCAGATTCCTCCATCCAAATATGCCCTGCAAGTTGCTTATGGTAAGCGCATACCAAGCCTTCCTGTCCACCAACATATGCCGTAGATAATGTATGAGAGTGACAGCAGGTAGTAAGATATTGATGTTGCGATTGGGGCGCCAATAAATCCAAGGCGAGTTGCAGAAGGGCCTGCATATCAAGAATATAGGGAAGGCCATAGCAAGACAGCGATGGAGGACAAACCGAGGATATAGTTCAAAAGGACATTAATCGGCGCCACGACCATGATAATCCGCGTTGGAACGGAAAATAAACCTAAGATGATTCATGAGGCACGACAAAGAAATTTTATGAAGGACACATACCTTGACATTGTACATGTGACATTTCGGACGCACCTACTCACGCAGTTGAAACGCTGAATGAGAGAGGTAAGTTCCCAAGTACCAGAGACATGGTAGAGACGCACCAGGAATACCAACACACATCCATCGCAAATACAAAGCGGCTAACCTTGCCACCTCAGGCGGTTCTTGGTTCAGCTTTAACAGAACAGCAAGTTCAGCATTTAGCCAAAGTGTTATGATCGGCACCAGCATCATTAAAGTCACAATCAACATCATCCTCTGTGTCCAAAGGCTAAGTAATGAGTCGAGCCTGTCGCTGGTCCACGCTGAAGGTAATAGTGCGCTTGCAAAGCCCATGATAATGCTTAACCCAGTGACATTGACTGACATTTCACCTAAAGTGATGGCAGCAAGAGCGGTTGTAGATATATGACCAATATACAGGACAGATACTACGACGAGAGAATATTCGAGAATGTTAATCTTGCCAAAGTTCATCACGGTGAGCCGCAGTAAGATATCAATCAAAAGAATCTCACCCAAAGGTTGGAACAGCATATTTCATCATGATTACGATGAGAGACTCGGACCATATCAATTCGGGTGACCAGTGAGGGCTAAGTTGTCGTTGCCTGTGTTCTGGAAGTAACGGACTGGTCCCGTGTATGGTATTTGAGCTTGAATCTGGTTCTGAAGTTTCGTTCATCTCAGATGAGAGTTATATCACTTTGTTTATGCTGGTTCGCCTTATCCTCGGAGACGGCCGATAAAGCGTATTCCGAGAAAGGAGATAGCGGCTACGGCTATGGGTCACACAAAGACAGACGGACACAGAAGTCCAGTCAGGCAACTGGCTGGCCATGGGTCGGCCTCTCATCAGCAGTGCGCTCGCAGTAGGCATCTGATATTGGTCACATGGGAGGATGCCCCCAGACTCATTCCCACTGAACGAAAACCTACGCATATGCTGTGGTCCCCGATGCTAAGCCAACAGCATAAATAATATAATGGGAATACAGCATGTGGCAGGTATTACACTTAACTGGCTGCCACAATGTTCGCACATAATAATACCATAGTACATGTAATAGGATTATAATATGCTGAAATATGTGATAATCATCTGTAAGGATTGCAACTCATTATTGCAGGTAACAGTGTTATCACACAGATATAACAGGTTCATATTGTCCCATTATGCGAAGAGCCAAATTGAATCGATTCACCACACTTTATTGCATGACACGTTAATTTGGGACGAAAGGGAAAGGGAGAGAGGACTATAATAATTTGGAGACGAAACAAAAGCCGAGTCATAAGTGCGATATATAACGGAAGATCCGGAGGTGGGGTCGTCGTCGATCTATCCTCCAACCTACCCAGAATATCCACACCTTACTTTTCTGCCCTCTCCATGCCCACCACCCCACCGCCCCATCTCCGCGTAATGATAGATCGTGGTCCAGAGGTTGAGAGAGAGGAGGGTACGGAGGATGGATGTTGGGGTCAACGTGGAGGTGGAGGTAATAAGCGAAGAATAACTCGATGAACGATCCTCAATCGATGTCCTCTACTAGTCCACGATTTCGGCATTTGCAAATCCCCCTCATCCTCCCCTCTCTCTTTCGACCAACTCCTCCCAAAGAACCACAAGCTCGGCATGATCCCTCGCGAGGTACGTGAGAGATTGCCATACAATAGAAATATGCAAACAACTCGGGAACAGTTTAGGGAGAGTTGCTGGGTGTATCGTCGATAAAGATCGAAAGTAAAAATTACCATGAACCCGCCGCATTTCGCGTTCCCTTTGGACATAACCCGCCAAGTCCTTCTTGGGTACTCCCACATCAACCACCTCTACGCCCTCCTCGAAACCGCCAAAGCGCACAACGTCAGGGAGACGTACGTGCATTTCTTGGAGATGGCAGGGACACCGCGCCTCGTTCGGCTGTGGGGTTGGTTGAGTTTATGAGGAAAGAAGAGTATGGGGAGTTGGCGACGGTTTTTGGGAGGTATTAGTGAACAACAACGGAATTGTGGAGGTTATCAAAGAGAATTACGAAACTTGACGTTGTTCCCATCTTATTTTCTTCGCGAGAGCCTGAATGTTGTCTTCAACATCATAATGACATTGTCATTGTAGGTAGTTGGAATAAGAGTGCGAATGCGACTGAGATGCATGCTGAATGTGTTGGGAGGTAAGGAAAGTGTGTATCGTTTGTGTCGTTCCCGCTTCTTACGATCTCCACGGATGGACATGCCACTGATTCTGAATTAACTTGAGCGCTGGCGTCGTGGATGACGTGGATCCTTCTCCAGTAGGTTTATTATTTCCTGAACCAAAGGCCATATACCCGATGTGCTTACCGATGCTGGTAGAAATTTGTTTGATTGCGACCGGCTGTACGCTCTGCAGCCAGCTTCACCCATAAAAGAGGGAGTGCCGAGGTGAATCGTACCATCCCTGAAGCACATATGAGCAACGGGCATTCGATTAAAACTATCACACGCACCTGCTTTTGATTAAATGGGGAGCGAGCTTTTCACACCAGTTGTCTTCCCTCTGGATTGCCCTGGAATCATACAATTCAGCGTACCCTTTGCCACGTTCGCCAATGACGATCACGCGAACACCCTTTCCATCGAGGTTTTCTGCAGTAAGAGGACCGATTCCACTCAGACCACCAGGACCAAAGTCCAGCGCATGAGTAGCAGACTTTGGGAAGAGTTTGTCGCCTTCGTCCAGTGGATAGGCGACGTGAAAATTTGATTACAAAGAGAGCGAGTGATGGAGACTGTCGACGCGCGCAAGTAATCTTCCTTGAATTTACGACGAGGCCATGCAAAGCGCGCGAGGGACCTGTTACAACAAGTGCACGAGGACCGTTTTGAAGAGTGACCTGGAGGTTCGAATTTTCGGTCAAGTGTTGATTAGTTTTCGCAAGGTGGGGCTCAAGCTCCTTGAGTGAGAGCCCGGTTATGGACAGCATGGAGGTAGGCGTACCCTCACCACCATCAATAGAATCTTGAATCAAGCCGGGCTCGAGAGCGATGACTGGAAAAGCCTCCTGTCCGCAGAAACCACATAAAAAAGCCAACGAATGGGAGTCTAACCCTAAGAGTTCAATGGAGAAGCTGCCCAAAAACACGCGCACCGTATTGGCGGTAGTCGGGCAAGCCGCTTTAGCGAAACCGGCTTCCAAAAGCAACGGCGGTGGTGTCATTAATGATACGAGGGACGTTGAGGTTGGCGATGGATGCAGCGTCTAGGATGGCTCGACGCTGAACATCAGTGAACCAGCCGGGAACGGCGATAACAATATCTGACACAGTAGTTTTAAGTTCTGCGCTTGCTGTGTCGCGCAGCCGACCGAGATACATTGCTACGTCAGTTGTGAGGAGGTGTTCGGATTCTGCAGTGGCGTAGCGTTTGAGGAGGATAAAGGTATCGTGGTAGAGGATGATTTCCCCATCGACACCAGTGACTAGAACCCAAAACGTCAACTCGAACCTGAAGGCCAAGGTCGTCTAGTTGTTGAAGAAGATCGGTTGGACTAAGACCCATCAAACCGCCGTGGACTTCGAGCGTCGTGAATCGATGTCGGGACTCCAAACCCTCCAAACCCACGTCTTCGTCGTGTTCGTGGTCTTCGTCTTCGTCGTCTTCTGCATGTTCATTGTCTTTGTCTTCTTCATCGTCATAGTCGTGACTCCAAACCCTCCAAGCCCTCCAAGGACTCCAACCTTTCACCCGCGTTCGCATCGTGATGTTGGCCCCTTTGCACAGTGAGCATCTTGCGCGAAATCGTTCATTGCAGCAGTATTCTCTTCATTTGAACCTATGCTAGATACGCCGTTTGGAGAGAATGGAATGGGTAGAGGGAGTGGAAGACCGATCAGAGGCAAGCCCTCCTTTGCTAGGTACCTCCGCCCGGCTAAGAAGAAGCAGTACCAGGCAAAGGTGGAGTGGGCTCGCCCATCGCGGTAAGAGAACAAAAAGTTTTACGGCGCTAAATAATTGATTTACCGCAATAAGTACTTGCACGTACAACTATGAGTACAGTTTCGCACTCGGCGCACTCACGGGCAAGCTGCTCTACAGTAAGCTGGTTTTGCCGGTATCGCTTGAACACACCAGGGAGCCTCTCTCCCTTTACAATGGACAACCCAGACTGCACAATCGCGTTGTTGACTGCCATGTGTGTCGCGACGTGTGGGACTTAAAAAGACCCGGGTAGCAACACATTATAGTAGCGCCGCTTGACCCCTAACTAAGTTATTACATCACATTTTTCTCTGCCGTTTTGTGCTTATAGTATATCTGATACAGCGAATGTAACTCAATACACGGTCTCGGTACCTCTCAATACTGGCACGGTTGGTGGCATTGTCCGCCGCACCAAGCTTCGACTGCCAACCAATCTCGCCTTCAATGATTTCTTCTCCCGCATCTGTGCCCGTATGGATCTGGACCCTGTGTCAGCATGCATTGGCTACAAGATAGTGCCAGGCCAACGGGCCCGTGATAAACCGTATCAAATATCCAACGAAGGAGAATATAGGGCGGCCGTTACAAATGTTGTTGATAGGATTGATCGGGCAAGAACGCGTGAGGTGTTTATGGAGATCTTGAACCTGGTATGCAAACTCATCTTGTTTTGCAAAAATTTGCTGACAATATTCAAGGATCCACCCAGGCGTGCTGTTGAGGCTAGAGGCATGAAACGCACCAACCAGGTCAATGATGAGACACTGAATACAAACTTAAACTTCAACAAGCAGCTCCAAGAGCTTCGGGAACATCTTCAATGTCAGAAGCATCGTGGTCGTCACTGCTACATAGACCCAATCACGGCTGACCACCGTGAACTTGATATTGCTACGCAGACTCGTTGGGCTAAGTTGATTGTAGGTTGGCTTATCTCTTTTGACGAAGCAAGAACTCACACCTCAACTTTTAGTTCCTCAACCAGGCCTCACTTGAGCGACCGCCCAACAATCTCATATTTGACCACAAGCATACAAAACGAGCTCGTGTGAGCCAGAATTCTTCATCCACTGATGTCCCTCCAATCTCGTGCACCCTCATTCCTCGACGTCGTACAAGGTTTAGAAGCGACGCAGCAATGTGACTAGCCCCCTACGGCCTAAGGTCCAGGACCCACAAACCCCAACGTCAGATATGAGTGTCTGATTTGCGCATTTCTGCTTTTCTGGACTCGGAAGGATGCGGTGAATCGCGGTGGCAAACAAAAAACTTTTTTCCTGAACTATATGCATGTGAACAATGTGAAGTCTGTCTTCCTTTTTGTATTGCAGCGAGTGTGATCCCGTCCAATCCGAAAACGGATCTTCTTTTCAAGCTTGCGGTGAAAGCTGCATACAGACTAGCTTCCACCGAACTTCACTTTCCATCATGTCCATTCTGACATAGACAGGCTGCTTTCGAGGCAATCAGAACACACATTGTCAGAGGGGTATGTGTACGGTTCCCGAGCAGGCTCAGGTAGAAATCAAAAGTCCAGAGCTCAAATTTATTATTAAGTTGACTTCTAATACATAATTGTCAAATTTGTAACGTAAATTTCCTGCCAACGCGGCTGTACAGTCAGATGAGGGCCCGGCCAATTGCTCCGCCCGCCAGCATTGCGTGTGCTGACTCATCGAGCGCCTAGCTATCGAGGCTCAAAATCGTCGCGCTAGCTAGGCGCTCGATGAGTCAGCACACGCAATGCTGGCGGGCGGAGCAATTGGCCGGGCCCTCATCTGACTGTACAGCCGCGTTGGCAGGAAATTTACGTTACAAATTTGACAATTATGTATTAGAAGTCAACTTAATAATAAATTTGAGCTCTGGACTTTTGATTTCTACCTGAGCCTGCTCGGGAACCGTATATGTGCCCCAGATTGCTTGAGATGAAGGACTGAGCTATTTGCAAGCGTATACCCCGCAGACTGAAGGAAGGCAGAAAAGAAAGATCTGAAGACTCGGAGGTTTTTGAAATAGGTAGAGTGAAAGCATTGGATGTGTCACTATGCTGAAAATCATATGGCCCCTACCTTGAACCGGGCAAAGGGTTATGCATTGTGCCGGTGATGCAGCAGCATGAACCACCGGCACTGGATAGTACTAGTAGAAACTTGAAACTCGATGATTACAAGTGAGGTGGTAGCGGTGTGATTCAGCCAGGACAATCACTTAAGTACTTAAGAGCGCTGAGCACTCTTGAAAACCACATGGTGGAACGTAGACAGCGTTGATTCGGCCATCGCTCGGCCATTCTTCATCCAGTATTCTGGCTGCAAAATGCCATTTGCGAGACACGGATCTCCTCGGTTTCGTACGTCTCGATAGTCTGTTAGGCCTTATCTCAGATTTCTCTTTACCCGCTGCTGCATATATATATCTTACTTCATTTACATGGCCATTTCAGAGGTATGTGAGAGATACTAAAAACTGAGAGCTGTAAGTGTGCTGGAAGATTGGGCCGGAAGATTGGCCGGAAGATTGATTGCCATCGAAAAATTTCCGCCGCGCCTTATGTTCTGCAAGATACTTACTTACTGTAACGAGTATGTTTTTAATTATTGCGCTCATTCGCGTTACAGCAATGAACGGCGAGTTTGTTTACAGTCTTCCATCTGCATCTACCTATGTACTCACGCGATGATCCCCTTCCTGTGTACCGTCACAATTTTCGGCCTACACCTTCCCAAATCCAACCATATGGATTGGCATTTTCCGGTAGTACAGTCATGGAGTCGACAGGCTCTCAATCCACAACAAAATCTGCCGTGACATCCCTTCGGAAACATCGCAAACTCCTTAAGGACGGCTCTGGTCATGAAGTATGGCCCGAATCTGTAGAGCAGATTTTTGTGGATGGTAAGTCAAATGAGTCGAAGTTCAGCCTATTTGAATGTCGTGATATGGACATTCGCTAATAGGTCTCCGAGCGTACACCGCCTCTACCATTTCGCAGAGTCATGCAGTAAGACTCATCTCAGACGCCGCTGTAGACTGTCGTTCTCGTTTGCGTAATGCTTACCTTGTTCAATATCTTGCGCAATATGGCATCGAACGTAATCGGAAACAAGTCGCGTCGCATCTACAGGTACTCAAGAATATGTGGAAAGCGGAGGGGAATTATTCCAGTAAGTTAACATATTTGAGGGCATTCGACATCTTTGAGAATGTTTCCATTGAGTCGTTTCGCAGACTATTGGCTTGTTAATCATCTTGCTTTCTGTTTCTGACATTGATTGCCATCACCTCGAAAATAGCGAAATTGGTCGCAGAAATGATTGAGATACTGCAGCTTGTCATTCCGGTGATGGACCGTCTTCTTGCGATTTTCAAGGTGCGATTTTCACGTCTCTTGTAAATCTAATAATTGCTTCAGCCAAGCATCAAGGCGTGCAAGGAAACCGCCGATTCATCTCAAGTTCTCGAAACCCAATCATCTGGACCAACGCCCGTGCCAATACAGATTTCAACAGCGACCTGGAAAGAGGAGCCTTGTGAGTTCTTAGTTTCCAAAAATGAACTGCTGCGAAGTTCTTACAAGTTTCAAAGTGATTGCAATAGAACGTAGAGTAGTAGCAAAACGGTCAAAGCTACAGCCAGACACAGGGGAACAGCCAAGGAAGAAGAGGAAGGAAGTGAAGAAGAATGAAATAGATGTTATCTTTGGGTCGTAGCAGCGGTTCGCAGCCTGACTTTTGACCCTAATCCTGTTAAAGATGTAACACTTAAGTACTGCTGGTCTGATAATCCTTGTCCCTTGTCGAGATACAGTACATAGTAGTTGTACATTGTACACGGCGTGCAATGAAAATAAGTGAGTGATTTTATTCACAAACGAGTTTACTCTTTTTTTTGTGAACTAAGTACAGACGAGCCAGGCTAGTGAGTGATTAGCCTGGTACCAAGGGTTCGAGGAACCCTCGTGCTGAGACTTTTCCAACTCCGACGCCTTGGGCCGAGCTCCCGTCCTGATAAGATAGATTTGCTGGATCTCCATATATGATATATAGGTATGATGCATATCAGTATTATTTTGGAATATATATTCGAGAGGGTTTGGCTGGGGCTTGGCCCCGCGCGGGTGGGCAATTGCAATTTGAATTAATGACTCCCATGACGCGGATAGCCGATGCCGGAACGTCCCAGTGACGCTGATGGATATTTGAACCAGGGTGGGTCGGTGGGGAAAGATGAAAAGGTTCAATATCTATTATTTTGCAGACGGTGGTGAGAGCTGACAGCAAGATGGATAAGCGCCTAACAGCGCCTTACTGGCTCTCTCACGCCTACTATCTTATCCTCTGATAAGCCACCTACGGTGACTTATCTCGGAATAAATCTTCTGTACTAAAGCGCGTGTCGACGCGTTAAGGGGGCAGAAGCAGTGTTGTTGAGTAGGCGATCGTACTCGATGGGTAGTGGGGAGGATCTAACATCTCTGTGTCTTTATCAGAGCTCATCGTGTCCACGAAATTCAGTGAAATAATGAAGAAAAGGTATACAGGACTAATACTTCTTATCTATTCGCTGCTATCTTATCTCAGTGATGTCATTCGGCTTAGGTGCGGCAAGCTCTCGGATTATGAAAAATCTCAGCACGAGGGTCATACGAACCCTTGGTAAGTACCAGGCTTTAAGTATTCACGTTTTTCTTCGTGAACTACAAGACGGCTAGCCAGGCTAGTGAGTGATTGGCTAGACGCGTTTGTCACGTGGTAAGACAGCCCTAGAACGCCGGCACCCGCAAGGTTGAGATTGAATAACTCCCTTTCCAGACCGACACATCATTCTTACCACCATGGATGGGCCTCCTCCTCAAGAAGAGGACTTCTCGTTCATGCCCGCTGCTGAACGACTGGCTCACAAAAACCGGAAAGCTGGAGTCAGTGCCTACGAGACCCTTGTGGAGACGTTCCAAAATACCGCATCAGATACTGATCCAGCATTCAAACCATACACGAGCAATCCTGATCTTCTGAAAAAAATTGCTACGGACTCGAATGCTGTCGCACAGGAAAAGGCCATTGAATGTTTGGTGGCATATGTCAAATTTGCTGGAGAAACCGCCGCGAATACTCGAGAAGCCGTGTTGCCTGCGCTAGTTGATAAGAGTTACGGATCGTCGAGAGCAGGAACTAAGGCACATGCTCTGGAACTGACGCTTCAGTACGTGGAGATAGAAAATGGCGGAGCTGGTGTTGTGGTGAGTAGACGCGAACTCGCGAACGATTCTTGAATGATATTCCGCACACTAGAGCGATATACTCCCAGGCCTAGGAGCCAAGCAGCCCAAGACCGTTTCAGGATGTGTAGTTGCTCTCAAGGAAATCACCAGGTGAGTTTCCCCTGCGTCAGGCGCAAATACTCGCGGTTCTAAGAACTCAGTGAGATCGTTTGGCAATCAAACTACTCCTCCACCTCCTGTGCTCAAAGCATTACCCAAAATCTTTGCCCATAGTGACAAGACCGTGCGAGCCGAGGGCACCCTACTCACGCACACCTTATATCGGTCCTGCAATCGAGACATGGCTCGCAGATCTGAAACCTGTACAGGTGAAGGAATTGAAGGAAGCTTTTGAGAATATGGAGAAAGAAGGCAAAGGCAAAGGAACACTGAAACCTCAGCGATTGACCAGAGCACAAGCCCGTGAAGCGGAGGCTGCAGCTGAGAATGGTGGTGACGGAGAACATGAACAAGCACCCGACGCAGGCGACGATGCAGGTGAGCATATCTTTCAAGGTCTACTACCACCGAGCAATAAAACAGCTACTGCAGATGCTGCCAACTTCGATCCCCGTGCTTTCGCGGAACCGCAAGACAGTTTCCAAACTCCCCGCTTCATTTTCAACCGCGCTGACGTCCTCTAAATGGAAGGAGAGGAATGAAGTTCTCGACGAGCTTCATACCGTTCTGAACGCGACCCCTCGCATCAAGGACGCACCAGAGCTGGGGGACGTAGTCAAATCGTTGGCTGTCAGAGTACAAGCCGATGCTAACATCAACTGTGTAATGACAGCTGCTGCGTGTTTAGAGGCTTTAGCGAAGGGTATGATGGCTTCGTTTTCTCGATTTAGAGAGACCATCGTGCCTCCGATGCTTGAGCGGTTGAAAGAACGAAAGGCTACGGTGACGGATACTATAGGAGCTGCGTTGGATGCCGTGTTCGCCACAGTGAGTCAAATTTTCGCATCGAGTTTATGGTCTCGCCTATTTGTGCTATACAGGCTACTCTTCCCGACATCATACCTGATCTGAGTCCTGCGCTTGCGCACAAGAATCCGCAAGTCAAAGAAGGCACTTTGAAATTCCTTGGTCGATGTCTTGCCACCTCCAAAACACCCGTTCAACCTCCCCAGATCAAGCCACTCGCTGAAAGTTTGGCTTCTTTACTAGAAGACAGCTTAGAGGGATATCGGAACGAAGCAGCTAACTGTTTAGGAACATTAATGAAGATGGTGGGGGAGAGGCTGTCATTGATCCTTCAGCGGAGGTTAGGAAGGCCAAGATCAAGGAAGCTTTCGAAAAGGCTACAGTGAAATGCAAAGCTGGCGGCGGTCCTCCTCCAAAACCCGCTGCTGCTCCGAAATCAACTGTTCCGTCAAAAAAGGCTCCTCCCAAGGTCGCACCACCATCAATAAAAGAGGAACAGTTACTAGATAATGTCGAACCACCTAAAAAAGCAGCTAAGCCGCCAGCCAGATTAATGGTGAGTGTTTTTTGATGTTCGGCTAGAGTCAAACATAGACTAGATATTATAGCAGAAAACAAAACCCAGCTCTTCAAGCGAAAGTTCGTCTGCTCCTCCCTCTGCGCCTGCGCCAAAGAAACCCCCGCCGTTGAGCAACAACAAGCCAGCAAAACCTGCAGCGGCAGCCGCCCCTGGTGCCCCCTGGCGCTCTAGATACCTTCAAGTATAAGCATACACCGGAAGACGCTGAAGCTCTAGCTGTGGATCTCATACTCGCTTCCATTTTAACCGATCTCGGAGATGCAAACTGGAAAACACGGCTAGCTGCTCTCGATGAAATGAGCGCTTGGTTAGATAATATTATTGCGGACGTTGATTCAGAGGTAGTAGTCCGTAGGGATGGGCCGAGAAAAACTTTCAGGTGAGTTGCACTCAGAATTTGAACCCTATCATTCTGATCTAACCGGTAGGTTTCAACGAAAATATACGGTATCTGCGCTGCGTTGGCAGAACACTCCTCGACATTTGGTAGATCGTGTGTTGCCTTATGTGTGCCGCATATGGTTGCAAAGTTAGGAGATATGAAATTGAAGAAACCTGCTGGTGACGCTCTGCTTCTATTTGGTGAAAAAACATCGCTGCAGTTCGTTCTTAACCAGGGTACGTTGATCAATTGCTCATACCCCAGTCTCACATCTGAAATCAGTCTTTAGGTTATGAACCTCTGTCTAAGCAGAAAGCACCGAAAGTACTCGCAGACGCTATCGTCTGGATCAACTCTGCTCTAATCGATTTTGGGATAGCTGGTCTATCCCTTCGCAGTTTGATCGATTTTTTGAAGACTGCGCTCCAAAACTCTAACGCTTTGGTTCGCACGAGTGCGACGAAAACGTTGGTAACCATGAAGCTCTTTGCAGGTTCTGGTGCGTTGTATCCTTTCCCACGAGAACATCATTCTTAAATCGACTTTTATCCTAGGCATCCAAGGACTTGCTCGAGGACTTGAATCCCCAGTTGCTAAACACCATCACTTCAGAATTTGAGAAAGTTGAAGACACCACACCATCGGAACCCACCCGAACATCTGCAGATGTTGCGGCTGCACCTGCAACCGCCTCACAATCCGCTGGAGGTGATGGCGATGCCTTGGACGATCTTTTCCCTCGGGTCGAGATCGATGGGCTACAAGTATCTTAGCAGACTCCAAAAGCGAAGCTTGGAAGACGAAGAAGGAAGCTTTAGAAACCTTTGCAAAGTCTCCTGGATCAGGGCAGCAATAAGCGTCTGACACCCAGCATGGGTGAGCATTTAATTCGAAACAGTCTAACCATTCATCGCTCACAAATTCACGCTAGGTGAAATTGGCCAAGTACTCAAAGCGAGGGTGGTCGACACTAACAAAGCTGTTCAGACACTCGCACTGGATATTGTCGCTCGCATCGCGACCGGGATGGGAAAACCGTTCGAGAAGCAGACTCGGTTTTTCGTCTTTTGCTAACAGCGCAAGAGAGCTCAGGTATAGCCTATAATTGAATGCATGCTAGTATGTAGTATGGAAGCTTGTTTTGCTCATTCCTTACACTAAATAATATACCGAGAGCAAATACCATCGATTGTCGTCCCTCTTTCTTCACAATGTCGCATCTTCACCTATTGTTGAATACGCTGTTTCACCTGCAATGGAAGTTGTACCCCTAGCTCTGGTTTTCCGCGAATCATTGGCACCATAAGGATACTGGGAATTCTTTGGATGTCCACTCCTTCCAATGGCAAAGAAAATTCGAACGATTCGATAAGTTCAAATAGCATGACTTGAAGTTCCATAACTCTAATCCATGTAGAAAATGGCCTCAGGATTACTAGACATAAGATGCATCGAACGAAGCTCACGCAAATTGCCAACTGAGGGCAAATTTTTGAAGTAGCAATGAGCGTGTTATTTTCTTGCTAGAGCGAAAAAAAATCATACCCAATGCAAGACCTAATGCCACCACCTTATACAGGAGTTAGTATGCAATAGAACTACAATTGAAAATCCTCAACTGAAAGTTGCTCTGCAATGAAATGAGTTTGTGTTATGGTAAATGTTAGACTGATCATGTACAAGTTACCGTACACTCCGACCCTGACATCTTTCTTTTCAGTGAGAAACCGTATGGGATTCCACGAATCGGCATCGTCGCCCCACACTTGAGTCAATCTTGAGAACATATGTGAGCTGACCTTCACACTTGGAGAGAAGATGGTTCATCGCACCGGTTATATGCACCTAAATGCAGCATGATACGCTGCCCTTTGCGGATTGGAACATGAGATAGAAGCCTCCCAGTTCTGCTTCGCACTGCGACTGATAGTGGCAGCGTGTCATCGCAATCTGCCTCTCGTATGAGAATTGGAAGTATTGGATGCAGTCGGAGGGTTTCCTATGTATGTAGGAATGTGAATGAAGACCGAGCCATATATCTTTGATCTGTTACCTTCATGACTGCATTGAAATAAGGCATTGAATCATAGTCCGTACTAGTAAGCGCAATGCGATATCCCGTTCGAGCTCTTAAGCTAGCTATTTCGCCGTGTACCCGAGCTTGACTTTCAGTGTTCCTACTCAGCTCATACAGCATCCAAGACATTGTTGAAGAAGTCGTTTCGTTTCCGGCCAGGATAATAGTTCTGGTGTGGAACTGTCATATCTTGTTGGTTTGGAACAATTCATGACTCACGCTATCTGAGAGACAATCTCCTCCTCGCTCAGCCTCTTCTTATGATCGTCGTACTTCGTACGGACTAAAAGCGCTTAATGTCAGTCAAATCGAAGAAACTACGATTAGCAGCTACCCACTTAGGACGCTGATAATATCTTTATCATCCGAATTGGGGTTCAGTATCTCGGCCTCTTGTTTCTGAAGGAGGATGCTTCGTGCTGTACTTCGTGCTGCAGACAGAAAAGCCGCAAATCGCCGGTCTTCTTTAGTCGTGTACAGTCGAAAACCGAAACGTTCGGGAAGGCGTCGACGAACAGCAGTATAAATTTCCGTGAGAGGAGAAGAAGATTTTGAATCAAGGCTATAGGTGTATTTACAGAATGAGAATATTCAGGCATCAGAGAATTGGAGAGATTTGTTTACGCACAACATATCTCTCATCGTCCTATACAGTTCATTGTACTCGGCAGTGCCATCGAGGACTCCGAAATTGAAATCAAAAGCGCCTTTGCAAGTAGTCTGGTGAGTCCTTTGAATCGAGAAAGCTCATAAAATGACACCAACTCTGGCCAATGACATCTAAAGTGACTTTTGGCATCCAATGGGCCATATTAAGAACGGCGGGGTTCTCTTCCAATTGATCATTCCATTTCGTGACAAGCTGAGAATGCATGAGACAAAGCAAGTAGAATTCGCATTTGCAATTCTCACCTTGAACGTCATTTCCTGGAAGAAAGACATGTACTGCTTCAACTGTTGGGTAGAAAACGCCGAATTTAGGGCTCTTCTATGTCGTTCGTGTGTCTTGCCTGGAAGCTGTCAGTTCTTCCTGTATATACTCTACACATGGAAAAGTTTCACCAGTTGCCCAAAGAAGACCTTTACCAAATACTCGCTCGGCAATAAGACGTATATCTCTTGTTTTGGGGTAACACTGGGATTGAAATATATGTTGCAACCCCATCGGATCCGCTATCAAGAGAACGTCTTCCTGTGGTAAAGAAGTTCTCAAAAATTTGGGAAAGAAAGTGTTGGATATCCTACGGAGAAACAGCTATAGATACGAAATGTGGGACCATATTTCTTCACCCATTCGAATTCGAGTTGTCCTGCATCGCTTTGGTGAGAAATTTCGTATTCGTGCCCTGCAAAAACAAAAAATAACAGTCAGTTATCATGTATGGAACTTGAAAGTCAAGGATGAAATCACCTAGCAGATAAGATACTGGCTTTGGTCCTCGAAGAAAGTCAAGACGTGAAATTCTTCTGAAACTCCTGAGGGCAATTAAGCTTAGTGTAACGAACAAAATTAGGAAAGTTGACATAGTCATAGTGATTCAAAAAGTTAACCACAGCAATTTAAACACTCTCGATATCTCGATTCGGCTCATCCCGATAGAAGAAAGGGAGCAATAAAATCATCAAGGATTTGAGCCACGAAGCGAGGCCGATTCCGTGATGGAGAGGGCACTCAAAGCCACTCATCCCGTGAAGAGAAATGAAATCATCACCAAACACACCACTAATTTGCGCAAATTCAATGTCAGCGCCTGATACATCACCCTGCCAGATTCAAAAACCAACTTTTAGGATCTTCGAAATAAGAAGAATGACAAACAACGACTAGATTCAGCGCGGGACACTGGATCTAGGGTATAGTGACCATTGATCAAAAATAGTCATACTGCGGCGCCCATCCGTCATGGTTCATATGGCTGAAACGTCGCGACGAACAGAAAGCGAACCAAAACCATGCTCTCTCCTTTCTCTCACACATTCACTATTTCCAATCCAGATTTTGAGACCCAGCACTTATTACAGCACATCTCCTGTTCAAATCGTCCGGCAATCCTCGTATTCTGGATATTCCAGAGAGGCTATCTGCAATGAGACTTCGTCGTATTGGGGCCAGACCCACTTCGTGTCCTGGAGCAGCTGGAGCGTGCTTTGATACGCAGGTCCTCGAGCTGTGAGGTCTGCGAGGTCTGGATTTGGATCTCCCGTTCAAGCGAAAGCAGTCCAGATATCTTGAACGAGATCCGTGTACAAAATGTCAGCTGGTATGCGCAGGGGTTCAGAGAAGTTCAGAGAAGATGTGGTACGTTCCAAAGACCTGTACATTTCCAACAAGAGAAGAAACAGATTAGATGGATATAGAAAACAATAAATCGAAGAACGGAAATGAACGTGGATTCTGGGAAGGTGAGCTTTTGTCGAATAGAATTCCTTACTTCGTATAAATCACCAGAATGACACCGGTAGTACGGCTGAGGATCTCCTACAGGAAATGTGCAAAGGTCAAAGGGATCGTAGAATGAAAGTCCATAAGCGTGTTGCATTCAATAAAGGTACCTGAAAAAAAGACGTTCAAGCAACCTGGATGCAATCCGAAAGACAACTGACATAGCGGGAAAAGCAGTAGATCTCAAAGCGGCAGCAACCATGTTCTCCGCGGGACAAGTTAGGAACCAATCCGTGTAGGCGATGATAGTCGCATTATCTTTTGTATAAGAGGACCAGAGATGAAGTTGATACGAGAAAAAATTTATAAGATAGTACAGACATCAAAGTCTTCGTTGATCGTCCAAAGCCCAGACTGTCGCACGTCCTTCGCGAGAGTGGAGCCTATTGCGTTAAGTAAAGACTGCTCGAAGTCGGTGGCATTGGGTGATATAGTACTCCCTAACAAACTGCAGTCCCGAGGAGATGTACTCATCATTAAACTAGGAAATAGTTGAAACATAACGTACGACTGCCCTTCCTTGGGCATGAAGCCGAGCACGAATGGTACACCGTTCACAGCATCCGGCCCTAGAGCCATCTGGTTGACGGCAGAATCCAGGGCGTACACGCCGTCCAAGACTGTGCTCCATGACCCAGCAAAATCAGAAGAACTTCGGCGGGTAATGCTCGCAATATGTTTTTGAACCCAGCGTAGAGCAGTAATCTTTTCAGCCATGGCAAAGTTTCCCGGAATAGTGGAATCACTGGTATTGAGACCAAGAAAGCCGAAGATGTTGAGTCGGTAGTTGATGGTGACGAGGACCACGTCGCCTCGGGAGATGAGCGGACCTACGTCAAAGGTTTCGTCAGTGGCAAGTGCCCATGCCGTTTAGGTTACCGCCTCCGTGAATCCAGAAGAGTGCACGTCTGAGTGGAACTGCTTTGGAGGGCGACGAGGGGATATATGAGGTGTATTATGTTGAGGAACAGGCTTTGGAGGCATCGTTAGCGTTGAACTATGACTTTTGGTCAAATCAACGTTGCTCACCAATTTTCACTCACTCCCCATGGATTCAGACCTGCGTCATTGTTGGCAAAGGATCCGAATTGCAGACATGCCGATTGGACGAGGTAGATTTTTTAGGTTGATTTGGGGCTAATTGTTTTTGAGGGCTCACATCCTGTAGCATTCACATATGTGCCCTTCCATGGTTCGGGATAACGGAAACGCAGGGAGGCTGTAGGCGAAGAAGCGTATGGGACACCCAGAAAGCAAAACGTTAAATGGTCTCGAACGCTGTACAAAAGTTAGCAAGGGTTATTAACAGAGCAGAAAATGGGCTCCTACCCTGTAAACACAATCTCATTTGAAGTAACATTTGTCTTGGGTAAGGATGGAAAATCCGTGTTAACCTGGGAAGTGAGAGGTGCGGTTGACCAGATGAAGTGAAGCTTCTGCAAGTCATCTGCATTAACATTCGATGCCGACGAAATGGACATGAAAGGTGCGAGTAGTACAGAGCCTCCATCATTTGACTCGGAGGCAACCCAGAATTTCGTGCGCTCATTTTGAATACGCCTTGGTATTTGAGATAAGATAGCTTGTTCTGGCAGATACTGTGGGCATAGGTTTTAGTTGTAAATTTTGAAGAGAAAACGTGATAAACGGACTCTGATAGATTTTTACTGTTGAACAGAGTTTCATCGAAGCCTTGACATACTTGGAAAGCATCATCGAGCATTTCGGGGTCATAATATAAAAGCGCACTGGTACGATTATCCAGATTCTACGACGATTTCGATTTGAACACTTTGCTGGATGACAGTCATCAAACGCACTTCCCAATCTCAAATAGAAGCGACACTGACCTTGCAGAAATGCGTTGTACACAGGGTGTACTCAAGTACAGAGCCAGCAATAGTACAGTGACCAACGCTCACGAAATATTCAATACTGTGCCCATAACCTGCTTGCTCCTTGCTCGCAGAATTCCAGATGTAATCCCCGCAGTCGCGTCAGATATTTGGAAAGCCGCAAGGATTGGGATGATAGAGGCAACCGTTGATACGACCTCTGACAGGTATTGCATAACGTTATAGCAAGAGAAGTGACAGCATAACTAGTTCTCACCTCGATCATTGTTGAACAGATACGCAAATGAATTGCGGAAAGCAAGTAGTAAGACACTGATAGGTTAGTTTAGAGGATTCGGAGCGATGAGCAACTAAATTGTCAGACACAAACCTCATGAGACCTGCTATTGCAAATCTAACTGCCACCGCACCTTTCGCTGCTGCTCCTGCACGTAAGCTATCCCTTTCTCCTAGAACGATCCCATATCGAATGTCAGATGACACCGACGGTCATTATAATTGGAAGTTGCGCTGATATTAGAGGTCAATCGGAAGACGAATGGTCAGTCACAAGCTAACTGTATAGAAGTAGCGATCCCAAATGCAAATGATCCCTGCCATGTTATGGAAGAAGTAACAACATGGATGGATTGAGATGCAAGGTCGACATCAGAACCTAGCCTGTTGTGGAAGTTAGGAAAACACGTCGAAAAAGAGATATAGAATAAGCACAACCTGAACGGAAATCAAATGAAGGAGACTTACTGTGACGCGACAAGTGCAACAATATACCAGGCCCACAATTCTGAAATCGTCTGGCCTGAACCAAGAATCGACAAATTAGTTTCCCTCGAAATGCAACCAACAGTGTGCAGCGCCAACCAACTCCAGCTAAACCTAATTTGAACAAGGAACCCAGATTCCTCCATCCAAATTCTTTGACAAGAGAACCATGGCACAGCTCTCAGGAAGCAGCAAAATCATCATGAAGGTTGACGCCCCAGCAAAGATGAACATACCCAGAAGATCCAGTTCCATTTGAGGCTTGACTCCAATACGGATCCACCTACGAGTGGACCTAAAGCAGGTCCCAGAAAGACGCTACCAGAAAATATACTGGAAGGGAGGTCTTTGTCAACCACCGATGCGCTCAAGCTGTGTCAATTGCCCGGCAACCCTACTGACCGAAGCCGAATAGCTCCTTTTCCAGAGCGTCTCCTTCCCTTTCCGGTAATAATGCTGTGCTATCATCCAATAAGCTCAACAGCTGCGTTTATACAATTAAAAACTCTCCATCACAGTGAACGAACATAAAAGCTAAAGCTCTTTTGATCATGACTAGCACTCTTCTCTTTACCTTTCAATGCTGGAAGAAGCTGTGACTTACCCCCCGCGCGATGGCTACCCTCTTTTCTTAACTGCTAAACGGTACTGGATTCCAGAGTTCGAGATACATGCTGAGGATCCAGAGGCTTGGACGTTGATATTGCTGCATTCTACGGCATCACACAAAGAGTCATGGGGACCGACGCTTGAAAGACTATTTCACTGTGCGGGGCGGGATAATTCAGTAAAAATACGTGAGGCTTGGTGCTTGAGGACATCTCAATGAACGGGCACTGCAATCACCAGATTACTACCTAAACTGTGGGTATCATGCTTTATACTATATCACTCAGCCAATACCTTCGTCTCCAGTCACATGCGATAAATACGCTGAAGCTATCTACCATTTCCTCGTCGCTAGTCCCGACTACGGTGCCAAAGTCGATTTTCGGAAGCGTAGGCTCTATGGGGTTGGCCATTCTCTCGGAGGAATTCCATGTCTCTTCTGCAAATTATGGAGCCCCGTATCCAGTTTGACTCGATCACAATCGTTGATCCAATGCTTAGCCCCGCCGGTTCTCATCACCTCAATAAACTCAGAACTATTCTGATCAAAGGCGCTTATGAACGTCGCGATGTTTGGCCAGATCGGGTAACAGCAATGAAAGCACTCAGGAGGAGAGATAGGACGAAGAAGTGGGATCCGAGGATACTGGTCGTATTTATCGTGAGTTCTTATTCATATTCGTTCGTTTTGAACGCTCTTGACGGATACGGTATATAGAAACATGGTATTCGGCCACACCCTGGGTCGTACTACCTCGAAAATCCCTACTTGGGAGTGACACTGGCATGTACACGGGATCAAGAAGCGCTAGGTATGCTACTGCCTTCCATTGGTTTTTACTAAAAATATGGTCACCAAAAGGCAATGTACAGAGACCCAGAAGGAGCTACTAAACCTGTCAAATCTCTCAATCTTGCGTGTCGGGAGAATCCTATCCCTCTAGTTCTCGGAGGGATACATGATTTTATGTGAGAATAGTAACATCGATTATTGTGTAGAGTACTTAGAGGCTAATACTTGTGACACGTCTCCAGGCCTCAACGCACTCACGAAGCGCTACTCGAAAAAATCTGGCAGTGTTCGCATCGACGACGATAATCAAGGAGAGTGGTCATCTGGTTCGTCTTTCCTTCTCGTTCCTTTCTATGATTAGCTCATCATTTCTCTGTTCTTTCAACGTAGGTTCCACTCGAAGGTCCAGACATATCGGGTGAGGTATTATATGCAAACATCCGTCAGAGTGAAGAGATGCTGAAGCCAAAAGAAAAGAGTAAGCTGTGATACGTAGTATTATGTAGTACAAACACTTGGTCATTGCACGAATACATCATGCTACGTACACTGACTATTTCCAACGATAAGATATATTGCTGATGTACTGACGGTTCGAACTAGAGTACAAAATATTCTTCTAGGGTTCAATAATAGTCGTACAGATAGGAAGATGAAAAAGACGAGGCGAACGAGATAAGGAGCTTTGGATCCATACGCGACTCGAACCAGAAAGGAAACGGCACACAAGCGAGGTAAGAGGAGTGAAAGACGATCTGATAACAAGAGCATAACAAGCAGACAGACGACACCATTCTACCGACAGACTGTACCAAGACAGATAGTAAACTTGATTGTGAGGGATAGAATAGATCCGGAGGAATGCGACCGGGTGTGAATAAGAGCACCGGCCTTGAAATGTGCGCAAATTCCTGCCCCAGGAGCCGATTAACTCAGTCGCAAAGCAACACTTGAGGCTATGGGAAGGACCAAGTACCACGCCTCATCCAAGAAAGGACCGGGGCATGACAGAAGCACAAAAGTCTGCGGGAGCCGAGACAGTCAACAAATGTCGTGAAATCCAATGAAGGCTAGTGCGCGGGGGCGAAATTCGTGCTAGAAGACGGTAACCCCAGATTGAGTACCAGTGTACTGAGAGTTCATGTCGTCCATGTCGACAGATTCATCTTGGGTTTTATATTCATAGTGTGAGATGCTACTCATATCTGTCCCAGCGACGGAAGAGGATCCAAATGAGGGTCGGCGCCTCAAACGGTCGCTCTGCGAAAAGGTCAGGTTATTCGCAAGGTCGCCTCCTGTGATGCTTCCGATGATACTGCTCGTGTCCGTAACACTTGGGCCGGCATCCTGCGAGATGATGGAGGAAGCATAACTGCCGTAGGTGCTCCGCTTCGCACTAGTTCCGCGAGGTACGTTGGCACTGAATGGACCGGTAGCAGTGAACATGGGAAGGCCGGACGAATAGGTTGCTTGCGAGCGAAGAGATTGGACATCAGATGGAATGTAGCCAAGCGCGTCGTGAGTGCGGTAGAAATTAGTGTCAAAACGACTAGCAGTTTCTGAACGACGTCCTGAACGAAGATATCAGGATAAGGATGTTCGAGAATGTATAATCGAAGCACGATAGATGTACTCACCGTCAGACATGAGTCCGCCTTCCGCTTGACTGCCTATGTAGTCCCTCGCATTGATTTCATGTCGGCGGAACTGATCCATGGATTTGCCGAGTGAGCGCCTGGGCTTGCTGAACTGAATCGTACTGGGTTGCAGGTTACTGAGAGGACCTTCAACCAAAGTGTCCTTCTCCTTGTAATGCGTGAGCAAATAATGCCACAAGGGATGCTGACAGTTGACTTCAATGTGAATACGGAGAGAACAGAACAAAAGGCAAAAACTTACCTTGCTCAGCACTTTGGGGTTTCCAAGAATAACAGTACCGTATTTGGCTCGAGTGAGCGCTACATTGAGACGTCGAGGATCGTTTAGAAAACCTATACCCTGATGCTCGTTGCTTCTGACACAACTAAGGATAATATGATCCTTCTCTCGGCCTTGGAATGCGTCAACACTGTCATGTCTTGCCAAGTTTTTGTTTTTTGAGCATTGTTCATCTTGCGGGTGGAATGGGTGATCTGCGCCTCGACGGCAACCAGATCAAGTCTCTATGAAGCTCAACTTGTGAGCTGATTTGACTCAAGACATATGAAACAACATACCTTGGAGTCCAGAGCTTTTTCACCCTTCTTGATTTTCTTCTCGATCTGCATTACCCCAGTACGAGCCTTGGCCTGCTCTGCCGTGGCTGCATCCAATGCCTCATCATTTATTCTCTGTTCTTCACGTTGTCGTTCTAGATCTTTGTTTTCATTTGTATCCCTTGCGCATCGCGTCTAATGGACTCTTCTATGTGGTATAGCTTGAAAAAAATTCTATGCAAGATGAGTGCGCCCTGAAAGGCAACGACACCGGTTGAGAATCAGGACAGAGACTTAATAGCGCCGGGCCACCAGATACTCCGCCAATTGAAAAAAGAGCCTGAACGGAGAATAGGACAGTCATTTCAGAATCGGATGCGAATTGACGCAGGATCGATACGTACGACATAAAATGGAGCGATGAGCACGATGACGATAAGAATCAGTCCAAGCCATGAGCCCCATACACCACCTAGAGCTTTGAAAAGGAGCTCTTCTACAGAATGGCCTTGGACTTTCCAGGCACGGCGGAAACGGATGCTGGTCATCGAGATAGTCAGTATAGTGATTCATGCTACACTCGAAGAACGCACTGGCATAAGCAACACCCTGGCATGTGAGCAAGACAGAGAGTCCAGATATGGCTTGCAACCAAAGGACCAATTCAATCAGTGGAACGACCCGACTAGGGAGACCGTGATATGAGAAACAACTCACAGACGGTGTCACCTACAGCAACAACATTGACGGATGCTGTTGGTGCGAAGAGAAGGACAGCGATTACTGAAAACAAAGGCCGGGAAGACTTGTCGACGTATGTGAAAAGTCGGGGGGCATATCGTATTTCAGCGAGGGCGGTAAGGGGTTCGAGATCCAGTAAAGACCGATTGAGAGTACGGGAACACAGATCGTGGCGTTTACAGGATCTAAGAAGAGCATTACTTATATGAGTGATTTAGCGGTACAATGGTGATTGAAAGCTCGTACGATTCAGTCCAGGAATCTTAGCATTGTCAAGGACGATGACAAAAGGAGAAGCGGCTATCATATTATCGAATGAGGATTAACTGACTGAATTGTCACTAGGAAAGACTCACCGGCTGAAGGCCCACCAAGTAGTCGCTCATTGGTCCAAGGAACAAGCAATCCAGTGATAGTCAAGGATGCGATATAGATCACAGTCTATTGAACACTTCAACATGACCATGTACCGGAAAGTACGCAAAAGAAAAACACACTATACTCTACTGTAGGCCAAAAGGTTCCCTTTACAGTACCAGGCGTTGTTGCACGAGGGTCGGGAGTTTCACGATTCACTAGCAGCAAGACTGACAAGTTCCGTTCCGGCTAAACTCCGGATTTTGAGTGAGATAGTCTGACGATGAAGATACTACTTACAGAAGGCAAAAGCGGCTGTAATGAAGACTGAACAAACACCCTGAAATCCATTTGCGAAAGCGCCTGGATTCTGCCACAAAGCCCCTCCGATGTAGCGGTCGTATTGCCCACCTATTGGCCCACCTCCACAAATGCTGAAGGTACAAGTTATATTCTATTTCAGATGCATATGCATAAAGCGGACTGACCAAATCCTGGAAAGTGATCTGAATTAGAATCCACACTGCACGCAAAGGAAGATATGGGTCTTACATTCCAATGAAAATGAACATCGCCGCGATTAACAGCTTTAGACACGATGACCAGGATTCTTCCTCAGCATAGTCAAGAGTACTTACCAAACAGGCATACTTATTGTCGGTTTGATTGTTGGAGAGCAGCGTGGACTAAGCAAACCATAGTCTTCGGACGAACACGTGATGCGGTGATCCAACTTTTCTACTTCACCGCATCGACGCAAGGTCGTCGAAGACTCGAAATAAATACTATAAATCTAGCTATTTTCAACCGCACCCACCCACCCATTATTCTCATGATAACATCGCAGCGACACTAAGATAAAATATAAAATCACGGAGCGATTACATGAAACAACAACGAGATCAAAAGAAAACAAACGCTGACAGTCTAAGCCTAGGGAGCTGGGACAGCTGCGATGAGCCTTCTCGCCTATCGCAGCTGACCAGAGCTGACCGTGTATTTGCAGAATCTCCACGCGGCCAGGACCCAAAGGTCTTCGACCTTTTCCCATCATGCGAAACAAAGGAGGTTGTCTCCTAGTGAGAGACACACTCACGAGATAATACTTGAGCATCACAACAAGTCTAGCCTGGTGGCAAGGAACTGAGGCACTCAGGCACCCCCATGCTCGGATTTTTCAAACTCCGACCTGATGCCGAAAAGATTCCGAGCGTATGAGTGATGCATATCCTCACGTGGAATGCCAAACGTGCTCGCGTTGTTGATTTCTTTCATCGTCCACCTTCGTTTAACACCGTTCCTTATACTATATATGAATGGAGACAGCCCGAACACTGGCTCTCCTTCTCCTCTTTCTTTGAGCAATAAACTCAATTCAATCCGCACCTTAATTCGCCCTCGTTTACCCCATGATATCCATGATTACTGCAAAGCTTTAGAAGGCTTTCATGTCATCTCTGTAGTGAGGACTGGTGGAGGGAAGACAACATATTTCACTGGGTATATAATTCTCTTACAAGAGTTGGAGAAAGTATCTGAGGATCACTGTCTGAAGAAAACCTTGAACCGGACCATCCCCGAAGATCCTCTGTGTATCATCGTGTATCCAACGAAGGGCTTGGAAGAAGACATGGTATGTTGTTAATGAGATGAGATTACTCACACTCTGAGGATATCTGTGTAGGCTGATCAATTCAACTCCCTCGGGATTCCTTCACTCGCTATCAACGAAGATACAATTCGAGCTGCGCGGAACAAACGGACTGATCTATGGGCGCAAGCCATGGACCCACAGCTTCGTTGCCTCCTCCTTTCCCCGGAACAACTATCATCCAAACCTTTCAACACAGCTCTTTCTAATCGCCTATTCTATTCCCGTATAATCGCTTTGAATGTGGATGAAATTCACTTAATACTTACCTGGGGTGTCCTCGGATTTCGGCTCTGTTTCCGTGACATAGGCAATATGCTTATGCGCCTCCCTCGATGGACAACACTCACTGGTGTAACAGCGACTCTTTCCGCAGGTACAGATACTCAAGAGGTCACCCGCATGCTCGGCTTGAAGTCGGGTTCATTCACTTTCATGCGACGTTCGAATCGACGCCCAGAACTCCAACTCATCTTGTTTTGCTATGAGCGATTTCTTTAACTGCGGCAGCATTAGCTTCAGCATGCATGTCAAGCATTCTGAGGACTGTTGTATAGTTGGTTGATGCTCCGATACGGGACTCATGAGCAAATAGGTATAGATTGGTTTGGCATGCAAATAGAAGCATTGCTTTTTCGGACGGAAGAAGGTTTGCATTTTGATTGCGTGAAAAGAGCAATGATGAAAGAGCGTAAGTTGACACCTGCTTTGTCTATTAATATGTGTACTAAAGTATTTGTAAGGGACTTGAGCTCACAATCTCTAGATGGCGATGATTACTTGTTAATGCACGACCATCTTCGGGGGGGTTCTTTGCTCGACTGAGCCGGTTCTTTCGGTTCAGAGTTGCTACTGCCAGGCAGTAGTGCCACATAAGTGAGAGCTTCTTCTCGATAACAGACTGAGTTTTCTCCAATGTTGATTTCTCAGACACTGCTACAACATCACCCTCAAGGATTGGTACCTCCTCATTCTGGTCTGCTTGTTCTCTATGCAAACCACCGTTGGGAGATACAATTGATTTTGCAGTGAGGAGCAAATGCTCCTTGACCAGCTGTGCCGCAAAAGAAGTGAGAGCAGGTCGTGCGTGGTGGATGCTCTCAAAGAGTTTTGTTACTGAGAACATGTCGCTATATTCATCATGACTGGAATCTGGAATGCCGATCGGATTTCGAATCCATTCTTTGAGAATACATGCAGTATGGTATTTCGTACTTCCGTGCATGAAGATACTCAACATTCCAGCATGTTTTTTTGTTCGACCTTTGATCTCCACTCCATCCTCATCCTTAGTGCGGAAGAAGTGATACAGAAATTTTCCGAATGACCAATCCTCATCCTGAATCACGTTGAGAATCCTTTCCAGCTTCCTCATGGTAGGATCAGTTGGCTCAGTACTATTGGGGCCAAAGCCGATTAACGTAACTCGATTAGACCGAGATACTGGCTTAGATGATAGTTGTATTGGCGTTGATGGTGATTGAACATGAGTACCGAGGATTGGAATCAATGATGGTTGAGCAGGAGTACCAATGATTGGTGTTGATGGTGGTTGATTAGGAGCACCAATGATAGGTGTTGAGGGTGAGGCATGAGGGTACCAATAGTATCCTGGCACGGGTCCTGGATACATGACCGGATGAGGTGTATGATGGGCATCAATTGTAGACTGAGTACTTTCGGGGACATTGATATGGATATCAGAGTGTTCGGAATCACTGTCGCTCATGCTGGTGGTTTCGGACCTCATTGTTTGCAATATTCCCGAAAAAACTGATATAAATCATATATATACATGATAACCGGCTCTGACCGGCACACTGAGCGGACTTTCAAAATTCCGAGCATGAGGGTCCCACAGTTCCTTGCCACCAGGCTGTTATTCAACGAACGCGTCAGACAGGCTAGCGAGGCTACAACAAGTCCAAAGATAAGTATTGAGTACGAAGGTGCGAATCAGACCTACACCGTGCGATGGATTTTCATTGTTCAACTACTGGAGCATCTGTCAGGTTTTTACTTGGGGTAGAACTGCACATTTCTACTGGCAGGATCATGCTGATACCATCAGCGAATTTCAGCTCCAAGTGAATCTATCACACAATTGTTCAAAATAACCACCTAATTGTTGCAAGAAGTTTGACTCACGCCGCTTATGGATTCCACCGACCCATAGCCTCCCCCGTATACTCGTGGCCTTCGTGGGAGACCGTGTATCTACCCTGAGAGAAGATCAGTTTATGTAGTTCAATTGAGAGTGAACTGTAGTACTTAGACCGTAGGCTGCTGAAGCAATTGGAGGGGCCTGCCCGTCTTGACGCAAAGGGACAGAATGGTCATTGTGCGACATAGTAAGTACTGCTAGGATGAGAGATCCAAGTATTCTGGTATTTATGCACTGCAGCACTGTCCTGGAGAGAATCAACTCAAATTGATTGATTCTGGACTACCTAGCAGGTGACCCAGTTCTATGTGTAACTATCTTTGGTTGCGTGTGATTGCTACAATCCCATTTCGGAATGCCCTTCTATATTTATGAACTTTTTCGCATGCATTTCCATAGATTAGGCTGGGAAGAAGGTATATGTAGTGGCGACAATTAGGCCCTGTTCTGTTAGTACGAGACGACATCGTGTGAGATCAGTTTCCCAAAAAATGTGAGAGCGTGTGAGATTGGAAATTCGGCCGCCGTCTCACATTTTTTTTTTCGTGTTCCGTTGAAATTATATAGTGATGCCGTACGAGCTCGTACGAGATGTGTCAAAGATAGAGGCCCGGCCTTAACCCCTAACTAATTCTTTCCCAACCTGCAGAATCCCGTTTAGCCTATCCGGGGCCAGACCTGGTCACTCCTAACTAATTCACTTCCACTTTCCCAACCTGCAGAATCCCGTTTAGCCTATCCGGGGTCTTTGTCATCTTATCTCGGACTCGGAAGTGAGTGATTGGCTAGACGCGTTTGTCACGTGGTAAGACAGCCATAGAACGCGTGGATTGCCGGGGGTCCTGGCCAGACCTGGCCGCGTCACCCCTAACTATGTAATTCACTTCCACCGTTTCCCTGACTTGCGGAATCCCGTTTAGCCACGATCGCCGCAACGTAGTCTATACTCTGCACTCTAATGCCGTATTATTTTGTACCTTACTTTTACCTACAAAAACCCATCTACAAATTGTCCTCTTAGACCACGTTCTGAATTCACTCCTTACTTTAGTCAATTGGTGGACTCTTCAAGGATCTAAAGCTAAGTTCAAACGGAACTTTTTTATTCGTTTCACGTTACCCTTGGTATGCTAAGCTACTGCGACAAGATCGCAGGTCGGAGTTCAAAATAGTTCAGAATGTGACACCTGACTTGTTCGTTAGGTGCCCACTGCCTACGCTCTTTTTCTACAACCATGAGCAAATTTAGTACACAGTCCAAGGTCGCAGCTTTTCTAGTTCTGTTCACGACCCTTGCTTCACATGCAGCTTCGAAGCTGTATAAATATGCAAGATTGCGTAGAAAGGTGAGCTTGTCCAAATTGTCTTTGAGCTCAGTGAGCCTGATCGGGTGACATCATGTGTGCAGCTCCCAAACAATTTCCTTCAGTGGCGGATGCCAAACAAACCAGATGACAAATACGCTGAACAGCGAGTTTGGCTTGATTTGGGGCCATTCTTCTTCACCCTTGGTTATCGCTCTTGGGTAATTCCAGATGCTATTTGCCTCTACTCTGTAGTACCAGACAGAATCCTTCCCGCTCAAAGCGGCTATAAATTTATAATAGAGGGTATTCGTGAAAGAGGGGCTGGAACACTGGAAAGGTATGGGTTCATGCCTTTCAAGGTTGGTGCTCCTTTTTCCTACTTCCTTTAAGTAATTTGATTGACAAACAACTATAAAGAATTCACTATTACACTTCTTCTTGAACAGAGAAAACCAAGCTGTTGTCATTCGACCTTTGACCATTGGTAATGAAGGAAAAAATCAGCTGCAGATTATCCGTCATTTAAGTCATCCAGCAAAAGCAGCATACACTGGCAACCACATTTTACCAATGATCCGTGAAATACCTCTCGATGACATTATATTTGGAGTGTTTCCTCTTTCGGGTCCATCCTTGGTCTTGCTCTATTCATACATTATGCCCCAGAACTCTGTTGGCGACATTATCAATATGTATATGCAAGCTCTTGAGGTAAAGTCTGGGTTGTTGTTGCTGTATGATGACCTCATTGTTGGCCAGGCATTGGTATTCCTCCATAAAAACCGAATTGCTCATCGCGTAAGTTTGTTGAATGTTTAATAATAGTAGCCCCTACTCAGCACCCAGCATGAACATTCAGGATACTTTTGGAGATAACTTTGTTATTCAATGGCATCCAGAATCATTATGTGCTGGACAAATACCATTTCTCCGACCTCGAGTGCAACTGATTGACTTTGAAATGGCAGTACAGTTTCCTCCTGACATTAATATGGAAGATTGTATCTGTTACAGTCTACCACATGAGGGGACCTCATACTCTACAATACAATATACACGACCTTTTCCATTCTACCATGCTCAGGACACTGATTCTCAATATGGCGTTCACCCTTACAATGCATTTGATTTGGATGTTTGGCAATTGCGCAATAGCTTTGCAGGCCTGGAAGTGTCACCTGAGGTAAGTGTTGTATCTTTTCTTCATTATATCATGTAACCTGGTTGACTATTCAGGTGAATGCTGCTGATCTTGTCCAAGCCCTGGAGCATCTGAAACCCAAGAGAGATGGATTAACTGCGGAGCAAGCTATGATTATTCTTAGAAGCGCCTGGCTCAGTTGCAGCGAGCAACAACTTCAAGTAGCACCAATGTTGAAACCAGGGAAGAATGCACTAGTAGGTTCTGGCACATTTTAATAGGACACCCTGGATCATGATATCGTGAGCACAAGTACCTTTATCTCTGGAGGACAAATCAAACTGAAAGTATGCTTTAGAATGTCATTGAGACTGCAGTAGTAGTTTGCCCGTACCAAGACATAGCTTAGCATATCTTGCAATCTGCAAATCATTCAGAATAAGACATGTGAAGAACAAGTTGTTCAAATGTTGGAACTGTTCATGTCGTTGACCGAAGGACCAATGTGATAAAACTAAGGCCTTTGTGAGTACACGATACACCCTCAGGGCTTGTTCTGGGCAAGAACTGCTGAGGATTTTTCGTGGATCTTTGCGGTGTAATAATTTCATGGCGATGTTGATGTACGAAGGAAGGGGTCTGAGTGCGTATCGGCGAGTGAGGGAACACTACGGAAATTTAGGTGTAGAGAAAGATGGAAGAGGCGAGGAGGATACATTTGGTGCGTGGCTTGGATCCTGAGAATCCTTCGGAGAACTGACCGCCGCCTTGCTTAAGATGTGCGGAAAGCGCTCTCCCAAGACAGCGCGTGGCATTCAGTACAGAGTAACGGTCGAGACGTCGTTAGTGCACAAGACGTTTCCTAAGAGAACGTTATATTTGAGCATCTCTGTGGGATGTAAGCATCCCTGAATTGCTGGTAGTGTTGCCATGGTCATGATTAGACTCAGATTTAACTTGCTGCACTTCACAACCTCCACACGTCCATCGACGGCCCTCAAACGCGTATACCCCTCATTCCCGGGCTTGCACAGGGCTCTCAATGCCTTACAGAATGTACAACCTCTGCCTTCCTTTGCTCAAGACGGCAGTTCAGATCGGACAACCTAGCTTCGGCACCGTGCAGGCTTGCTTGGAGCACTTGGGATTGCAGAGGAGCCTCATTGCTGTTGAGTAAGTAGTTTATGGAAGATGAAAAGGGTTCCAAGATGATGGTATCTATGTTGAAGTTAGTACTAATGGAAGTGTTGCTGACGTCTTCGAGTGAAAAGCTCGAGCAGTCAGAGACGACACGAAGCAGAATGGTCGATAACGAAGCAGAAATAAGATAAAGATAGCTTACGTGAGATTTGGAGTAGACGTTAAAGCATCCATTTCCTGGGCTACAGCCTACAATGATGGTGTAGAGGAAAAGTTGCGAAGGCACCGCTTTTTAACGCGCTCGAGCGCTTAGAGTTCTGACGGAAAATCTATCGAGAGAGAGCTATTTTCTTTCTCTTTCCCCCCTCCCACTGTTGGTTCGCAGTCACTCTTTGCTGGTCAAAGGAACTACTCTGTGATATTCATCCTTATCTTCCCCGTAAGTATTTACAGGCTTTCATCTCTCTATTCGAATCCACTCTTAACCCTCTCCATCGTACAGAAGCCTCATTGCGTCCACCCTCGCTATGCTCACATTTTTTGGCGCTCATTCGACACACTCCCCATTTTATGCTTCCAAATTCTACTCTATCTTGATCTGTGGTTTCCTCTTCTCTGTATTGTTTGCAACATTGGTCCCAGTTGCGCTATCTGTGAGTAGTGATTGTGTTCGCCATAGAAAGGCAGACTTTTTGAATGCTTTCTAGGGATCTCTTGATCCACCTATCCTTGATACACGCGACGACATGCCTATAACTCGGAATGCTTCATTGAAGTTCACCGGGAAAAGAACATATCGAACGACCGAAGAGGATCGCGCAGATGTCCAAGACTATACTCTGACGTTCCTGCATGCTGTCTTACCTGTATTGGACCAAAACGCACTATCAATCAGCGTTGAGCATTCAAGTTGGGACACTGGACCCAAGCAGTCCCGTCCTACGCGGACGAATCCAGAGAAGTTCACTATGACGTTGAAGCCTCTGTAGGCTGAGTCTCAATATTATGAAACCCCCGAGGTCTGAGCGCGAACGATTTCGAGGGAACCCTCGACAATGAAAATTCGAGCAATACTTTAGACCAGATTTCAGCATCATATAAGTACCTTATTAACATCAGTCCAGAATCCTACTATATATTGACAAATGTAACTACGAAAAGGATTGGTGACAGGCCTGGGGTTACTCAATTTCCATCGAGCATCTCTTCCGACTCGAACGTCATCTCTCCCATCCAGACCTTTTGGGAGACATTTTCCTCATTCGCGTCACTCTCCGCCAAGATGCGTCCTCAATCTCCATGTCTACGCAGAAAAAATCAGTCAATTGATTAATGGTAATAGTCCAACGACACACCTTTCTCCGCAGGCATAATCACAAACCACAGCAACCTGTCTGCAGCCCAACTTCTCAAACGGTCACCATCAGATCCCTGGGGCATTTCCAATCGAAACTATCTACCCTGTCCACCGATCTGCCTCCTTCTCTTTTCCGCACGTTCAAGCCCTAGCACCCTTCCCAGCAGAATAATCAACTTGATAACCGTTTCCATCCACGACCTCAGCCTCTTCAAAACACTCCATTGCTCTCCTTTTCTATTCTCCGCCCGCGTTCCACTGAGGTGAACGCCATACCTCGACATCGTCTGCATCACAACTTGCGTCTCATACGGAGGAGACCCATGTCGAAAGCGGTAACGCACGACCATCCTATTAAACCCAACCTCCGCTGTCCAATCGGTTGGTAAATACCCTCTCCTTTTTTGCTGTCGTTCCCTTAGGATTTGGATACCTGACGGACGATGAGACCTGTGATAGGCATATGGCGTCGTGTCATCTAGTTTTTCGGGTTTTGTAGTGAGAATGAGCATGGCGGAGGTTGTACATATACGGGCTACGAGGCCCCGGGGCTTGAATACATTGATGTTTGCTGCGCGGAGGTAGTGGTCTGTGAGTGATCGTGCGAGAGTACGATTACCGGTTTGGGGATCGACACGTATGGATGTGCTAGGGAGTTTTGCCCAATGATATGGTCTATGAGAGCAAGTCAGTTTCTGATACTGTGAAAATTAGAGCTCACACAACATCAATGCATCAGTATCAGAAGGATGCGAAGGAATGAAGCATGTTCTATTATTCCTCAAAAATATTGAACCAGATAATAAGATAAGTCTATGGCTCTGGTAAGCCGTACAGGGAAGGGAACTTACCAAGTGGGTATTAGTAAAGTTC